>JAOWCC010000577.1:24503263-25103263 GCA_030867875.1 Actinernus sp. WN-2022
CTGGAGCTAAGAGATGTAAAAAAAAGTCATAAAAAGACATGACTTATTTGGAATTGTTGAAACTCATGCGAACGAAGATTCAAATCTCGATATAGAGATATTCAGGCATTACGTAAAATTTCGGGAGAAATCCGGTAACAGAAACTATGGTGGGATTGCTCTTTTCATTATTAATAGAATTAAAGAAGGTGTGTCATACATCCCAACTCAAAATAAGAACATTATATGGTGCAAGCTTAACAAGGACTTTTTCCATATATAACAAGAGATATTTATCTTGGAACCGTATATCTTATTAGCCCTACCAATTACGAGAGAAACCAAAACGAAGATTATATGACAGACCTTGAAGAAGAAATATTGAGCTGATGCAATACTTCAAGGCGATTTCAACGGCGCCAGAACAGGTAGTTTACAAGAGTATGTATTGTTTGATGACAAGAAATTCATTGATATTCCTGAAGATTATGTTGTTGATGATCCTATTAAGAGATATTCCCAAGATGGAATAATACTGACTTACGAGGAAAATAGCTCATCGATGTTTGTACAGGAAACAATCTCAGAATATTAAATGGTAGAATAATAGGGGACTCTGCAGGTAAAAAAACATGCTTTCAGTACAACGGAAGTAGCTTACTAAAGTAGATTATATAATTGCACACACAAGCATGCTCTCCAAGGTACAATTTTAGCAGTTAATCCACTACAACCCAACATTTCTATCTGATCATGCACTGTCAAATTTTGTTTGGTATTAAAATGAACGATTTCACACACACAAACAAATTCAACTCTAGCAAACTTCATAAACACAAAATATTATTGATAAACGAAGAAGCGAAAATGAATTCCCGAGATCCTCGCATCTGAGTAATACCGCAAAGATAAACTCAAGGAAATTCTGAGTAATTCTGAAATAAATGACATAAATGATTTAAGCCAACTAACAAGAAACTTTACCGGGGTTCGATCTTATAAAAGTTTGTGAAAAGGCATGCAGGTATGAAATACAGAGATAGGAACTTTAAAACAAAAGAGGGAAATCAACAATCTAGCTGGTTTGAGCAGGACTGTAGAGCAGAAAAAGAAAACCTTAAGTCGATCGGAAGAAAGGTCTGTCAGGACCCAAACAATGACGAGCTAAGAAAACATTTACATGCTAAGAAAAAGCGGTTCAGAAAACTATGCAAAAAGAAAAAGACACAATCAATAGAAGCTATAGATTAAAGAAACTAGACCATAAAAATCCGAAGAAATTGTGGAAAGAACTTAAAGGTCTTTTTAATATAAATAAAAAACGGACCAATCAATCATGCCCTGTAAAAATACAAGAATCTTATGAACATTTCAAAGATTTGAATGCTCAACACAAAGACAACACAAGGAACACGACCAGCACCCCAAATAACCATACGGAACAAATAGGAGTATTGGACTATGAAATAACGATAAAGGAGGTAGAGGAGGCCATCGAAAAGTGGGCATCGATAACATATCAAATGAAGTCCTTATATTGGGTAAAATGGAGCTTACAAAACCCCTGACTTCACTATTTATGCACTATATAGTCAATTGAAACTCAAGGCCACACCCGACCCTCGGGACATAGCGGGAATGTAACATTTATACAGTGTTACATTTTGACTTTTTTCCCACCAATCACTGGGACAGTTGGCTGTTACAATACCCGCCCCTATGGCCCTAGTATGTGCTTCAGAATTTTCAATTGGGAGCTGGAGGCATTGATTAATTGAATATACATAAGCTACAATCTGTTGTTCCATTATTTGAAAAAAATACTTTTTCTGAAGCACATCACTAGGGGATCCAGGGGAGGGGTTTCGGGGGTTGCAACACCCACTATGATTCCTGTAAATCACTGTAAATTCAATTTTAAAATCTCTAGATAAAAAAAAATCCTTTTGCAAACCCCACTTTCACAAAATCCTGGATCCGCCCCTGTACATTTTCTATTACTATACATGCTTTCCACATTTTTATGTACTAGTCAATTGAAACCCCGGCCCCCCGGCCCCCAGGACATAGTGGGGCATTAATGGGGACATGGCCATGGAATAACGCTGCATTTCTCTGGTGGAATGGGCTCTTAATATTTTAATTAGTTACTTTTCTATTTGTTAGCTACTTTAAAAGTTTATTAGCAACAATCTGATGTACCTATGTAGTACAAAGAGCTGCCTAATAAAAATATGTCTATGTCTTCTTCCCTCACGACACCATGTTGTTTAGGAACGTGTCTACCCAAACCAATACCCATGGTGCACTGTAACCCTGTCATTTCCTTGTTTCAGTCATGGCAAATGACCAATCAGATTTACAGAGCTATATAGCCATTCATAGGTCATAGGTGAACATGGACTTCAAATACAAGGGTCTGTGACACAGTGTCCCTAAGCTCTCACTTGCCCCCCCCCCCCCCCTCCCCCCTCCCCCCAAATGCTCTCCCTAGCTCCCACTTATCCTCCCCCTTCTTTCAATTTAACTTGCTCGAAGCCTCCAACTCTGCATTTTCTAGGTTATTATGCCTGGTGCATTTTTTGATGCCTTGTGGAAAATTTCATTTTCTCCAAATCCCACAAGAAACAACAGCTAAATGCACTAATATCAATGTCTTCCCCAAGCACTGAACATTGCGAGGCTTCTCAGGTTGAGTGCATTTGGGCTTCCTGCTTGGGTTCCCTGTGGTCACATGTAGATTTTTTTCCTTCCAGAAATCCCAAGTATATGTTAATCTTGAAAAGCAATTAAGTGTTCTGATTGGTCAGTAAATTATCCTAAGTATAGCGAGCTCACTTGTGTTTCTTGTGTTTGCAAAGGTACTAGCTGTGTTGAATGACATTTATATGTAGTCCATCATTATCTGAGGCAAGGTTGGGAAATCTTGATCAACATTATTTTACATCTCAGCAAGTCCATCATATATAATCACAATTGAGGGAAAGACATAAATGATTGTGTGGCTTCTGAATTTAACATATTACTAGTTAATTGATGTTTTAGCAGCTTGTGGCACGATGTGCCCAATAGTGGGGATTTTGACAGCCTTGGAGTTGGATGGCCCAAGGGTAGGGTGGGGATTTTGATCATCTGAATATATAGGGCAGCATTTAATACTATAAACATGCTCACTGCATGCTGTTGGAAGTTTTACAGTCTATATGCTGTCTTGATCCTTCAAGTACCAAAACATCGAAAACGGCCCCCAAGTTGCAGTCTTACCTTACAGCTCCTCCACAGTACAAGAGGACTGATATCTGTTGGAGATACGGTCCCATCCTCATCAAAGCTAGGGTCATATCTGGCAAAACTGAACACTCCAACTCCACGACTTGGAAATGCTTGTCCAAAAACAAAGTTCCAACTTTCTCGTGGATACAAATCAACCATCGTCAACCCAACCACACAAAATGCATCCGTGGGCCACTTGGACTCGAGGTATTGACGAATATCAGGTATAAATAACTGCAGCTTATTCGTATAATTATTCGTTCGAGTTTTACACTTGAGTTGTCGAACTTTTACTGGAGCCATCAACTTCACTGTGAATCCACTGAAGAATGTTTCAGCAAATCGCCTCAAAAGTGTTGTGAAGGCTTCTCTGTTTCCAGCTTTGTTAACTTGAACAGTTGATTCACCCCAGTTATCTCCCAGGGGAACAAGATAAATATTTTTCTTTAGGATTCGTTGTGGTGGAAGAGTGTTTCGAGTTATTTTCTGCCAGGCTTGAACGCTTTGCATTTTTTCATCGTGTGAACTAAGCCAGTCGTTGTCGTCTGGTTTAGGCAACTCGGAAAAAAGCTCACGATTTCTTAATCCTCGAGCAAGGAATCGTTTCTCTTTTCTAGGGAACGTCTTCAAATCGCCAAGAGCTTGAAATTGTGTGTCGTACGACTCAGCCATAACGTTACATCTTTAGACTTTAGTTTAGCTTCACCCGGGTTCCCTGTGGTTTGTAAAACAAAAGGTGGCTATTTCAAGAACATCCGAACAAAGTAGCTTATTATCATTTGTACTGAATAAAAATATTTCGTAATATATAACTTTGGATTCCAGCTTAGTTTAGCTTTTATAGTTATTTTAGACTACCCAGTACGCATCTATAAAGTAGTATTGTGTTTGTTGTTGTTGTTGTTGGTTACAGGATGCCCGTGGGCTTCCTGTGAGTTCACTGCAGCGAGTAGATCAAGGAGCCTGAACACCATCGATCCTGGACTAGCGACCATTACCGTTCTGTCCGTGTCTCCTATTAAGCGATAAGATGGATCACTTTGCAAAAAGGTAAAGACTAAAGGGCTTTTATTTAATCAATATTATTTGGTATTTGTATGAAGATAATTAATTCGCCCTTCCGGGTTGGGAATCATACATATTGGTTAGTGTCCTGCCTCTGGTAATTTAAGTCACGTATCGACTAGTATTAGCGACTTTATATCACTATCAGTTTTTACGTACCGGCCGTCATCAACAATATTCATTGCATTTAGTGATTTACCAATTTAGCTCGATTCTAGTTCACGTTTTTACGGATACGTGTATGTTGCGACAATTATCGGCGATTTATGTGTTTTACACAGCACATGTTTGGGGTGACAGCTGACAAACGTCTTAAAATATTATTAACTTCAGGACAACTGAAAAATAGCCGAAATTTTAACCTGCAGTGCAGCTGCAGGGTCATTATAGAACTGACAACTGACAACTTACAAAATATATGAATTTAGTCAATTAGTGACAGCTGACAAATATTATTGGCGGTTAGCTCAATAACTGACAACTGAAAAATAGCCAAATTACAAAGCCGAAATTTTAACTGACAACGTAACTGACCTCCGTCTACTATGATCTAGCCCCTCTAAAAGCTTAAAGTGCTATTGAAGCGAAATTTCATCATTAAAATTAAGATCTCACTTGAAAGTTCTTTCGAAATGTGTAATAATGTTGTTTTCTGTTTGTCAATATCTCATCTCGTTCCAGAGATATTAAGGTTTTTGGAATATGCAAATTAGATGGTCTGTGATGTCATAAGGTTGACACAGCCATGAAGACAATCACAAAATGAAGAATATCTCTGCAAATAGTGGGTAAAAACAATTGAAACTTTGCACATGTGTGGTACTAAGGAAAATACACATCACTGTTGAAATCATGATGTTGCCATGGAAACACTCTTGACCCCAGGCTCCTTTCACCTTGAACATAAAATTGTAGTTATTATCTCTGTTACAGAAAATAAGTTACTTTAAGCCACTCACATACAATGCCTACATGCATGCACTGTTCCAAAGGAACATTGAAGGAGCCTGCGGCCTAGAGTGTTACCATGGTAACATCCTAATTTGCATAATGATGTGTATTTTCCTTCGTACCATACATGTGCAAAGCGTCATTTGTTTTTACCCACTATTTGCAGAGATATTCTTCATTTTGTGATTTGTCTTCATGGCTGTGTCAATCTTATGACATCACAGATAATCTAATTTGCATATTCCAAAAACCTTAATATCTCTGGAATGAGATGAGATATTGACAAACAAAAAATGCTGTTCTTCCTCATTTCGAAAGGACTTTCAAGTAAGATCTTAATTTTAATGGTGAAATTTCGCTTCAGTAGCACTTTAAACTCAACCTTACTCTCTTTTAAGTTTAAGAGAGAGGAAGGCGACAAGTATACATACATGTATGTACATACATTGGTTTAAAAACATCTGAAACATACCACACAACAATGTTTCTGGAAATCCAGAGTATGTTAATCTAAAAACCAAGTGTTGTGATTGGTCCAAATGCATTGTCATAATCAGTTTAACCACCAACAACTGACAGTGCACTGTTTGAGTTATAATTTTTCAAGATGACATTGTGCCCAGAAAACACTGAGCTCTGCTAAATTGTAGCTGCCATATTGGAACCTACAAAAAGAAAATAAATAGTGAAACTGTTGTGTTTGTAGTAAAATTTGGATAATGATGAACTTGTGTTAAAAACATTAAATATTATAAGTCTGTTATACATGTATGTGGGCTCCCTGTGTTTTGTAACTACCACCCATTCACTTTTTGTATAAAAAATATAGGCTACCATGAAGCCCTAATACACAGCTGTGTTATACATAAAAAGAGATGGCACCATTGGTGAGTTATAATTACTTTCCATTTTCATTTCATCACATGCTTGAAATATTAAATGCAGGGAGGAGTACAAAACATTTAAGGCGTCTTTACTTGTTTTCACAGGTTCTACGTTGCCAGTACAAAGGAGGGAAGAGAAACATACTAAAGGATCTTACACTAAACTCCACAGTAGAACAACTACAGGAAAAGATCTGGTTACTCACAGATGTGCCTCCACATGTGCAGAGAGGTCCATACTTTATTTGTTTATTGTATGAGTAACACATTAAATATTATTAATAGTTACCTTACATTAACCTGTTAATGTCATGACATATTGTAGGTATAGGCACCTGAAACAAAAACCTGTTACAACTGAGGAGAACAATACGGTGCAGCACTGAGGATTCTCTACAGAATTATTGTATCATTCAATATTATCGTAATTGACATCTTGCCCGGGGGGGGACTCCCTTATATGAGGGGTACATGGATGCTCGTCGTACCTTTTAGGGGTCAAAATCAGGAGTTTGGTACCACTTAGGGTATCCACCATCAAACACAGACATTTCTATGTAAAGCAGTACCTTTTAGGGGTCGGGTGTCAATTGAACAAAAAAGCTGTTATCAATTTACATTTCTATTATCATCTTTTAGGGGTCAAATCGAAAATGTCCGACGAGCATCCCTACCCCTTTTATATGTGAGTTCCCCCCCCCCCCCCTCCCCCCCCGGCATCTTGCTGGACCAGGACATTAAATCATACATGTACAATATAGGGCCCCACTGATAATGGGAACAATATGTGGCAGACTCCCTATATAAGACAGCTGTCTTGTAATAACAGTTTAAATCTTTTAAACTCAGCTCTAGATAACTCATGCCCCAACTGGTTTCTATAAGCTGCCATTTTGTATGCAAGCACGAGGTATGAACATCTTCTGTATGTGCATGCGTAAACACTAATTAAATCATACATATAAACAATTGAATCTCAATACAATTAAGACCGCCTCACCTGGATATAGAGTTTACTAATTCAGTGTCCCCAATTAGCAGTATGTACACCATGCTAAATACATTTGACACTTATTATAATAAATAAATAGAGATTATCAAAATTCATGATCAGCTAAGCATCTCATAATTATAATATTATTTAATAATGTTTAAACAGGGTGAACTTCTCATCACCAAAGTGTTTTTCAGAGAGGCCCTGTAAAATCTAATATGGGTGTGTATTTTTACGAGTTGGCATAGTTTGGTGAGCCTTTAGGCGAGCCAAAATACAGATCATGATGAGTAAAATTATACAGCCGTTTTAGATACTTAATTGATTAATAAGGTATTTATATAATTCTTATTTAAATTCTGCCATGAAACAAAATTTACTTTCCATAATAACAAGAAATGGCATTTACCATAGATGGTGATGGGAAGCCATTTGAATGTAACTACCTGAAATACGGTCTCATATTTTGTGCGTTCTTGTGCATATTTTGTGCGTTCTTGGCAGAATTATATAATAAAGTCTATTATTTATTATTATTTTATTTAATTGGCCAGCTATAGGTTACCATGCAGTAGTCCAGTACAACACACTAAAATCAACAGCTAACATGTTGGTGAAATGTTGGCAAAATTGTACAGAAATTAGCCATAAGATCTTTATTTTGTATTTTCACCTTATGGAATATTTCTTTAGTCCTTACAGGTTTCCCCCCTCAGGAGCTAGTATTAAAAGAGAAAACAATCAGATTATCATTGCTAGACATCAGATCTGGTGATACACTGATTGTAGAAGAAAGCAAGACTGCCCCCAGCATTTCACAAAATACACCAAGCTTAGAATATCAAATCATACCACCACTAACAAGGAAGTAAGTATACTAGTTCATGTTTCTAACATCTAACTCAAATAATTTTTATGCCCCACTTGAATAATGATTATTGCCCCTGCTCAAATAATAGCCCCTCACATTTCTTCTATTAATCAAGTTGAGGTACACAATGTATTAATAGTTTGAGGATCATGATGATGCTGGTCAAAATAGAGTCAGGTGCTTTAAATACCAAGCTTAAAAGTCACCCAGACTGTAATGAGGACAACAAAATCGACATTGACATTTAAAGAACATTTTATTGCCATTAATGACCCCAACTGTTTCTGTTCAGTTTAGATTTTGAAATATTAATTACTATAGCTATTTAGACCAGAAGTCTATTTCTGAACATTTAGCCTGAATTTCAGCCAGGAGGAATATTACCCAGAGAAGCTTAAGACAGCTGAAATTCAGGCTACCAATAATTTCTGTTTAGGCTCAAGATGCCAACAATAATATGAAAATTAAATCGCCCTGCTCGAATAATCACCCACTTTTTAGTGTTAATTAAATACTCAAAAAGATAACATTGAATTTCAATACACATGGACTCCAAATATGCATTAATGAATGAATGAAAGAAATGAAATTGTTAGTGAGATAACAGGTCTGGTTATGCTGGTTTTGCTGCGTGATAATTCTAAGATAAACACTAATATCTTCCGAAAATGCTCCAAAATATATTGAAAATTATTGATAAGTTTTTTTCTGAACATAATAGTAGCGTAAAATGGCTGATTAAAAGACTATTTTGATGGCAGGTCGAAAAAAGTGAGCCAGTCTGACTAATCGACCCTTTATACATGTATATAATATGTCATTAAGAAATAAAATGAATATTTGAGTTTGTGACCCTAACAATATGGCATTTTGTTGTTATAGGGTTGTCCCAGCTGATAATTCCTGTCTGTTTTCAAGTATAAGGTTAGTCAACATGCATGCAAGGCATTTTGTATGCACACTGTTCACTTTGGCCTCATCTCCTATCTTCATTGCCACTCATTCAGATTCTCCATTTTTCCATTTAAGCTATTAATAAGCCTTTTATCCCTTCAGAAGTCAGAACTTATTTCCAAACGTTTTTCTCGGTTTCTTTCCTAATTTATAATAATTGCAGTAGCAGGAATCGATCATAATCAGCAGAAGCTGTGACTTACATGATTGTATAACCTCCTGGACCCAGTTGTTTGAAGCAATCATTTAAGCTAGGGTAAATTCTACCCCAGGGTTGATTTAAAATCGCTAACCCGAGGTTAAATTAGAATTACATATTTAGTGCTATCCTTGGCCCTGGCCTTTATTTGCTGTAATTTAATTATCTACATTGTATGTTATGTAATTGTTGTGATGAAATGTGACTAGTGATGACAGGTACCATTGCTACAATCCTGGTCAAATGTCTTTGGGACACACTTCTTCTAACATAGTGATGACCAATTGCCTACAATATTCGAGTAGTATATATATTGTCACAATATTCCCCCCCCCCCCCCCCCCCCCCCAAGACAATATTGAGATATTGTGTCATTGAAGAGGCGACTTTACTTTTTATAGATCAACATTGAATTGGCGGGAGGGGGATAAAAACTCTGAAAAGTTGCAAATTCTCTCAAAACGTACTAAGTGTCCCAACACTTTGACCACGATTGTCTGAGAAACTGCTTTGATGAAATCGACTGTGTGGTATCAACAAATAGGAGAATCCTAGCTAAACTTGGCAGGCTCTTTCATTAATTGTTGGAATCTACATCTTGTGCATTCTGATTTGAAGTCCATCGCCGCTTAATGACGTCACAATGACGTCCTGAAGATAATAACCTTTGTAGCATTGAATGAAAATGACAGTAAAGTACTTAAATATTTTGTAAAAATGACGTATTAAAAAGGCGATCCTGCAGTATTGGGCTTGTTATAACGGTTCACCAATGGTTAACCACACGGTTCACCCCTATTTGCAACGTCAGAATGATGTCACCACTGGAAAGAGCAGCCAAAATAGATTAAGAATATCATAACGTACCATGTGTTTTAGTAAAAATATGAACAATCCTGTCATTTTTGCTTCTCTTTACCTAACCCCATGTCAAAGCATGACTTTTCAACCTACTTTGGCTGATCTTTCCAATGATGCTATTGGTTTGGCAAGCAGAACAAATTATGACGTCATTCTGATGTCAAAAATAGGGGTGAACTGTGTGGTGAGCCGTTGGTTAACCGTTTTAACAAGCCCAAATACTGCAGAAATTGTTGTAACTTTTAAGCTTTGTACTTTCCCCTGTGGTAAGGCATGACCCTTTGAATCTACTCTGACTGCTCTTTCCAATGACGCTACTTGCTGCGCAATTAGAGCAAGCTACATTGTATGACGTCATTCTGACGTCACAAATAGTGATGAACCTTGTGGTGAACCATTGTAAACGGTGAAAACATTAAGCTCCAATACTGCAGAATTAAATGTTCTTTTCGCATCGTCTTTTAAAACACATTTAAGTATACTTTAGCTACTTTAGCTAATGGCGCCTATACAGCGCTAGGTTCGGCTTACGCCGCGGCCCCCTCTTTCTGCATTTCCTGGATGCCGCCCTGGTGATGACCAATTGCCTACAATATTCGAGCAGTACATTGTCACAATATCCCCCCTCCCCCAGACAACGGTTGGGATATTGGGTCATTGAACAGGCAACTTTACTTTTTATAGATCAACATTGAATTGGCGGGAGGGGGATTAAAAATCTGAAAAGTCGCAAATTCTCTCAAAAAAATACTAAGTGTCCCAACACGATTGTAGGTGTGTACTATGTAATATATATAACCTGATTATGAATTACAGACTCAGAGCATTGTATGCCTGAGCACTGAACATAACATGATTATCAATGATACATATAAGTTAATAAAACGAGTACAAAACCCAAGCTAGATTGTATGGTTAATACACAACAGTAATGAACTCTTGTTAATATGCTTTTTGTTGCATAGTTATGTCATGACTGGAAATACTTCACTGGTATCTGAGTTGCGGCAGTTGATAGCACGGTGTGTGTCATGTGACCCAGTTGTGTACAATGAAGTATTTCTGGGTAAATCCAATAAGAACTACTGTGCCTGGATTCTTGATGCTGACAACTGGGGAGGTATGATTTAGGTATGACATTCTGCCATTGTGAATTATAACTAAGTGTCAGGAGCCCATTATCCAGAGCATCTGTTTCCAATACTACATCTATGATCCCCGCATAACTAGGAGCGTCCATACCACATACTAGGCCTATGTCACAGCGTTTTCACAAGTTAGGTTATTTTTAGAACGGTTTCCCACTATTGTTGAGTTGCAATTGAAGACCTCGGTGGAAAAACGACCTATATAGGTAGTATGTTTGCCCAATTTCGTTTTTCTTTTGCGAGAATCGTGAAATTTACACAATACTCAGTTCCAGTACAGGCCAAACAGTTCTTTTACTTTCAGTTTACTTAACTCTGTTTTGGCTTCTTTTGGGTTTTTTCAAGACTTTCATTAATTTATCCCCCCCCCCCAAAAAAAAATTGAGCAAGCCGAATTTGCACAGAAAAAAAGATCGAGCAAGCCAAAATCACCCCAAAACAAAATCGAGCAAGGCTGAAACTTTGTTCATTAGCTGAAACAGGTTCAGCCAATGTCTAGTCTCCAGAACACAGGAAACCAGTGTTTTAGAGAGCAGTAAAATCTCACAATTTTCGGCTAGGGCTTTTGGCCCTCGCAACATTTAAAGAATGCCAATCAGGATTAATGCTTTGCGATCTTGAACAATAGAAAACCGTTACAATCGCCATTTTCGTACTGTACGAAAATGGCGATTGTAACGGTTTTCTATTGTTCAAATGTAAACACGGGCTCGCAAAGCATTAATCCTGATTGGCATTCTTTAAAGGAGAACTGAACCCTAAATCAATCCGACGACTGTACAAACTTATATTCACGAAAAATAAGTTATGCTATTTTATTTGTTTGTGGTGCACGTCTAAAAGGAGAAAATACGTTTTGAAGGTCGAAACATTGCCGATTCTCCGCTGATCAAGCTAGTGTGTGTGGTGGCTCACTTCAGTGGTTTTTCCCCGTATCGTACGTCATGCATACCAAGGAAAAACAACCACACCTTCAGCACAAAGAAAGCACAATAGTGCGCAATTATGAGTCGTTAGTCCATCTATTCAACGCCGAGAATAACATGACAAAACTAATTTATTCCCCGTATCGTACGTCACAGATTACAGGAATTGGGCCGTCGGTATATAGCGGCGGTTTGGATGAAGATTATCAGATTTTCTTTCCTTTGACGCAAAACACAGTAAAATGTATTTTGGTATGAGTCTTCATGTTTAGATCTATTCATTGAGCTAAAGTTAATTTTAGACTTTAGTTCTCCTTTAAAGATAGTCTGCTTTTTTCCTGCATACGCAGGACGGTATTATCTAATTTCGTGATCAAAGGCACATCCCCATAGGACAGATAATACATTCGTATCCAGGAGATTAGTTATATATGCCAATGCTGAACACTTTTTCATTTCTTTCTTTTTTTATTCGACACTACGGAACAATGCAATATGATGCACTACAATGCAATAGATGCACGAATTAACAGTACAATTTCAAGTATCCATCTGGGAAGGAGTGTGAGGTAGAGATTTCCAGAAGAATACATGTATATATATGTTTTCTACTAAACAAATGTAATGTAACATGGAAAATACCATAAATCTAGAAACATTAAAATTGTGTAAAATGTACTTGATGTAAAACTAAAATACCGAATGCCTTAAAAAAAATTCGTGCAAGGTCCGACGCCAGAATTTATTTTTTTGCAGCAATAGCAGTCCTAAAAAATACGTACAGCCAATGAGCGCGCGCGATAATGTTGTTTCTAGATCTATCTCCACCTCTCTCCCACCCCCCCCCCCCAATATAGAATAACACAAAAAAAAAATTCTCTGTAGAAATGGCTTGATGACTTGCTTATTTTGAGCCCTATAATTTTATTCCTGTTACATTTCAAGTAATACCTTAACATGCTAGACGAGAAATACTTTTGTTTTTAGTCAGTTTACTTAAGCGCCTATAAATATACTACTTAGGTCGTTTTAAAATCACAAAAGCGTAGCAGTCATGTTGTTTGGTATAATAAAAGTAGCTAATGAGGCATATTTTGTTGTGCCACGGTGCAACCCACAAATTGACGGAGCAAATAGTCTAAAAATAGCCCAATTTGTAAAAATGCTGTGATACCTGTATAGGAGATATGTTACGCCCGGTTATGGGCTCCTGTGAGAAACTGAAACAAATCTGGTGACTGGGGCATTAATAATAATGTTGTTATTATATTTTGATTGAGATATTATTAGGAAAGGTCACTCTAGAAATGTGTTAGGGTTGGAGCCATGCCATATAAAACTAATGCTTGAGTAGTGCAATAATAACTTGTACCATCTACTGACAGGTGCAATAGAGCTGTCTATATTAACAAAATACTACAAGGTGGAGATTGCTGTTGTAGATACAGAATCAGAGAGAGTGGATCGCTTTGGTATGTTCGCATGTGCTGTGGTTATTGTGATAAATAGCTGTAGATATATAGAACGTTTTTTTATCGTGGTTCTTCTAAGGGCAAGTAAAAAGCATGTTTATCGTCCGGATTTAAAAAAAAAGGAGGATGCGGCCATTTCATTTTTTTATTTCTTGTTTTTACTGTCAATGGTACTTTATGACTGTTTACAATCAGTGATTTCAGCATCATTTAGAGTGTTAGTATATTGCAGGCAACAAGCTTAGCAGTATCCTACAAGGTACTCTGTAGCTGTAGTACCTGTAGTATATTTTTTTCTGACTTTAAAAAAGACTTTATAAGAGTTAGAGGATGGTTGGGCATATAGTTACTACCTGGTGAGCTTTCCTGCCACTTTTATAGCAGTTCATGTAGTAAATCCATGATATTTCCCAACCAGTTTATCTTGATCAGACAACAGGCAGTCCAAGCTAATGATTTGTTCAAGGAATGTATGGGAAGTTTAAGAAAATGGTACTAAAATGGTAAATAAAGTTATGAAATCTTGTGTTGTGAAATTGTTCCTCTTCGTCACTGATGTGTTTATTTTCGATTTGAGGCACTTCTGGGACAAAAATCACTTCCCTATTAACACAGGCAAGATTTCATGTACCATTTTAGTACAGTTTCAGATTTTTCTAAAAATTTCCATACATTCCTTGTACAAATCATTAGCTTGGGCTGCCTGTGATCAGACTCGATGCTTGATAACAAATACTTAAAAAGAAAAAAAGGGAGCGTGCAGGGATAATAAACCTGTTTTTGGTTTTACTTGGGCTAAGTTTTTGGCGACTTCTACCGCAGGTGAAGACTGTGGTTACTGTGAGCGCGTGTTCCTCATCTATGATGGCATTCACTATGACCCACTCGCGGTACATGATGGGCAATCTACTCCTGTAAAGACTGTCTTCCCATCAACAGAGTACTCCCGTCTGGCAGAGGCTCAACAACTAGCAGCAGACGCAAGAAAGGTGCAGTCCTTTTTTTTCTTTTTCTTATATGTAATACTGATAAAGTTATAGCAGTTGTAGTAGTTATAGTAATATTTTTTTATATTGATCTCACAGATGTAAAGCTACTTAGTAGAGATGCTGTAATTAAACCATTATTATTAAATACTAGACACAGGCTCATTGGTTGCTAAGCGTAATGTTGCAGACGTATCGGCCTCAAATTTGAGCCCTGTTATTATGTTTCGTCTTCAGATATCATTTGGTACATAGAGGTTATTGTCAAGATAGATGGGAGGTCAATTGACAGGGATGTTGGAAGGTTACACTGTCTTTCAATTGGCCTAGCTTAGGGTTAGATCAAAAGGACAATAATTTAGTAGAACAGTAAAGACAGTAATGCAGCGCTTTTCTGAAAAACCTCAAACAGAAGGAAAGACAGCACTCGGACCAGTGTCCCGCCATGCTGAAAATCTATCAGCCATTCTTACGAGATGATCAGTCATAGTAATCTCAATCCCTGTATTGGCCAAGTTCTTTTTTTCTGCATGTTTATGGTCCGATACGAATTTATTATATGGCAAAAAACATTGCTTCTCGACCTTCGGGTTCCGAAATGAATTTACGAAATTTGGTGAAAGGACAATAGGAACTTTGAACACGTCCTCATGTTTACCCTTGAAAATACACTTTACATCCACAGTGAGGTCACCATTGCGGCGCTATGTTTAGTTCATGCACTTGTTTTTTTTTTGCCGCCATGCAACAGTGTGTTCGGTTTCTTTCAAAATGCTTGTTTATGAAGAGTAGAACGCTGTTGGAAAATCCTGAGAAGACAATATGAATAAATCTTGTCCACTGAGCAACCAGGACCTTATGCAATAATGGCTTCCCTAATTAGCATGTTGCCAGGAACTTAGCTTATTTGATAAGATGAATATCACCATAATATCGACCTTATTCATACAGGCATCAAAGCGAGGCTAGTTTTCCCAGCTTGTCACAGGAAGATAAACATCTACAGTCGATGGCGGAAAATAACGTACAATCATTTTCTTATGACACAAACGAACACAACAAAAGTGCGGTACGACAGAAACTAAAAATCTCTGATCGATTCCAATTTTGCAACCGCCTCACGGTTAGCTCAATTGGTAGAGCACGGTCTAGAGTGTGGGAGATTGGGTTCGAATCCCGGCCGCGTCCTTGGGCAGGGACACACCGCGGCAAAACGGGTATGCTCCGCTGGCCAAAAGAACGAAGGCTCTGCTATTTAATACAAATTACCGAGGGTTTCAACTTTTTTAGTAAATAATTTTATAACTTAGTAAACTCACAGTGAATTACAAATTAAGAAAACTTCAACCTGTTAAAGTCTTAGGCTTAGCTTTTAAGTAGTTTTCTTATTTTTTTACAAAACAGTTCACAAATGGATGCTTTTAAGCAGAAATTTTAAAATCACGGGTATGTGCCTGTTGTTTCATTTCAGTTTCGCGGGAAACTGGGGGCGGCCGCGCGCCGACAAGAAATAGCAAATACGCATGCGCGTAACGTTTTGCCGCGGTGTGGGGCAGGGACGTATATAAGCCGTTGGCCTTGTCTCCTACTTCTAATCGGTATTTGAAGGGGACGTGAAAGAACCTGCTGTGCTACTCGAAAAAGAGCCCATTGTACTATAACCACACACTCAAAAATTGTAAACTGCGTGGCAGCTATATCAGCGCCGTATAAGCAGTCTGTAACTTCACTGACAGGATCAGGTCAGTAATTTGTAAAGCGTGGTGATATGGCGCTATGTAAATATGGCCATTATTATCTTTGGGACAACTGGCCTCGTACTGGTACCATTGTTAGAGATTCAATTGACGGTTTTAAATCTACAACGTGTCGAGAAACTACGAATGCGGCTACTATTTGCATCAAAATAAACTCCAACAGCTTATCAAATCTTAATACGGAATGAAATTTAATGGCATACTGATTGACGATGTTCCTTTTCTCTCTCAATTTGCTAATTTAGTGCTGAAATGGCAAGGCTTTCGAGCCTGCTGTGAACTCCGAGATTCGAGTCTTATTTGTAATTGACTGGTCTCGCGTGAGATCACATAACGGTAACGTAACATCGAAGCATTCGTCAGTTATAAACGGCACTATATCACTCCCATTTTAGGAAATCGTCATTTTTGCATAAGGTCATTCAGAACGTAATGTCGCTATTTCAAGAAGATCGAAGTGTTCACTTCAGTAACACTGGTTTTTCTTTTCTTTTTTCCCCCATAGAATCGGCAGTTCACAAAGTTATCAAGTTTCACTTTACGATGTCTTGTATGCAGTATGCCGCTGACCGGACAAATCGCTGCACAAAAACATGCACTTACCTCCGGACACACAAACTTCGGCGAAGTTTGAATCAGAAACCTTTAAAGAAACCCTTAATTCCCGCAGTGTGTACAGAACTGTTTCCCTTATTTATTTCTCTATGGATATTTCCAAGACTAGTCACTGTAATCGTGGAATACGCGTGGCTACTGACACTTGACAAACCATGTCTTAAAAGAATATTAAAAGATTATGTTGCCATAGTCGTTAGTATGGATCCTTATTTTCTCCAATTGTCTTCAACAATATAACACGGGTTGAACTGACCAGTGAAGTCAGACATCAAAACTCGCGGCGATCAGGTTTTCTGGCACCATGTCTGACATGAAGTTTCATCTGATTTCAAGGGAGTCCTCTTTTTACGAGAGACGGGCGCTGTCAATCATACTTGCATGTCCCTGTCAGGGGCGTAGCTAGGGGTTTTTGCCGACTACGCACAGGTACGGACCCCGAAAAAACAATAGGACTGTTTGAAACAAAAACGTTTAATTATTCTTATAGGATATTACGTGCGGGATTACGCAAGAGTTACATTGCCGCCGTGATAGTTGTAACTGTGCTCTCATGACGATGTCAGTGTTTATTTCGAGTGGCAGAAAGTATAATAATAATAATGTCCTTACTACTAATGATAAATTACATACCAATAGTTACAATTGGTAAAAAAGTACTAAACTACATACAAATCTAAGAATTAATTAATAATACAATATTTAAAAAGCTAAGTTATATTTAAAACCGCACCTATTTATATAACTATTTTTAAAACCGTTCCGTATTTATCCTTGGCCATAAGCTTCCTTGTCTCCGTAGTCTTAAAGTTGAGTCCTTGATGCGAGGCAACAATTCACTAAGTACATGATCATTAATTTTCCTGATCTTTTTACATATAGAGCGATCAGCTAGTGGTTTCCAAAAGGGAAGTTATATTTACAGGAGAGGATATGTATCTACGTTTATTACAGCGAGTTAAAAAAGCTTGGATAGTATTTAGTTCAGGCGGAGAAGCAGCATAAACTGGTAAACCATGCCATAGTTAACTTTAGGGAGTACTATAGATGTAAAAAGATGATCGATTTATTTCCGACTATAACCTTCTTGTCTTAGACATCTTAAAATATATAAACACTTATTGGCTTCATCAAGTTAAGTACGCACATGGTCATAAAATCTACTATTCGATTGAGAGTTGAACATCGAGGAATATTGTCAACGCACGGATATTAATAGGCTCGGTTTCCAGCCGTGGGGGTTTCGGTGAGCCCGCGATCCTCTCCCCACTCACGGCTGGGCGCGCGAGCTGAGGCATTGTCGGGTTTTAGCCAATCACAAACTTGCCACTCAAATCCTGTCGCTAAATTGATTTGCATAATTTACATTGTAAAATTCGAAAATGCGTTTAAATTTGCTCTGGAAAAGTTTGGTTTCGAAGAATTCAAGGATTCACACAAAGAAGCAGTAAGAGAGTTAGTTTTCGGGTGAAGACACTTTGTCAGTAAACGCACTGGCTCTGGAAGTCACTTGGGAAACCGTCAGCTCAAAGGTCGCAGCTCGTATTAATGTTGAGTCATTTCTCATTTAACCTTACCGATGCAAGACCAAGGTAGCCCGGCTATTCTTACTTCAAAGAAAATTAGTGCAGCCTTTATCGGCGAAGAAAAGACTGACGACTCCATATTAAAAGAGTTTATAGAAGAGAGGAAATCACGTCTGACGCAGGCCATGTTTACGCGTTTAACTCTGCAATCACCGATTCACTTGAAAATCGCTGCATCAAATGAGTTTTACAATTCTTCAAGTCCTATGTACTAAGTTTGTACAATTTATGTCTCCAAGACATACTCTACACAAGTACTAAGCGGGAATACTCGACTCTAGCTCAGAGTTCCGAGATAACATCTGAACTTAATTTTTATCCCTGTATAAATTTCTGTCAGCGAGAGTGTCTCAACAGCCGGCGGGCTTTCCTTGAAAACTTGGACTGTGAACATGAGAGCTAATAATAACAGGTATTAAATAAAACCTTTACCTACGTCGAATTAATTTCACACTTGGAGTTTTAGTTTAAAGAATTCCAATGTGTTTTGAAAGTTTACGCGGAATCGAACCTACACTACACGCAAATAAATTGTTTTATTGAAGTTAATCAGATGACGTCACGGACACAGTGTGTTGACCGCGCGCCCAGCCGTTAGTGGGGGGAGGCTTTGGAGAAACGACACCCCAACGGCTGAAACCGAGCCTAGGATATTAAGTGCCCGTCGAGAATTTCTTCATAAAAATAAGTTCCTTGCACTTTGACGTGTTAAAAGACATTCCATTAACACGAGACCAATGTTTAAATTTACTTATAGCTTCTGCTGTAGTATCATTACAATTCTTAAAAAACTTTGACAAGGATTGTAGAGTCGTCAGCATATTTAGTTAATGTCGATCTAAATTGTTGATAAATAAACTGAAAAGATAAGGTCCGCTAAACATTTCCTCGAGTTGTTCCCATATTTACACTTTTCCAGTCATAGTAAGTTCCTCTAAAAGCAAGTCTCTGTTTTCGTTCTTTCAGAAAGCTAATGTACCAGTTAATAATAAAAGGGTTAAGCGGTAAAGATTTTTTCTACTAAAAGATTGTGTTTAACTTTATCAAAAGCTTTCGGGGGGAAAATCCATTGCGAACATTCGTACTGCAATAATTCGCGCCTTTACATTTTCAACTCCGTGTAGTGAGTCGAGGCTGATTAAATTTTAAAAAGTCACCGGATTTCTCAGGTACGCACGTGCGTATATGCGTACGGGAAGCTACGCCCCTGCCTGTAAAGTGTCGGTACAGTCCGCAAATATGATTCGTAATATATTCCAACAGTCGAGAAATACAGAAAGAAATGGCATAATATACCACCACATGAGAAAATACTGCTGAAATGATATCAAAGCGAATATAGATGTAAATGTATCAGTAAAAAATCGCATGTAAATGAGCGCCTTCGGCTGCTTAGTTAATCGCTCTCCGAAAATATCCTAATTTTTATCTTTTTTAACGCACTCTTGTCCAAATTACGGTTTATTCGATATCTAAGGGACTACAAACTCTAATGATGGTAAACTATTCGAGAAATTTTCTTTTATCACTACGTTTCTGGTGGAAAGCGACTCCGCGGCTCGACGTTCAAGTTCCTCGCCATATTCAAATGCCTGTAGTTTCAACGGGTCAACTAAGAAGACCGGTCAATTCGCCCGTCTGGGAGTCTTTAAAGTCTGTAGGCCTAATCAAGAGACTAAGAGGAAAGCGTGGAGGCCAACAAAATTCGGAGGAGAAACTTGAGCGAAGGAGGCTTGAAAGGCGCTGGCACGCAACTGGACTCACCGTCGTCCGCGAAAGCTATGTGAAGAAATGCAAAGTAGTTAACCAGCTCCTTTTCAAATCGAAAATGGAGTACTACGCAGCTCTTGTGGAAGAGCATCAGGCTGACCCAAAAGCCCTTTTCTCGACTGTTAACAAATTACTCCACTTGAAAGGTGAGAGGAAACTTCCCTTTTGGGATAACACTGCGGAGTTGGCCGAAGCTTTCGCCGATTACTTTACTGATAAGATTTCAAATATCAGGATTGGTCTTGAATCGAGAAAGGATCCCCAGGCTGAGCAACTGGCATCCCCGTTCCCCGAAATTAGTGAATTTAATAGTGCAGAGCGCCTTTGTGAATTTCAATGAATCACTTGTCAAGAGCTATCAACCATCATTGGTACCGTCTCTGCGAAGTCATGTGAATTGGATCCACTTCCGGCATCCATTTTAAGGGGTGCTACGATATCTTGGTACCTGTTGTAACAAAGATAGTTAACTTGTCACTCCAACAGTGTGTGTTACCAGTTGATCTGAAGGAAACCTTGATCAGACCTCGCTTGAAAAAGGCACTGATGGACTGTGAACTCTTTCCGAATTTTAGGCCTATTTCAAACTTAGCCTTCATCTCCAAATCATGCGAGAAAGTTGTCGCCCGCCAAACAAACAGCCATCTTCTTAATAACGAACTTATTGAAGAGTTTCAGTCTGCATACAAAGCTGGGCATAGCACGGAATCTGCGTTGCTAAGAGTACTGAATGACGCACTGCGTGCGATTGACGAGAACAATTGTATTATATTATTGATGCTAGACCTGTCTGCAGCCTTTGATACCGTGAACCAACTACTGTTGAAGAGACTTGCTGACCGCTTTGGCATCCAAAGCAATGCTCTTACATGGTTCAAATCGTACCTCTCTGGACGTAAACAATTTGTAGCGATTGGCAAGGATCGGTCATCTAGTCGGGCGCTAGAGCTTGGCTTCCACAAGGTTCCGTACTGGGCCCATTGTTGTACTCGTTGTACACTGCGCCACTTGGGGACATTATGAGGGATCATGGTGTTTCTTTTCACTTATATGCCGATGATACCAGATATATATCTGTTTCAAGACAACGGTTGCTGGCGACCAAGCGCATGCGTATGCTAAGGTGGAGCTTGCGTTCGAGACGTAGATAGATAGATGCTACACAATGACCTGAAACTTAATGACGATAAAACCGAGATCGTCATTCTCCACGCCAAACATCGTCCTGCGCCACGTTTTGACACCATTCAAGTTGCAAGCGAACCTGTGTCCCCCTCCCCATTCGCCAGGAACATTGGTGTCTACATGGATAGCACGTTAACCTTACACAAGCAAATAACAGACATGCAAATCAGCATTCTATTCTATAAGAAATTATCTAAGATTAGGAAATTTTAGCTTAGACACAGCTAAGATCCTTGTGCACGCCTTCGTTACATCCAAGCTGAATCATTGCAACTCATTACTGTATGGCCTGCCTAAGTATGAAATCCAGCGCCTACAACATGCTTTAAATAGTGCAGCTAGAATGATAACATTGTCGCGCAAGTCCGACCGTATAACGCCATTGTTAATGGGTCTGCATTGGCTGCCGATTGAGCAGCGCATCGAATTCAAACTTCTCGTTTTCACATATAAGGCACTTTATGATATCGCGCCTAGTTATATCAAGGATCTATTAGAGCCCTATGTACCGCACCGCCACTTGCGTTCTGCCAACAAGATGCTCCTCAGGGAACCTGCATATAACCTATATACGTATGGCCATCGTTCTTTCTCCATTTCGGCACCGCGGCTGTGGAACGCCCTGCCACTTGAGCTGAGGTGCATGTAATCCCTCTGTAAATAGTTTTAAGAAAGGACTGAAAACTTTCCATTTTTGTAAACGTTCTATATAAATCTCTAGTTTTATAATTTGTGCACTCTTAGCACCTATTTTTAACATGAGTATATTAAGATTAGATATTGGAATTATAGTATAGTAATTATTTTTTAAATTTTAGTATGTAAAGCGCTTTCGGACAATTCAAGGACTTGGAAAAAGCGCTATATAAATACTGTTATTATTATTATTATTATTATATCCTTGTCCCCTTCTAGTTCCCAAAAGGTTTTGGTTAGGCAATATTCGTATTCTGACGGACGAGGTGGAGGATTCTTTTCCAATGCTAAATAGCTTTTAATGAATTCCCCGCATGAAACTCCATTGCGTGCGCGTTGCAGCTGGTCCGTGAGAATACGAATATTGCCCAGTGACCACATTCAAAGAATAATCTAAAAAGTAAAACCACAAAAGAAGGCTTAATTAAAGGCCAAATGATAAGCTTTCGCATGACGAAAGACAAGAAGAACTACTAAGATTAGCACAGTTTATAGCAGAGTGTGCTTTCCAGGTATATATAGCGCCGGATCATAGACGAGTTCGCGGTTAATTCCGACATTTTGAAAGGGATGCAAACATGGCGCGAAATATAGTGTTTGTATGGGAATCCGATGCTGGGAAACGTGCAATCATGTTTTCAGTTTTCCATACATTTGTCTGTAAAAACGAGTCAAAGTCCGCGGGAAAATTTACAGACAATATATGGAAAACTGAAAACACGATTGCACGCTTCCCAGCACAGCTACATCCTTCAAATTGCGATCAGTTAATCTTTTACCTAGTACCTTAAGTTTGTATCTGAAGAATATTTCAGAAATTCGATTTTACGGATTTTACGGGGGGGCTATGATAATAACTTTATTAAGGTTACCAAAATTGAAAAGATAGGAAAACAATTTTTTCCACAGAAATGTAGTTTTGGTAGCAAACAAATATATTTAATATTGACGGAGAAATCGCAAAAGGAAGTTTGATTTACAGCAGATCAATCAACACATGACAAGTGCTCACTCGCCCGTAACTAACGTCTGGAGACAGCTAGCATAAATTCATTAATTTACCAATGTTTATGCACTAGTCCATTGAAACGCCGTTACAGGCGTTTGGTGTTCACCTGCGCTTAGCTTTGTCCCTCGAGGTCTTTGTCTTTCCCATTTTTCAAGTCACACAAGCAAACTAGAACAACCGGCTATAAAATTTTCTGGATTTGGCGCGTAGCTTTGATCGGAAATCAACATTGACGGAAAATATTGACAGATAGTTAAACTGTGATGAGAAATGATTGGTCAAGAGCTCGGCGCTAATTGTTGGAGAGGCGGGGCTTCAGATTCACGCATGCCAGACGGATTTTTCAACCAAAATTAGTTTTAAAAAGCTTCAACTCTAGAAGAATTTATTCGATTTGTGTGAAATTGTTACAAAATGTCAATTGATATCCCAGCTGCAAAACAGTGTCGGGGAATTGGGAAATTCTAAAAAGAGAGCTCTTGACGACGTTTCCCGCAAATGTACTCGGATTATGTTTCCGCCTCTTCACGGAAAGCATGATAACTTTTGAACTAAATCGAATTTTGTTGTTCCCCGATACGGTTTTGCAACACGATTCCTCTGAAATGCGACAAAGCAAACAGATTTTAAAACCTTAAAACATTTTTGGAGTTGGGGCTTCTGAAAGCCATCTCACTAGATCGGAGAAACGGGATGGCGAAAAATTCGAGATTTTCAAAGTACTCAAAACTTTTTATGTATTCTTGTAGCCAATTTTATAAGCTTTAAAATGATACATGGATGATGTATCTACGATGTTTCCTCGAGGCACTACATACTTTAGACTGGAAACGCACCCTGAAGGTATCCGGTAACCTTAACATTGCTGTTTTCTTTATTTTATCACATGTAATATCAAGCACAATGTTCGGTTGGGGAGGTGTTTACGTAAACAGAATACCGAAGTGTGACGTCGAGTAACGTTGTTGTAAAGTCTTCCTCGCATGGCTTTCAAGGTAATGAAAGAATTACGCGATTTCCCACTTGCGACGTCTAAAAAAAGGCAGAGCCGAATGTAAGAGTCGGCGCTCCCGGCCTGAGTAACTATGCGGGCTTGGGCGGAATTCCTGTCAGCAGCTTGTGGCTGTTTGTGATTCGTCATCCTCGACAAAGTTATCGATTCCTTGCACCATATAAATATCACCAGGGGTTTTGTGCTTGTAAAAGATTAAAAACAAACCGAAGACAATGATCAGAGCGCCTAGAACAAATAATACAGTTGCGAACGCTAGTACCAAGCCAGGAGAGTCGAGGTAGCGTGTTATAATACTCATGCCGATGCCAAGGGAGAGCAAACACACTCCAACGAAGAAGTGTTGCCAACCGCGTTGTTTCCAGAACTCGCCAAACTCAATTCCTGATTCCACGTCAAAGTGGTTTACAAATAAACGATGCTTTTTTGAACAAAGGGCAAATAGGAGGGAGTCTCGGACGAGTAAAAAGTAATTGTTATCTTGCTCCCAACAGTATTCGCCTTTCATCTTGTAGAATGGGCTGCAGAAGTGCATTGGGAGGTCGTTTGTGATCTCCTCGTTGTTAACATCGACTTTGTAGGTCTTGCAGCAGCCAAACTCTCTCTTCAGTTGTACCACGTACTTCTTGTCGATCTGACCAATTTTCAGTTGCGGTTTCCAAGTCGTAACTGAGGGAAACAAAGTCATCTCGCCTTTTGACTTCTGACTCGGTCTATAATCGATATATATATATATATATATAGAACTTTATGAAAACTGTTGATTCAAGAATGCATGTAATAGCTCTTTCGAGCGCTCAGTATTGAAGTTGTTAGAAATATCCACAATCGCCAAGTTGACACTAACTGAATGAATTCACGTGTACCAGATATCTCACTGATTGTGTTATCGTAACTTCAGTCATCGGTCTTGAAAACATCTATTGGTTCGTCTGTTAAGGGATCTGATTCCAATAATTAACTAAAGCTGCTTAAAAACGTCTTCTAAGCATCACTTCAAATCAGTCTTGCGAAGTCTTTAAAGTGTCGTTGCTAACTTGTAAATAAATTTCTCAGCAACTGATTAAACTTTAATACCATTTCTGTATCCCGTTGCTAGGGTGTTCTTACAGGTCTTATGGCATATCTTATCCCCCGGCGAGTCAAATAAACTCAGTTCAGAATAATGTAAACGATTGGTCACACACACCACCTTTGGAATTGTGATAGCCTTTCATGGTGTTTGAAATATTCCTAATTGTGTTAATTATATGATACATATTGGCTTTGGCTGAAAAAGGTTTACAACATTTCATAGATACCAAGCAATTTAACGTTTCGTCTAAAGGAGCAACTTTCATATAAATATTAAGTACTGCACAGTTCTTTCATTAGCAGTCGTCTCAATATCAACGAAATCATAGCAGCTGCTACCCATATCAAAATATTTATTATTTGAATTTGTTTTTCTTAATAGAAACTTAGAAACCACTCCGGTACTCCGATCTATAATGAAAGGAAGCGACAAAAAGGCCAAACGAAGTTACTAGCGGTACTCTGCATAAAGTAAACTCAAAACGGGGAATAAAATATTTATAAGGTAAGGATTATGTATGGCGAGTTTAGGAGTCTGAACTGCTAAAAGATAGCGAGAACAGAATACCCGGCATGCATGCATTAGTCGACAACTCGAGAAGAGTCAGCTGCGTTGTAGTTGGGGAGGTTAGCGATTTAAGGGATCGAAATCCGAGCAAGTGAATATAAATAATCACCAAGCCATATACTGCCTATATCCAGGGAGCCTATCACCATGAGCGTCCATCTGTCACCTATTCGTAATGTAGTGTTTTCACAGAACGAGTTATTTTTAGATTTAATTTTCCCGGGAAATTATGCCTTTTCGATGCCTGTCGGTATTAGTGAAATTAATTTGAAAACAATATCGGCCAAGCAACGAGTGATATTTGTTCTGCTACCCAAATTCACGCAGCACATTTTATTATTACAGGGGTCCAGTTTATTCCAAGCCATAACTTATACAAACTCATTCCTTTTCTACGTCACGCGCTCAACGCGTAGAAAATACCACGACAACGTGTGGAGTGTGACAGGGCCGGATGCCTGGTGGACAGCTGCAGCAAACTGTTTCTTTAATTAACTACAGTAAATAGAGTCACTCCATCGTCGGTGTTCACGATTTACGGTTCTGATTTAGTTGACGTCACCTAATTACTCGGGCTGCCTGTGGCAGCGCCGAGTCTTAAAATGCAAGTCGTTTTATTTTTTATTTTTTTTATTTCATGTCAGACGGCTTCTGCGCATGCGTTAAAGGTCAAATTCAAACCAATCAGATTGCACTGTGCTGGTCACGCAACAATCGCCAGGTTAATGTATTTACATAAGTGAATACAGTAAATCAAAATGGTCGACCCGCGAGGGCGAAAGCCTTCCAACAGGCTCAGGATATTTCAACTGGCGCTCTTGTTGACCATAAAAATACATGAACAACCAGGATCCGTAATACATTCGATCAGCGCTGTTTGGACAGATCCAATGTACATTTAGAAACGTAAGCGAAATACAATATCCAAACACGTTTGGATATCAACGGGTATCGAATTATCATCAAAGGTTAGATCTCGTCAGGCGCGCTCAGATAAGAAAGTTCAAAGCTCTCAGACAAGGCGAGACAAGGAGATATCACTTTCAATGGGTCATTGTCGGAAATCTATTCCATCGTGGGCGGTCTTGTACAGCTAAGGCATGTTTTACGACAGAACAAGAGCCCATCTGGGCTTTCACTCGGGCCACATGAGATTGACTGATGAAATACACTTTCATTTGAAATCCTCTTAGTATCAAGTCGTGCTTTAATTCGCCAGTGAGAACGTCAAAAAAACAGACTGGTCTATTAATCGCTTTTATGGCATGACTATGAGAACGCAGGATTCGAACAACAGAATACTGGCAATTCAAGTGTATAAATGCAATACAATGACATATTCAGACTTTGAATTTGATTGAAAATAGATCAAAAACTCGGGGAAATGTCCGGCTAAAACTGTATGAATAAATGTGAAATGAAACATAAATTTCATAGCAAGAAAAACAATTGTAATTCCTATAAATGAGAAAGCTCTTCTATTAAGCCGCTTCTCATATACACAGACTGTTTCACAAAAAACATTTGCGCTTATCGACACAAGAATTCAGTTGACCTTTCAAATAATTTATTCTGAGGTACGCATACTCTAAATCAGATGTTAAATAAAGCGATAATTAGAAGGAAAAGTACATTAACAGACAAACTGAGAGGAAATTTATTCAAATCAAAAAGAGTTTACTTACAGTACTTACGTAACTGAACTTTCGTTTTGGATCTTTTGGTAGTGCACCCACCTTCGTGCACATATGCACTGAATCGGAATGAAAGTCGAAGCCTACCTCGAACTTAACTTTCAGCTAACCTGTTTCCTTTCATTCCACAATGAATAATAATCTCATAAAGTAAGCCCGTAGCTTTCAATAAATTTGCCAGTATCTGAATGAAACGGCTAGATCTTTTCCAATTTCTCTCACGAGTCACGGCAGAACTGAGACAGTCTCAAGCTACAAAACTTGAATTTTGATCCTCTTCACAGTAACGTAATTTAACGTCTCAGATATTATATATATGCCCTATTTCAGCTAGCGCTGCTTGGCTCAATTGAGGGTTTCTGCCGTCAAAGTTCATTTTTGTTTCAGTTTTCCCCATATTAGCCGACATGTATAATGTCTCGAGCTCTCAATCCAGTAGAAAGACTCTTATTCTGTCGTAAAACATGCCTTAGCTGTACAAGACCGCCCACGATGGAATAGATTTCTGACAATGACTCGTTGAAAGTGATATCTCCTTGTCTCGCCTTGTCTGAGAGCTTTGAACTTTCTTATCTGAGCGCGCCTGACGAGATCTAACCTTTGATTATAATTCGATACCCGTTGCATTGATATCCAAACGTGTTTGGATATTGTATTTCGCTTACGTTTCTAAATGTACATTGGATCTGTCCAAACAGCGCTGATCGAATGTATTACGGCTCCTGGTTGTTCATGTATTTTTATGGTCAACAAGAGCGCCAGTTGAAATATCCTGAGCCTGTTGGAAGGCTTTCGCCCTCGCGGGTCGACCATTTTGATTTACTGTATTCACTTATGTAAATACATTTAACCTGGCGATTGTTGCGTGACCAGCACAGTGCAATCTGATTGGTTTGAATTTGACCTTTAACGCATGCGCAGAAGCCGTCTGACACCAATTAAAAAATAAATAAATAACGACTTGCATTTTAAGACTCGGCGCTGCCACAGGCAGCCCGAGTAATAACCAGAGTCTTTCTACTGGATTGAGAGCTCGAGACATTATACATGTCGGCTAATATGGGGAAAACTGAAACAAAAAATGAACTTTGACGGCAGAAACCCTCAATTGAGTCAAGCGGAATATTTACATGATCCGCTAAGATTTTTACAAATCTTAGTTAAGCAGATGTTTTCAGTGTATGCCAACTGAAATGCGGCAACTACACGAACAAGAAGCATGAACTGCCAGCAACGAGAGAGGAAAAAGTATTTGAAATGCACAGCGCTAGCTGAAATAGGGCATATATATAATATCTGAGACGTTAAATTACGTTACTGTGAAGAGGATCAAAATTCAAGTTTTGTAGCTTGAGACTGTCTCAGTTCTGCCGTGACTCGTGAGAGAAATTGGAAAAGATCTAGCTGTTTCATTCAGACACTGGCAAATTTATTGAAAGCTACGGGCTTACTTTATGAGATTATTATTCATTGTGGAATGAAAGGAAACAGGTTAGCTGAAAGTTAAGTTCGAGGTAGGCTTCGACTTTCATTCCGATTCAGTGCATATGTGCACGAAGGTGGGTGCTGTATACTCAACAACACTACCAAAAGATCCAAAACGAAAGTTCAGTTACGTAAGTACTGTAAGTAAACTCTTTTTGATTTGAATAAATTTCCTCTCAGTTTGTCTGTTAATGTACTTTTCCTTCTAATTATCGCTTTATTTAACATCTGTGATTTAGAGTATGCGTACCTCAGAATAAATTATTTGAAAGGTCAACTGAATTCTTGTGTCGATAAGCGCAAATGTTTTTGTGTGAAACAGTCTGTGTATATGAGAAGCGGCTTAATAGAAGAGCTTTCTCATTTATAGGAATTACAATTGTTTTTCTTGCTATGAAATTTATGTTTCATTTCACATTTATTCATACAGTTTTAGCCGGACATTTCCCCGAGTTTTTGATCTATTTTCAATCAAATTCAAAGTCTGAATATGTCATTGTATTGCATTTATACACTTGAATTGCCAGTATTCTGTTGTTCGAATCCTGCGTTCTCATAGTCATGCCATAAAAGCGATTAATAGACCAGTCTGTTTTTTTGACGTTCTCACTGGCGAATTAAAGCACGACTTGATACTAAGAGGATTTCAAATGAAAGTGTATTTCATCTTCAATCTCATGTGGCCCGAGTGAAAGCCCAGATGGGCTCTTGTTTGAAATTTCATGTGCCAACGGTCTTCAGATCCGGACAAAGGCGTTGACTTGCGGGATCGTCTAAGACTAGTATACTTTTGTATGGGATCAACGGTTTTATTTTCACCTGAAGTTTATGTTCAAACCCCCACCCCCCTGATATCGATGTGATCGTTGCTCTTGGGGTTACACTAATTTAGGCGACGTCAACTAAATAGTTAAAGGCGCTGTGTCATCTGGAGTCGACGTTCGATTGGTGGCTGTTAATTGACTTCAAACAGTTAAAGTCTCCATTATTGCTTGATTGAAAGGATATGCAATATTTTCCTTGAAGACTAGATATACGCACAGTGTATTAATAACTTTTGCACTTTTACTTCCATTTCATCCGTCCTACACGCGTGCTAGGGTCGTCCCAAGCTCATTAAGGCCTGGATTTTTTTCCGGCAACAAAAATCACTAAAGCTTGCCTTGATTACACAGGGATGCGATACAACTTTAATTTTTCAGCAGAATATTAAACTAATGAACTTTGACGCTTTTATATTGAATGAAAATTCAATTTGCGGTGATGAGGAAAACAGGAAACACGATACCTTCAATGCATTTAGACTACACTGGACTATGCTTATTGTTACGTGACCTATTTTGCATAATTTCGCCTTAAAGCGTGATTCTGTTACCCTCAAAACAAGAAAACAGAAATATTGAGGGTTTACTTATCTATGATCCCCACCACCGCGTATTGCCTTGAAATGTACGATCTCAGATGGTCACGTGACCCCAGTAGCTAGTCGATAACCATACCAATGTACGTAACTCGTCAAAATATGCAAATGTGACACTTTTCATCAATATTTGATAACAACTGGGACGTCTGTGCTGTATTTTATCATTTAGCCTCGTTTCCATGAAATCCCAGGCTTTAATTGGCTTGAGGTCAGTCACTAAAAATAATTTTGTTCCGGACCGGAACATAAAGGCGTGTCTTTTAACTAATTTAGTTAAAGTGCCACTACGACGAACATTTACCATTTCGATTTGCCACTTTTTCAGTATCAATAGGTCAATCAGTATTAGAAATATCCGAAATAGTAAAAAATATTCCCAAATGGGCATGTTAAAGGGGCTGTGTCATGGTAATAGAGTTTACATTCGCGTTCCGGGCCGGAAAAAACTATTTTCACCGATTTTGATATGAACGGACGAACCTCTTGCCCATGTGGGATGCTTAAAATCAAAGTAAATATGCAAAAATTACTAACAAACAGTGTATATAAACAGTCTCCATGGAAAATATTGAAAATCCTTTCAATCAAGCATTGAGGGAGGGAAGTTTAACTGTTTGTATCCAATTAACAGCCACCAACCGAGCGATTACTTGATACATGCGCAGTACCATGACATAGCCCCTTTAAACCAAAAACTTTTAGGAGAGTTTACCGGTAAAATCCTGTCCGCCATTACTGGAAGCGGCTCTCAGTATTCAGCGGAAGTGATGTCATACACTTAACACGACAACCTCGTGGCGCGAAATAGTGCGCATAAAAAAAGTAGCCAACCTCGCAAAGATAAATATAACTTTTTTCTTATGTACGTGAAGATGTTTTTAGTAGAAATATGCCTCCAGGCGTTGTGTTTTGCAGGCGAGCGTTGAGTGTATGACATCACTTCCGCTGAATAAACCTTTGTTTAAAGCTGAAAAAAGGGAACGGCCTCCAGTAATGGCGGCCGTTTAGATTCAATATTCGGATCTCAAAAAATAAGACTTCCTGTCGTTGTATCGAAAAACAATTTGAACTGGTAATAATATATCAACTCTACTTTATGAATATGCAAAAACATTGATATGTCAAAATTTCATCGTATATGGTACTTTAAATTAATCTAAATCGTCAACACCAACGTTGGAGCGACTCCACTAGTAATTAACTAATACTTAAAACAAATATAATTATATAATGGTACAATAAACATTCCAAATCCGTAAAATCTCCACCCTGAAAGGTGACTGTACAACCAATACCATAAACAAATTACAGAATACATCATATGAGAATTATAAAATCAAAAATTAAATTATAATAAACCACACACTGCGAATAAGAAGCTTTACACATGTTTAATGAAATACAGTAAATCTAAATTACAAAGTAAAAAAGAAAGGACACGTATATAATATATTATATACGTTGCCCGATACGAAAAAAAACAGAAATAAAACCATGTTTGAAAAAAATCTGGAAATGTACTCCTTGACCGAATGCAATCGTACAAGGCTCCGAGGGCTAAAGCCAAAAAACTAAATAGACTTAATTATACAAATGAATAATAACCTAACAAAATAACGAAACTAAAGTTTGGCTGACTTGTGGCTGTCCAACAAGCGAGAGGAAGAATTTAAATGATTCGGTCCTTATATGCATATCACATTATAAGTATTAAACATATACCGGCAAGAGAAAAGGAACTAATGAACTACACGTATGTGATAAACAATTTAACTGAGCTACAAGCCGTAATGTAGACGCTTTCGAACTTCGCGTTGCTATGTTGGCCGAGCATCTATTTACCCACAGAACAATGCGCTCCGATTTGAATTTTGATTTCCATAAATCGATGATCCATGTGCTTCAGCTGAATATCGAGTTTATCGTTTTCTTAAATAGTTTAATCGTGTGATTATAACTGACTAGCGGAAACCAAACTCGCGGGAAACACATTCTAAAAGTAACCCGCTCTGAAAAACGCTGCGTCACAGACGTACTAAGGGTTGTGGATGCTCCGGGCATAGTTAATAGAGTGGAATGGTTAGGAAACCCGGCAAACTTCAAAGGGGATAACAAAAGTGCTGCGATTTATGTTGGAAGGGGGTAAGACAAAAGATTGTGCAGGGTCATAGTTCATTAGAGTCCCCTGAACGACTGAATCCACACGTTTCTATTGGCCGATTGATGAAGTACTATTGTGTTTTGTGCACGGTAATGGTTGAAAAAAGCGAACAAAGACATATAACAAAGAAGGTCGCTGGGTTTCATAACCATTCCACTCTATTTACTATGCTCCGGGTAATGGTTCCTGCTATATGTTAACATCTAGAGGTGTTTGCATTTAAATTCCCGCAGTTTGTTAATGAAGGGCAGTAAAAATCCCGGGTTCGTCAGTGGTACTCGTCGTATTTTGGGGGCTTGGAATTGGCGCTCCGGTATTTTTAGGGGGTCTTTTGAAGGAAACACCAAATGCAGTAGTAGTGAGGAGCATTTACATCTCACTTGCAAATTCGCCCAAAATCCACCTTTGCGGCGAAACGCGGGATTTCGTATCTTCCCAGTCACGTGATCTTCAAGGTCACGTGACCTCAACGTTCCATTCTTGGACGTGGTCCCGAGGCCACATGGAAAATCTGAGGTTTCAAAAACTCATGAATAATTAATGAGCATCTTGTCCAATCAGATGAAGCAAATCAGTCACGTGCATGCTCCTTTATACCGATAAATCTCATCATTCTAAAAAGCCCGCCGCGCGGGGGGGATTTGAATTCTGTCCCAAGGGGAAACGGGGTCAATGATTGAAACAGTGGATAAGTACCTTGCAACTCTTGGAATTTCTATTCATGTTTCAGCTTTCTCATTGAATTGTTAATTAGGATGGACGTTTTATATAAATAATACTAATGAACATGAAATTTTATATAAAGTTTCATCCTAATAGCTCACTTTTCAAATAGAAACGAATAAATTTAATTTAGCACGGAGCCTCGTATTGAAACCTTTGTGTGTGACAAGTAAAGCATATCGCGGAAGTGGGCTATTAAGAATTCACTGATAAAGACCCAAAGTTAGCAAAAAGTACACGGAACATAGATCTAGGTACCTAGATAGTAAATTTTGCACTAAATTTACTAATATCAAAAGACTACCGAGATACACAGATAATATTTTTTAAATGAAGTTATCCAACTACCATTACTTGTTTACCGAGCCACTGTTTAGTTCCAATTATTAAACCAAACTCAAAGCCGTAAAATAATAAAACGTGCATAAAACTTACAAACATCCTCTTCATATTTTCTGCCGGAGTCAACAATTTTGAGTCTGCCGTCATGTCAGTCACATCACTTTCCAAGTCTTCAACTTTATCGATGTCAACCACGACACCAAATCCTTCAAATGCAGCTTCTTGCCCAAGCTCGTTCTTTGCCACACAATGCTTTCATCATTGCGAAACGCCGTTTCAAACAAGATAGTATGGTAATTTCTTCATGGCATTCCCTTGAGATGTTCGTAATCGCAGGCGGTGATTACTCGAATATTTTGCATGGCATTCTGAATACAAAGTTCAATGGTTCAGTAAGTAACCATTATAAGTTTTTGAAGCCGTTTAATAAACTCGCAGCACGTGTTTTACCTGATAAAACCCTGCTGCTCGTTTATTAAACAGTACTTAAAGGCCTGAGGTCCCTATGTGTAGTAGCATGGCTTAATTCATAAGTGACTCGGATTTCGAGGCCTGTGCCAGGACCATCCTCAGCTGGGGGACCTCACAGAAGGGTCATCTACCAGATCACCAAGCTGGAGGCAGCTGTGGTCAGTGAGTGGGGGTCGCTGGTTCTAACTCTGAAGACGAGGGATGGTGAGGGAGTTCAGGTATGGTCCCCGCAAAGGATCGCTGGAGAACTGAAGGGCCCTGCCCCTTTCACGTGCGCCCCCTAGGGATTAAGGCTTCAAAGCGCAATAAGGGCCACAAGTACAACACGTACCAGCTAGTCTAGCACGGCGGAGCAACTGCGGAGCAACTGCGACTCTTGTCTCAACGGACAAGAATTGACCGGGACATAATTGGTTAAGAAGAGCCCACCCTCTATTACGGGAGTCAAGATGAAGCTGCCCGAGATCAAAGCACTGTTCAAGGAGCACAGGTTCACGGGGTACTACAAGTACAACAAGCCTGAGCTGATGCAGATCCTAAGAGACAAAGAGATCATCTGGACCCTCTACCTCCCACAGAAGGTCAGGCCTCCATTCGACCCAAACACATCGCCCCTTGGTGACATTCGGCACAAATCTAAGAGAGTGCAGGTCCACGACAATGACACCTGGCAGGACAACAACAACTTTATTTCGTACCTAATATTACATGATTAAAAACGATTACTTAATTATTTAAAACTAAACCTAGAGTACTGGCTATTTAGAAATAGCTAAAGCTAATCGAGCTAAACAGCACTAACAAAAGTATTAAAAATAGCTTAAGGACATTTTAAAAATACATTCATATATTAATATTAATGTGGGACGAAAAAAAGATGATATTATATATTACTAATTAAATAAGGATAACTTAAGTAAAATGAAATAAATAAACAAAATAAATATAGATAAATATAGTAGTAATAGTTAGGAAAAGAAAGTCAACAGTTCAAAGTCAATCATGTCAATATGTATACTTAAAGTGTTTATGAAACCAAATTTTGCATCTTTATTTTATTGCAGAATAATAATAGTTCATTCTTTTCTGATTATCAAGAGTATATTTATTTTTCAGTTCTGCCTTCGGAAAGGTCTCTTTTGACTACTTTATGCTTAAAACTGTCCGGGGCCTGGAACCGAATCCTCATTACAATGACGTCACTGTAAGGACTCGCAAGTGACAATTCCTAAATATGATCATGTAGGACGACACGCATTTCTACAAAAAAATGAAATATAATAAAGCACAAACAATTCAATACAAAAAAATGAAATACAGTAGAACGCACTGAACACAATACTTAACAAATAAAAGATGGTTCTCCTTCTATAAAAAAATTGGCACGCTCGAGGTCTTGAAAAACTGCGGATGCACGAGCAGAACGCGGGTACATTTAGCAGCTTTTCAAGACCTCGAAAGTACATTGTTTTGTGATAGAACAAGGAGAACCATCTGTTATTTGTTTTATAATATAAACTTCAATCTAGACGAAGGAAAGGAGCTATCTAATTTTAAGAACCCAAATAAAAATCTACTAAGCAAATAAACTGACTACAGCGAAAACTCAATTTTACTGTACTCGAGGTGAGTTGAGGTTCCCGACTATATTTTCTACAACAACGTGCATCGTTGTCAGACACTGGCTATTTATTCTGTGGTCTGAAAAAGGATATTTTCATTATCCCAAGGAACAGTGTTTAACTCAGTGCTGCTCTGATGGCAGTGAGTTGCGTAGCTTTTGAGGCTCAGTTCGATTATACAGCTTTCGAAATTCTGGGTTCTTTGCAAGTTTTATCGTCCGTTTTTCATTCACGAACATTCAGGATCCTCTTAAACGAAACCAGAGAAACCCTATATTGTATTCTTTGCCATTCACTGTTCTGGCTTCAGCATAAAAGTACAGGAGTATTAAAGTTATCTCCGAGTTCTTGGTGAGTCATTTCTTGTAGTTGTGTTGTATCAAACTGTGAATGAGTAACACTGTATATTAGAACTTCAATGTCCATTGTATTTTGGCGTAGGATAAAGTTAAATACGGGAAGAAAACCAAGGCCACCATGCAGCCACAATATCTTCCACCTCCTCGCTTATATTTAGCTTTCTCTGAAACTTTGTCGCTGGAATCCGCCATGTTTGTATTAAACAACGAGTCCTCACAGTGACGTCACGCAGCTTAACCTGACAGTTTTTAGCATAAAGTAGTCAATTGGAATGGCGAAATAGAGACCTTTCCGAAGGCGGAACTGAAAAATAAATATACTCTTGATAATCAGAAAAGAATGAACTTTATTATTCTGCAATAAAATAAAGATGCAAAATTTGGTTTCATAAACCCTTTAAAAAAGAAGACAATCTGTTTTTTAAAGCCTGATTTTCAATGATTTAGTATTTTCATGTATTGTATTCCAGCTTTTAGGCCCTATATAGCAAATATTGAACTTTCCAAAGTTGGTTCTAATGGAGGGCAAATAAAATGTACATTTTGAGGCTAGTCTTGTATTATAATTGTGCACTTTATTTACTTATATAAAAAACTATTGAAGACTGGTGGAAGGTATTGATTATAATAGTCATATATAAATGAATTTTACAAAGAAATTAAATCAGTAAATTTTAGGATACCAAGAAGTTTGAATAAAGGACTTGAATGCTCATCAAACTTCGAAAATGTAATTATCCTCGCAATTCTTTTCTGTAGTATAACAATTGTATTCAAGTTATAACTATATGTGTTTCCCCAAATAATCAGGCCATAAGTTAGATGAGGGTAGATTAAAGAATAATATAGCTGAGTAAGGATTTTAGGAGCTACAAAATTACGGATTTTATACAGGACGCCTATGCTTCGTTTGACTTTCTTGGCTACATGTTGAATTTGACATTTCCAATTCAGGTTGCAGTCCAAAGTATTTTCCTACCTTATAACATTATTATTAATGTGCAAATTAACTGAATGTATTAGTGTTTTTAGATGGATGAAAAATAAAAAAAGGCTTGTCAATATTAATAGAAATTATTTGAAGATAGCCAGGTGTTAACATAGAATAAATTGTCATTAATTAAAGATTCTAGTTCAGAGAGCCGGGTTCTTATGCGAGCAAAATAAATTAGAATCATCAGTAAATAAATGAAAATCAAAAGCCTTAGTACAATGTATGAAGTCATTAATGTATAATAGGAATAACAATGGGCGAGGCACATATCCTTGAGGGACCCCACAGGAAATACCACGTTCATGAGATACTGTGTTGCCAATTGAAACAAATTGCCTTCTAAGTAAAAAACGAACCAGTCCTTTGCAATTCCTCTTATACCATAACGTTCAAGTTTCTTAATTAAGATTTGATGGTTCACCGTATCAAAGGCTTTGCTAAGGTCCAGAAAAATACCGCAGGAGTAAAAGCCTTTCTCGATTGCTTTTTGGATTTTGTCGGTAATTAACAGAATAACTGGACTGGTCAAGCATGTACAAGTGCAGTCGAGCCCTCTGCCTATACACGGGGGATGTCTGCAGGTGCGTCAACACCGGGGTGGTCTATAAGGGGAGGTACGCCTTCTCGCTACACTCCTAAAGGGTTGGACCCCTATATGTTGTCACCCGTCAGTGACATAATGTGTTGATTTCGTGGGTTGGACAAAGTTTCGGTTTAAAGTCTTGCCACACCTAAGTGAAAGGACGCCTTCACGTGACCTTGAAACCACTCATAACCAATTCAAACCGCTTTGCAAAAGTGAATTATTTTTTTCGATTTAAAGTTGTAAAACCCCCTAAGTACAGTATGCCTACCGTCAAGGAATTGCGTACGACAGCTAAGCTGTATGGACTCTCCGGAACTTCAAAGTTCAACCTCAAGTCACGGGGCGATGACGAGTGCCCTCGATCGCGAACGCTCTTCTGAAGCGGTACGACCGCGTTCGTAACAGACGGAAGGTCGAGGCTGAGATAACGAGCAAGGGTCAAACTCATGACGAAGCAATTGCTGCCATGCGAGCTGAAACCTATGAGAAGCACGCTATTAAGAAGCAGGCAGTAAGGATAGCCGCCTTGCAGAGAATTGCCCGCCGTAAGTCAACTATGGGGCAAAAGTCACTCGCGAAACGGATCGCCAAAGAATCGGATCCTTGAATCAGTCGTGGGATGCAGGAAGCCGTCGAAAAGGGTCGCAGGCCCATTCACTTTAGGGTTTTCAATCGGTTGGAGAGCCCACCCACACATCGAATGCTGAGTAAGCTTGAGACGGAGGTCAAGACCTTCTACCTTAAATACTCCATCACATACCAGCTTCGCAATGTCGAAACCGATGCAGTGATCCTTTATTACATGAACTACGGGGGGAGTTCTTGGTTGATGACTCTCAAGGAAGCCGGCGATTGGATTGCCAAGCAAGAGACCCAGCGGTTGGAGGTTGACGGGATTGAACGCCCCGACACGAAGTGGTCCTTTGGGTGGTTCATTGCTGTCCACCTCAAGGTCATCCTTGATTGGCAACCCCTACTGGGGTCCGTGCCACTCCCTGAGTAGTTGAGGTTTAAGAAGGGTATGGTGTCACTCGACAAGTTTGATGATGACCTATGCCTTTTTCGCTGCTTGGCTATAGCGCGTGGTACCAAGTCCGACCGTAGCACCAAGCTGGCCAGCGAACTCGCCACCAGCCTCTATGGCGATGCTGAGGTACCGGACCTCCTTGGGCTCAGCTTGACTCACTTGAGGAGCACTTCAAATTGGGTATCCGTGTTTATGAATCCACTGAAGATCAAGATTGGCATCTCATCCGCCAACCCGCCCATTATCCCAAGAATCGGGGTATTTAAGGGGCATGCCTTCTTGATCACGAAGGTTAGGAAGCTGGCTAACATCTACTGGTGCGGGAGCTGCAAGGACCAGTTCACCAAGGCCTCAAACCTCAGTTAACTGTCATGCTATGACCTGCATGGCGGGCGAGCTGAAGGTGCAGTATCGAAACAAGTGGAGTTGAACGCGAGATTGAGGGCTTCCTGGTCAATGGGTAGGATTCCATTTCCAAGACAGCTTTCGAGTTTCACGGGTGCTATTTCCACGGCTGTCCACAGCACTGTCAGCGGCGCAAGGCCTCAAAGCTCTATGCAGAGACCAAAGCCAAGGAGGGAAAGATCAGGAAGGCCGAGATCAAGCTGGTGGTGATATGGGTGTGAAGCCCCGGAGGAATGCCAGAACATCGAGCTCCCGCAAATCAAGAACGTCCAGTAGCCGCACGTCATCGTATATGACTTCGAGGCCTACCTCGACAAGTCAAGGGCTCAAAAGGTCACTGACGACCTGCCCATCGAGAACCGACACGTCCCCATCTCAGTCTCAATTGGCGACACCTTGACCGGGAGACCTGCCACATTGTATCTAAAGACCCAAAAGACCTGGTCAGTGGTGGAGCTTGAAGCACGCGCCGAGCGGATCCAAGCCGTCGTGTACAGCGAGTATGTGTTTGATGACGAGGAGCTCCCCGAAGCCACTCGCCTGGCCATGACAAGGTGGTACCAGCAGGTGCCGGTATTGGGCTATAACTCCGGGAAGTATGACCTGAATCTCACAAAGGAACACTTTGTCGGTGAGATCGTTGACCACCTGCGAACAGGTTGTAATCGGCAAGAAGGCGAACAAGATCTTGTTCCTTCTCGCACCCAACTTGCGCTTCCTGGATGTCATGAACTACCTGGCAGCTGGTACAAGCTACGACAAGTGGGTGCAGGCATGACTGTAAGCTTCAAGAGCTTCTTTCCATATGAGTGGTTAGACAGCCCCGACAACCCAGGGCTTCCAGAGTACTTTGAGTGGCACAGTCAACTGAATCACGGGTACCTCCTCACTCGGGCCGAATGAGGGGACTGTAAGCACCTGTTTCGAGCAAAGGGTATGAAGACCTTCGCGGACTGGCTGCAATACTATAACGAGCTGGACGTCGACCTGTTCCTAAAGGCACTGGGAAAGATGCGGTCCTTTTATGCGGAGTGGGGGATTGATACCCTCAAAGACGCTGTCACTACCTGGAGTGTCCCTCCAGTACCTCATGCGTGGTACGTTGCCGGGAAAGGGTGCCCCCAAGCTGTACTCACCATCAGAGGAGGCCTACGAGATGCAAAAGGCCTCCACTGTAGGTGATCCCAGCATCGTCTTCATCCGCCTGCACGAGGTAGGTAAGACTACGACCTATGTTCATCAGTACGAGGATGTCCGCCCATGCAAACGAGTCGTGGGATTCGACGCTAATGCCCTTTACCTGGCAAAGCCTATGCCATGCGGAAAGGAGAAGGTACGGACCTTCAAAGAGCCAGAGAAGGCGGCACGTGTAATCGGTAAGGTGTTGCAGTCAGGTAAATGGTTTGGCTTCGCAGAAGTCGATATTGAGGTGCTGTAGGACCTCTGGGATAGGTTTGAGGAGATGTCACCTCTATTTTACAACAAGGTGCTTGACATCAAGATGTTCCACAGCCGATGTTGGACGATCTTGAGCGTACCGGGTGCACCCCGGGTAAGGGTCGAAAGCTCATCGGAGCTCTGGCAGCAAAGAAGCTGTTGGCAAATGTCCCTTTGTTAAAGTGGTACATTGAGCATGGTCTCAAGGTGACGGCCTGCTATCGGGCAATTGACTATCACTCGGAGGCCGTCTTTGGCTGGTTTGTAGACCAGGTGACGGAGGCCCATATGACTGGAAACGTTGACCCCTCCAAGTCCATCATCGCCGACGTGTTCAAGAACCTCGGCAACGCGTACGCTTTTCTCGGCTACGTTTGTGGTTTTTACGCTATTTCTCATCGAGATCCCATGAATAGGTTTGGAGTTGACCGTTTGCATAGAGCTAGTTATTAGAATTTTACTGGATTATTTTTATGGTTTTGAGAAAAAAAAATTGGGGGGGGGGGGGGAATGTGATGTTTAAATAAATAGGAAAAAAGGTTTTATGAAGAATTTAAATTGAGGTTTTTGTTTCCGATACTCGAGATGCCTGCGGCGGCGGCTAGATCTGTATTTTAATTCGGATTTTTCGGGTTATGGGATTCCTGTGCATGAGAAGAACAAGAGCTTCTGGCTCTTAAGACCTGAAGCCAGAGCAGAGTTCGAAAAAATCCGATTTAAATAGAGATGCCTGCACACACATTAGACATTCAAGACACATCAGCCAATGAGGAGTCTCGTTTCAGGCCACGTGGTATTCATATATTTGCTGCATTTGGAAACGATTTCAAAATACAGTAAATATGCAAATTCGTCAAAACAATAACTAACTTACTGTTCTTTGAAAACGTTTCCAAATAAGCCAATATGCAAATTAGTTAGATTACAGTTCTAAAAACAGTCCGTCGATAACTACATGAAAGCAGCATGAAGAAACACGAGTCTACTTGTGTTTGTCTACAAATGCTTGTATAAAATTTCATAAGCCAGAAATTGTAAGCTATCTGCTGTCATATCAGTTATACGAATCTCCAAACGTTTCACTTCCAATAGACCGATTAGCTTGTACATTTGTTGTCCCCAATAGCGTTGCGCACAGATGACGTCACAAAATGTAGACCTGTACAGGTCCGCAAATGATCCCGGCCCGCAAATGATCCCTAAAATGGACCGCAAATGATCCCGCGCCGCAAATGCTCCCCAGTGGGGACCACAAATGATCCCTTAAAAAAAAAAAGCATGGATTTTTTGCCACTGGATAGTGGATCTGTACAGGTTCGTAAATGATCCGGCCAAAAATGGACCGCAAGTGATCCCCATTGGGGACCACATATCATACCGCGAAAAAATGTCAAATAGCATGGAATCTGGTGGTTGGATTCGATGTTTTAGAAATCAAAATATTCGCATCAAGTTAGTTTTCTTTTTCATACAAAATAACGGCGGCTTGTCTTTTATTTTTCAAATTCTGGGTTAATTCATTAATTTTTCGATGTTTTTTTGTTAATAATCCCGAGTTTTTATAGTTTTTCTTAATCAAAGTCAATTTTAAAGAAATCAGTTAAAGTTAAGAATAAATAACCCGTAGTATGGTGGCTTGTTTGGCCCAATAAAATTTTTTTTTAAACGAGTCATTTTTTCAAACACAAAACAATTTTTTTGGGGGGAAAAAGGAAATTACTTGCTTTGGAAAAAAAGAAAAAGTAATTAAAAAAATTTTTTGAGAATTTTTTTCTTAATCCCGAGTTCCTCAGTAATCCAGAGTTCTTAATCACGAGTCCTTCGTCGACCGTTCTTCTTACCATAAACCGGTTAATCGGGTCAATTATTCTGACTCAATTTTTTTTTCGTTTCCAGTTATCTCATCCTGCTCATTTCAAAGCAATAGCAAAAGTAATAACAAGCGTAACAGCCAGGAGCGAGCATAATCGCGCCTTGTTCAAGAGTGTCAATTACAGACACTGCGAAGGCTGTCAAGATTTGACATGTCGCTGACGACATACAATTTTTTATGGACAGGTGTGAGCCGGGGTCGATACAATCTCGTACCCAGACCCCATTTGTTTCTTACTGCGCATGCTCGACGAAAAAATATCCCATTCCGGAAGTCCGCGATTTTGATGGGATTGTTTTAAAGGTGGTTCCCTGCCGGAGCCAATGGTTAAAAATCATTACACCATTATTAAAATCTGTTCTTCATTTTTCTTTCATTCATACTTTAGATCCACTATCCAGCGGCAAAAATCCATGCCATTCAATATTTTTTTCACGGGATGATTGGATCATTTGCGGAGCGGGGTCATTTGCGGTCCATTTTGGGGATCATTTGCGGGCCTGGGATCATTTGCGGACCTGTACAGACCCGACCCCCCCCCCCCCCCCCCCCTAATAATCTGCCATCCTTGGCACAGTTCGTCAAGTCTTTATTTAACATCAGTAACCCATCCAGTCTAGCAGACTGTTATCCTTGGAGGCAGACGGATTCAGTCTTCGCACGTTTAGGGCTCTCCATACTATTAGTTTGCGTTGTCGCTTCTATTCATCCAGCCGTTTCGACGCATGCCATTCTTTCTCACGGAACTATGATTATTCGAACCTCGGTGAACTCTAACGTGAATACGAATGTACAAATCCGGTGGAATTCGCGCTTTCAAATATTTTCCTGTTTGTATTGTTTAATTAGTTGTTACTTTTATATCATTGTCCTCTGTGTCATGAATATCTAATGATGTGCGAGAAGCCATTTCAAAGCCCGTGATTGTTTAAACGTTGTTTCCAGATCCTCATGCACGGGAACGAGTCAAATGCCAGGCGTATGCATTTGGGAGAGGGGGGGGTAGAATATTGATGTTTCGAACGGAAAATGAACGGCTTTTTAGGATTCTCTTCTAGCTTAGATACATCCTGGTAGCATTGTGATTTCCTTCCACGGTTCCTTTATCCAAGTAAACCATTTCGAGCCGTTTAGTAGACCCGTTTTCCGGGCTGTTTTCACTGATCGTACGCCTCATGGAAATACCGTTAATCGCATCTCGCTCACTCCTGATTGGTGATGAAAATCCCATTGTGCCAGCTTGGCCGCCATCTTGGATGCTCGCATCAGGTGATTAAAATCTCCAGGATTTCTGGAGATATTTGGTTACATGACTCGGCCTTTACCAGGGTAGTCTCTCGGAGTAGCCGCCATCTTGGATCTGACCGAGAAGACCCTGGGCACGAGGTTTCTACTATAATAACACTTGATATTCTAGATTCATGACCGCAGCACATCAACGATAACCGACCTGGAAATGTTTCAACAATGGACATTTTAAACAGCTATTGTTTTTTGTTTTACCAGGGGAATTATGATCAACAATAGTAGTATATACAATGGCGGTCCTAATTCACATCCTTATATAAGCCCCCCTTTTCCTATTATATATCCCTACCCCCACGAAAAATCGTCGAAAAATTGTGCCTTATATAAACCCCTTTTATTCCCCCAGTAAGAACTACCACCAACACACATTTAATGTAACCATTAAGAAACCCCTATTAGAGATATGGTACCATCATATTATGAGGTGATATCACAGTTACTATATCAAAACATCGGAAGTATACTATGGCTAATATATTATACCTTCCCATAGAAATCTTGACTAAGATCGTAGAGTATGCAGGCCCTACATCATTTGCAAGTATCGCTTCGACTTCAAAATACCTAGGCGATGCAGCATCTCTAGCAGGCTACGAAAAAAACTACAAGTTCTGTAGACTAGTACTCTTTGTTGGTATTAGGTCTGCTTGTAACGATAACGAGCGAGACAATTTGGCTAAGATTTTCAGTATTGACAGAGATGACTTCTACGATTACGATGCAATATCCTATGCCAGCAAAAATGGTCATCTTGATGTCGTTAAGTGGTTTATTAATCACTTCCAGATTCCCATAGAGTACATAAACGTTGATGATGCACTATTAGGTGCCAGCGAAAATGGTCATCTTGATGTCGTTAAGTGGCTCGTTAAGCACTTCCAGATCGCCATATATGATGACTGCGCTTATTATGCACTATTAGGTGCCAGCAAAAATGGTCATCTTGATGTCGTTAAAGTGTTTATGAAACCAAATTTTGCATCTCTATTTTATTGCAGAATAATAAAGTTCATTCTTTTCTGATTATCAAGAGTATATTTATTTTTCAGTTCCGCCTTCGGAAAGGTCTCTTTTTCGCCATTCAAATGGACTACTTTATGCTAAAAACTGTCCCATTTGCCGCGCGGCCAAATGAGCTGCGTGACGTCACTGTGAGGACTCGTACGTTGTTTACATAATACAAACATGGCAGACTCAGCGAGAAAGTTTCAGAGAAAGCTAAAAAAATTAGCGAGGAGGTGGAATATATTGTGTGGCTGGCGGCCTTGGTTTTCTTCCCGTATTTAACTTTATCCTACGCCAAAACACAATGGACATTGAAGTTGAGAAAAGCAATAGCAAATGTCCACATTTTTTATATACCCATTCAGTGTGATACAACACAAATACAAAAAGTACAAGAAGTGACTCACCAAGAACTCGACGATAACTTTAATACTCCTGTACTTTTATGCTGAAGCCAGAACAGTGAATGGCAAAGAATACAATATAGGGTTTCTCTGGTTTCCTGTAGAAATTCGTTTAAGAGAATCCTGAATGTTCGTGAATGAAAAACGGACAAAAAAACTTGCAAAGAACCCAGACGCGGCGCCACATGGCATATGTGAGTTCAGTTTGTTGGTATCTCGCCCTTGGTCCGAGGGCTTTTCTCCGGGTTCGCCGGTTTTCCTCCCTCCGCAAAAACCAACACGCTAAATTCTAATTCGATCTGTGGATTAGCCGGGACCTGGCTTTGATCAGCCCCCATGGTTGTTTCAGGTCTCGTTAGAAATTCAGAGAGAATTTCGAAAGCCGTATAGTCGAACTGAGGCTCGACAAAAGCTACGCAACTCATTGCCATCAGAGCAGCAGTTAAACACTGTTCCTTGGGATAATGAAAATATCCTTCTTCAGACCACAGAATAAATAGCCAGTGTCAACGATGCAGTTGTGAAAATAGTCGGGAACCTCAACTCACGAAACTCGATCAGTCTCAGATTTCGCTACAAACACTTTCTCTCTGAATGTTTTTCCATCAGGCATTTTCAACACTAACACAATGTGCAGATTAACTTCTCCTGTGCTGACCATACATTGTAAAAAGAAAGCACTTTGTGTTTCCTGCAACAGTTTTGATCAGTTGACAATTTTACAGCCCGTTTGCGGCCTGCAGTCTTGCAATTTTCTGTCTTCCACTTTTATCAATCGACATGTTCTTTTTATAAGCAGGTTATTTCATCCAATAAGAAACGAGCTTTCAGATCGTCAATGTCAAGCTGTCAGAATTGAACCAATCAACGACGAGAAACTTGTTGTAAACAAGTCGAGTACAGTAAAATGGAGTTTTCGCTGTAAGTCAGTTAGATTTTTGTGGGTTCTTAAAATTAGATAGCTTACTTTCCTTCGTCTAGATTGAAGATTGTATTAAAAAACAAATAAAAGATGGTTCTTCTTGTTCTATAACAAAATAATGTACTTTCGAGGTCTTGAAATGCTGCTAAATGCACTCGCGTTCTGCTCGTGCATCCGCAGTTTTTCAAGACCTCAAGCGTGCAATATTTTTTTTATAGAACAAGGAGAACCATCTTTTATTTGTTACTGAGTATTGTGTTGGGTTCTATTGTATTTCATTTTTTGTATTGAATTGTATTGTGCTTTATTCTATTTTATGTTTTTGTAGAAATGCGTGTCGTCCTACCATGATCATATGAAGGGATTGTCGCTTGCGACTCCTCACAGTGACGTCATTGTAATGGCGGATTCGGTTCCAGGCCCCGGACAGTTTTCAGTATAAAGTAGTCATTTGAATGGCGAAAAAGAGACCTTTCCGAAGGCGGAACTGAAAAATAAATATACTCTGGATAATCAGAACAGATTGAACTTTATTATTCTGCAATAAAATAAAGATGCAAAATTTGGTTTCATAAACACTTTAAGTGGCTCTGTACGTACTTCCAGTCCCTCATGTGGAATGATTGCACTAGCTGTGCACTACTCAATGCCGGTGGAAATAATCATCGTAATGTCGTTGAGCAGCTCATTAAGCACACCCATTAAGCACTTCCAGCTCCTCTCCATTTCCTCTCCATTTCCCATTTAACCGAAAGGCTAATTCGTGAGAATTACAGCCGCCAATACATACCCATTTTAGAATTTAGTTTATAACCATAAAAGAAAAAAGACGGAAAAAAAAAAGGAAAAAAAGAAAAACTGGACGTCTCCAGAACCTCTCTAGGAACCACTTTCTCCTTTTTCCTTCCTTCGCCATTTTCGTTCCTAGAGAGGTTTTTGCTTTTTACCAGGCCTGGCTTTGTACTCTATTTGTTCTACTGTAGTTGTTCAGCTTCTGACCACATTTGGTTCTCACACAGGTATCTTGTACTCTGGCCACTGATTTCTACTGTATTCATTTGGCTTACTTTAACTTCTGCCACATCGACAGACGCGCTACGATTTGTGAGGGGCTGGAGGCTTTTTACCCCCCACAAACCGGCCTACCACAGCACGGTTCGAACCTGAACTAAGAGGCCTCCATTTCTCTTAGCCCAGAACCAAACCGCGAGGCCACCGGTGCTAGACGAAATATTTGTTATCAAAATATCCTACTTATGTTTTAAGCACCTGCCTATGTTAATTAGCGGCACCCACGCGTTGGCTCGAAATTTACATACGAACCAAAACAACACGGTAATTTATACTATTTTGCTCTTAGTGAAGTTAAAGTAAAATCCACGCTGGTTTCTTTCGTAGGAGATATTGATTCTTACCCCACTAGACTGACAAGTTTTTCCCGCATTTCCTTTTGCACTTCGGTTCGAATTTGTTCCATATTTTTTTCACGCATTTGTCCTAAATTAGCTGAAGTCTCTTGGCGAATTTCAGACCTCATAATCTTGTATTTATCTGCTTCAGCGAGGATGAGACCGTATTCAGAGTCAGATATATTTTCATCGCATAGGGCCTTCGATACTAGATCACGAATCGTATTAATTTTCGCTCTAGCCAACATAGCGGTTTTCTCATGTTTAGAAACCTTTATTCCGAGCTTTTTAGTTCCCACAGTTGTAGATGCTGAAATTAATCCACAGAGTCCACCGATAACGCCAAGTGGTAGACCAATCACTATTCCAATCCCAGTTAGAGCAACTGCCAATCCAGAACTTGATAAAAGTACAGATAGACCTCCTGTTACCACTGCGACACCGTGAACTATTCCTTGCGCACGGGCATATTTCTTACGCACGCCTTCATAGTGTTTTTCTTGAGTTTCGATATCCGAAAGTGTATCTCGGACTATTTGCAGTCGAAAATTCTTTCCAGTGCCACTCCGTTCCCCTGGAACTAGCGATGGATACATATTTGGTGCTGTTGGAAGAAGTGGTTGAATTGAATCGCCGTCCATCGTATGTATACATATGATTTACTCAAGCTTCAATACGAAATGTATAGACTGCTTATTGAAGTCTATGATATTGCCTTTCTCATCACGAACTGTGAGGCGAATGTAGCTCCGCATTGTTCCTTGGGCTCGAATGGGTATGATGGTTGGTGGAAAGTAAGTTTTTGCTTTAAAACTGTGGTCTGCCATATAAAAAATATGTAGTATTTTAGATGGCTTCCCCTCAAGAAGTGAGAAGTCGGAATCTACCACATTGCAGTAGATATATGCATAATGAATATCTTGTGGCACCAGGGTGTATTTTCCCACATTGATAGTCACATAGTCTGCCACATCTTTATTTACTTTGATACCAAACAAATCGCAGATATTCTTAGTGAACTGGATTGGTTTCTTGACCTCGATAATCCAATATTTCCTAAATGGGTGGCCTATGAATTTCAAGAAACCAGCCTCAACTGCGGGATCGAAGTAGGCTATCAAGTTTTCTATACTATAATGCCCCGCCGTAATTTCGTATGGAAACGCCACACTATTGCCAGCCCACTTAAAGCTCCCTTCCTCAGCTAGGTTCCACCAATTATGACTAATAGTGACCTCAACTAGCGAAATATTATTGATAAGAATAGGTTTATCGAAGTAGACTATATGGTCAGACGTAGGACAGGTGACATTTAAGATTACCATTATATCTTAAAGGTATAAACTGTATATATGTATAGCTTCAATAGTTACGATGCCTCTCGTTATGCCAGACAAAGATGATTGGTATGATGGTCTATCTGCCAAGGACAAGGCGGAGATTGCCAAGGGTGGCCCAAGGCTTTCGAAATCTGAGCAGACAGCGCTCCTTGCCGATGAAAACGAAAAGGTCGCAGTACTGAATGCCAATCTATTTGAGAAGTTCAAGAAAAAATACCCACATGCAGATATTCACCAGTTTTATACATCCACGGATATAGATGGCCCGGGCAAATATTCGACGAGTATTTGGTTTCGAGATGGAGATTCTAGCTATGTGGTCTATGGTGATGATGTCTCCAAGCTACCTGCTACCATTCGAAAACGTATCGATAACGCGTTGTGGGGTGTGCATGGAGGTTTTCCACTTACATTAACACTAGATAGAAGTGTGAAATATCCTGTTACAGCTGTCCCAGATACCGAAAAAGCACAAGATATCGATCTCACTAATCTATGGATATATGTCACACCTACGAAAAAGTTCGAAGCAGGCGTTCCGAACATATTCAAAGAGACCGTCATAAAGCATGTGACAGCAAAAGAGTCCCATGCGTGGTTAACGGGTCCGAATTTTCACTATTGGCCTCAACAATTGAATTTCGCAACGTGGTGTGCGACTTCTGGATGTGGAGTATCGTTGTTCGATCCTACTTTCAAAACATATCCACCCGTTGTTCAAGGGTTCCTACGATTTCACGTATATTTCACAATACGAAGAATTCTTCATGAACTTGGAGTGTCTCAACCTGATGACTCTCATTTCAAGCAAATTGATAACCTATACAGCAAAGCAGCTCTTGAGAAACTATGCATAGAGTTTGGTTTATCTCGAACACCAGACTTCAGATGGCATGGAGGTCGTAATAAAGGATTAGGTGACATATTTGTTTACTTCCCCAGGTACGGCGATAAGAATGAGTATGAGTTAAGGTCGAGTGCCCCAGACATGTACACATGGGCACAAAAGGACCCATTCTATCTATTCGCAGATGGGTGGTAAGTTAGCCAATTCCAATGATTCACTTTCTTAGGGGTGACGAGACTAATGGGAAACAATACAATTGGTTTACGCCACCAATCGGAAAGGGTTTAACTAATGCTGGATTAGGTAGATTGAATCGATCTGTCGAGGCTTTCGGGTATTGCATGCTAGGCGCTCAAAACGACCTGAACGCATCCATCATAGATAGCTTCAACGTTAGAATAAAGTTTAGTGAGATGATTGAAGACGCTATTCTTATAAATGATTTATCGAAAAGCTATGATAACTATAAGTTAGCTATAACGAAAACGCATAAGAGGCTTGATCTAGCAATATCTGTAGGGGTGCGGTTACTGCCAAGCAATCTAGAGTACTACTTAGGCAAGAAGGATGGTTATAAAAATCCAATCCTGAACGCTACGAAAGGTATGGTGTTAGGTGTGAATGGTATCAACGAGGAGGTTGAGAATCTTAAAAGATTGACCTCTATGGAAGGACCCTCCGATAAGAAACAACTACCACACAATGCGAAGCAACAAGATTCTACCCCCACACGTAACGAAAAAGCCTCACACGTACCAAAGCCCACTCCACAACATGAGACCAATCTAGCAGTAGTATCTATTGCTGGAGCGGGAATTGCATGGGCGCTGTTTCGTTAACGTCGTTTGTATTGCTCTATTACGAACACCACCACTGCTACGATTAACAACCAAACATTGTTTGCTAGGAATCCCACAACGTCACCAGCCATACTAAATATGAAACTCGCAATTGGTCCAATCATCGTAGGTAGAATCTCCCCCAGCTTTTTTCCTACTGCTTTTAGCGCTTTGGCAGCGGCTTTGGCGGCATCTTTAATAGCATTAGGCAAACTCGGTAGCACGGGAACAGCCTTAGTCAGCGCGGTAACTATTGCACCAACTATGGCGCCTGCTACGGCCAGCACGCTAACTATGCTAACCCCATACTTCTTGAAAATAGCTTTTATATATACGATCCCGCAGTGGCATACGTTCTATTTTGGCTTCTTTTATTTGTTCTACGACTTCTTTTTTCTCATGGTCGGTTTCTATATTCTCACTGGCCTCTTCTTTCTGAGCATCTGTAGACGTAGTGTCTTGGAGTATACTTTCGTTTTGTTTGAGTCGTTCATTGACCTGATCCTCAGCCTTGATGACTTCTTGCGCCGCTTCTTCTTGCGTAGGCCCTAGAACCCTCTTGAGATCTTTCCCCATCTTCCTATATAATATACCATTATCGGCTCTGGTGGTCAAAGGCGTAGGCTTCTTATCGCTTCCAAACTCGCGTATGGCGATTCTTCCGTCGGACATGGTTGCTATCTCAAGAATGCCCCGAATTCCCACATCATGATAGTATTCCCAGACGGTCTCGAACAGCTCCTGTTTCGCATTTTACGATAAACCTTGTTTGAAGACTACGCCCCGATCGGTATATTTTGGAGCTCTCATCTATGAGAACTTTCAGAATCTCCTGAAGTCTCGAAAGTTTTATAGTTTTTGGATCAGAGGAGAGGTACTCGATGTAATCATCCATAGAAAACGAGGTTTCCTGATTCTTTGGCCTAGCACCTTCTTTGCCGTAATCACGTCTGGTTTCCATGGGGATAATTTCGCCTGATGCCGTAGTCGTATCGTCCGGAAATGTTGCATTCCATTCCTCTGCGTCGATAGTATCTCCATCCTCGTAGTCTTCACCTGCTTCGGTTCCACCAGCATTTTTATCGACGTCGATGTCTCCATCTTCCATATTGAACTTAACTATATATCTTGCTATATTCAATATGATATCGTCGAAGTTAATTCCCACGCTAACGCGAAGAGAACCTCGAGCACTCAAAGCTCCACGAACACTACATGTATAGAAAAACTTTCACCCCATCATCTGCCAACCCAGGAGAGACACTATGTGGAAGTACCAACACTAGGAGAAAACATCGTACTAGTACCTGGTAGCTTAGCACTATTGGGTGACATCGTATTGTCTGGTGGACACGTTAATAATCGCGTTGTAGCCAATGTTGGGCGCTGCTTGATTATACGTCGAGTTTGTAAAATGGGGGCTGAAATAGTAGAAGACATTGCTCGGTCAGATCTACTACAGACATATTCCGATATATACCTATCTACGCAGGAGAGAGAAGCTAGAACGCAACAAGGTATCCAATCAGAGAACACAAACAAGCTACGCTCGAAGGCAGGGGACGCAGACACTTCGAATGCCGGAGAAAACGCTCTACTAGCTGCATATGGTTCAATTAAAGTACAGAATTCCGTTAGACATTGATATTCTGACACAACAGGGAGTTCTATACCCCCACGCCCTAGAATACACTATTTTATTCGAGTTGACTCTAGCGCCCGCCATTGAGATAGTGGTTGGATCAGACAGCACGAAGATAGGTACATACAAGTTTAACAACATCCAGTTAGAATATGAATCAATCAAAAATGAAACTCTAGCTAAGCAAGCACTTAACGCATACGAATCGGGTACTGCTTTCCTATACACCCGTGCTGTTCACTTCAAGATAGTACCTATCGCCAAAGCCTCAGATACTTTGATATCTCAGAATATCAATGTTCCACGACGATCCTTTGCTGGGCTACTTCTACTATTCGTAGATTCACCTACCGCTGGCACGCGAGATAGCGAAGCATTCTCAAATCCTGGTATTTCGAAGATAGAGGTAGATGTCAATGGGGTTCCAAACAGATTCTTTCCAGGAGGTATGTTACCACCGGATTTCTGGGAGGCTGCAAAGGGGTGGTTTGCCACATCCACTGCTTCTATGACTCCTACCAAATTTCACAACAACAGATTCGCCATCCTAGTCGATTGTCGCACGGCAAAAGATTCCGCTGTTCATGGTGATGGTATGGCGCAAACGGGTGGTGGAAAAGACATCGACCTTCGTATACATAGGCCCGCAGACAAAGTCGTTAACACTGTAAACATGCACATCTATATGTTCTTGTAGATGCTCAACTCACGATATTGAACAGAGCACTACAGAATATTACATACTAATGGATTCCATGGTAGAACACATACCATTCAACGCACTCATAGTAGGTCCAACGAACTGCGGGAAAACAGCATTTCTCATAGAACAGCTTCGTGGAGCATTTCGTGGTAAGTTTGACTACATAGTATTAGTGTGTCCCACATATGCCCACAACAAAACGTATCGTGGATTTGCTAATCGAGATCCACACTTCTATGTTGTATCACCACCACAAGATTCTATCAATTTCGTATTGCATCTTTGTGAAATATTTTGGGTAGGTACCAATACTCTATTGATTCTAGATGATTGTGCCGCATCAAAGGATGTCAAGAAACGAACCAACAAACTAGTAGATCTAGCCTTTTCTGCTCGACATAAAGGGATATCCACTTGGGTGCTATCCCAACAATTAACGAGCATATGTAAACCTTTCCGCGAAAACGTAGCTGTCGTAGTTGCCTTCCATACCGCATCGGATATAGATGAAAAAAGGCTATTCGAGAACTATGCATGGAGGTTCGCAAGAAGGTAGTGAGTTACGATCAGTGCTTCGGTCTCACAAGTTTGCTCGCATATGTTTTTGTTTACGACATCCTTTTGCAGTAGTATTAGAGCTACCCGCACCTATAACATATTATGGATAATAAAGAAATAATTGCTCTACTTGGCGAGGACGTAACAGGTCCAACTAAAAAAGAGGTAATCAATTTAGATGCTAAAGCCGCACGTTCCTATGTAACAGACAATCGGGAATCACTTTCCATTTTGGCTGCAACAGGCACAACAAAAGAATATCTAGGTAAAAATTTATCTATAGGAGATATTGCTAGACTATCTGAGAAAGAAGTAGAACGATTATATAGAAGGTACCAGGCCGTTCTAGCTCAGCAAATAACAGGTAGTCTAGTTGATGGTGTGATGCGTCTAGCTACCCGCTTAGTTGCGTACCTAATACCTCTAGATTCTCAAGAAGATCTGCTGCGAGACATACGAGCAGACCACCTAGTACGCAACGAGATAAGTGCTGCGACTGGCCTATTATCACTTAAAGCAGGTCGCTTCGTAGCACTAGCTAGCGTCTTGTTCCACGTATCTGGTCACATAGTAATTCCTGGTACCTCTGCTACCACACCTATTGAACATTCGCACATATCTACTATATCGAAGCAAGATGGAGGAACCGGATCAGATAACTGCGAATCCACCGAAGACTGTACCTGATAAAAAAGTAAAAGATCCAAAGCGCGTTGCAGCTGGAAAAGCATTGGCAGAAAGCAATAAGCGTGCTAGAGCGGCTCAAAAGCGGGAGGAGGAACGCGAAAGCGAATTATCTAAAGAAACAGATGTTGAAGGAATCTGGTCGAAAACCATATCTACCAATACTGCCATAGCGACCATTGGCATAGGTGTTTCGTTGGTGGGAGCGTACTATCAATACAGAAGATACAGAGCCGACACCCCTAAGAATACATGTACGATACAACCCGCGAGTCGGGTAGAGGCTACGAAGGTAGAAGCATTGCCGGATATGGAATAGAACGATAAACATTTGAAGACTAGGACCATAGGTTATATGTTGTAGTAGGATGGGAGAGAATACGTCGATGAAAAAGATAGCTGATGCCGTTATAATTACTGGGATAGCTACAGGTATTGGTTGGATTGCAAGGAAGGTCGTCAAGGAACCTATGCTTAACGATCCTTCTGCTTCCATATTGAATTACGTTAAGTGGACGGCCGTTTTGGCTGGTAGCATAGCTGCCAAGCAATATCTCGTGGAACCAAAATACATACCGGCTGATTGGTAAGAGACGATGGCTTTGGCAGGCATTGGAATGGCCATTTTCGGAGCTCTTTTGAACGCAACGGCATTCACTGGTGGGGGATTAATCGCTAGGGCACTTTCCGATAAAGATAAAACACTTAATATAGAACGAGAGAGACACGATAGGGCTATCGAGAAATTCACCGCAGACAAGATTGCCAACGAAATGAAACGTCAAAGACTATACGACCATGCTCGGGAACAGGAAGACATGGAGCGTGCTGCTTACGAGGAGAACAACGACACCAATCGCGGTTTCGTACAATCCGATAAGTTACGCCAAAAACTGAAACAACTCAAAGAAATGAAAGAACCTCGTTTATCCGACTACTATCGACCCTCGAGTTCGCAAAGAACGGGCGAGTTGATCTATGTCGGAGGTGGAATGCTAGCCACTGGCTATGCTGTTAGTCGCTGGCTATAGCTATGCTTTTTTAAAAACGATTTATGCTCGACGTGATTACTATATAGGTACACCGTAAGGTTGGTCGTCTACTTCTATTTGAAACTACGCACATATATACGTATCAGAGGCAAAAATATAAATCATGTTGACCGTCAACGTGAGGATTAAAGGAAGTGGAAACTCTGTCACCACTAACGCCTTGATAGCCTTCGAATCTCCTCTTTCATATTGTACCGATTCGCTTATGTTCGAGTTAGATCCAAAAGGAAAGTTAGTAGACATCAGGTTCGATGCCGACCACAAAGCCTCCATAACAAATCTAGAATTGCGAATGAGTAGTACTGAAGAATTCTCAAGCATTAATAATGTCGTGCTTTGCTCAGATAAGCCACTAACCGATGACGTAGCTCTCTTCCCCCAAGAGTACGATGGGGCCAGCTTCGGTTTGATAATAGGGCGCGACATCGCTGTAAAAAAAGAAGGATAAGAACTAGTCGGCCTTTTCGTCTTCGTAGGTAATTACTCGCTTTCTAAATAAATTACTAAGTAGTAACTTTCTGCTTATTGAAGATTAGAATGCATATATATCAATGGATACTAAACTAAGTTTACGATACTATAGTCCGGAGGGTTATTGGAAAGGACTAGCAGCTATTAAACATCTTGCCAATTCGACAAACATATCTGAAGATGTGACTCGGATGTGGCTAGAAAAACAAGCTATATGGCAGATCTATTTACCACCACCAAAATACGTTCCACGACCTAAATTCGATGTATCTACACCAAATGAGGTCCACCAAGCTGATTTGATATTTCTACCTCATGATCGACCTGGACGTGGAAGAAAGCTATATAAGTATGCATTGACGATTGTGGATGTAGCATCCAGATACAAAGAAGCCGAACCATTAGCCACTAAAGAATCTAAAGACGTTGCTGCGGCATTCGAACGAATATATAAGCGAAGTCCACTAACATGGCCAAAACTTTTACAAGTCGATCCAGGACGTAAATTTATGGGTGCAATGTCTTCGCTACTAGATAAACATGAAGTTTCTGTACGTCGTGGGCGTGTGGATATTCACCGGGATCAAGCAATCGTTGAACGATTCAACCGAACCCTATCGGAAAGGCTATTTGGATACCAATATGCTCAAGAAATGGTGCTTGCTTCACAGGGAAAGGAGGATAGATCTGTCGAATGGGTGGCTCGTCTACCTGCGGTCGTAAAAGCTTTAAACAATGAAGCTACGCGTTTGACAGGAAAACAACCATCCATAGCAATTACCAAAGATGAGGTCGAATCGAAGCCATCAGAACCTGCACATAATTGACCGATTGGTCTCAAGGAGGAAAGACTTCCATTCGATGTCAGTGTTCGATATCTATACGCTCCTGGTGAACTAGAAGGTGGACGAAGGCGTGCTACCGATCCTATATGGAGTTTGAAAACATATAGCATTTCACGTAGTATGGTTTCTTCGGGTCAGCCAGTTCTGTATTATTTGTATTCCATACATGGTTCGAAGAAACAACCAACACGTGGATTCGTGCGTGAAGAGCTACAAGTCGTACTACCAGATACCGAACTACCTCCGAATGGGATCTTGAGCTAATAACTCATCAAAGTTCGTTTTGGAACAAACAGATATCTTTACGACCATGGGCTAATGTATCGATTCCATTTTCGGAAATCCAACGTTTTGTGTCCAGGGGCGAAAGTGAGATTTTATTAACTCGCAGACCATACATCTGATGTCCAATGCTTCGCAACATATTCATTCCATGTCTGAAGGTCTTCCTATCGAAAAGAGACTCCTTATACTGCTCATGTCGCATGTGCTTCTTCACAACATACTTCCGTACTCCTTTAGCCTTGCGAATCTCCTTAGTGTCTGCACATACAATCGAATACATCTTAGGTCGAAGTCCAACGTACTCTACGATGTCAACGCCTGCACACTCATCCTTCATCTTTCCAAGCACCTTTGTATTGGTAGTGTCGTACAGCGGATGGTCTTTTGGGTAATCACTTGTATCGTATAGGTCTGCATTCGAGTACATGTCTTCATAGACGTCTTCAGTCTGGATCTCAAGCAGCAGTGAGTCAGTGTCTGTGTAGAGCAGTTCGCATTGATTACCATATTGGAGCTTAAGTTGGTTGTAATAGAAATCGTACATCAGGTGTTTAGATAGGTCTAGGATGCTCATACCAACGTAAACTGGGCGGTTCAGCACGAGCCTGCTTTTATGCATGTGTAGGGCTACAAGGCCATCGTGGAATATATTCGATCTAGCAAATGTTGGGCTTGATATCAGCCGCCGAAGCTTGTCCTCCTCTCTTGCACGCACCAGCTTCACATCCACACGCTTACGCAGATTCTCCATTGTCTTACCAAACACTGAGTTGTTCATCAGTTTGTATAGGTCTTTCTCGAAATTGCTCGTAGCCAGTTTACGAAGGTCCGTATTCATACGTATATATGGCTCCATCCAAGGGCTTTGGTCGAATCGTAGTGCTCGGTGCACCTTTTTCAATCGCATGCCAAGAGAAAGATATAATTGTAGATTTCTATAGTGTAGGACGTAGCGTTCTTTGTCGAATAGATTGGGCACAAGCTTTTCAACTTCGATTGGAAAAACTTTTTCACCTAGTAGTCCGCATTGGTACTCTGACATCCATTTTTTCTGTACTTTCATACGCTCTGGGGCTAGTGGATACGCGTTGTGAGTATCATGTAGTTCTTGAGGATACTCGAGGTCTACCTCAAGGATATAACCTTTATCCGCATCTTTCGCGATATCAAGGATACTCAAGGTTAGTTGTTCGATAGGCTGTAGCTTTGCTACGTTGCACCACTTGAATCCTCCAGTTGGTAGCGCTTGGCTCATAGCCCATCCATACAAGTTGTTTGCGTCCAGATACTATATGTATGTAGTGTGTTTGGTTTGGTCGTACTCTACCGCATACGGATTGTTGGCCTTTGCATGACGTCGACTGACCATCGAAATGCCGCCTCGCATCCCTTTCTCGATGAAAAGATGCATATCGTAGTCGGTTAGCAGCTCAAGCTCTACACCAGTCTTCTTTAGCAATGCATCCCACGATAGACCAGGACTCGTATAATAGTGGGCTGGGTCCAAGCCATAATTTTGCATACATGTCGCTCTAAATAAAAGCCTTCGAACACATCTGCGAGTAAAAGTACATCAGTTCGAAGATATAGATCGTGGTAGTCTCCCATAGTTCGACAACCAAATGCTTCCCAAACCTTCTGTGCATGGGTATAGTCCTCATCTGAGATTACTTCATCAGAAAGCTTGCTATAAAAAGCATCGCGTGGTGGTAGCTCGTCCTGAAACCGCTCCCAACTGTCCATGTATTCGTATGGGTATACGCCCTTGCGCCCAAGAAGGTGTGCATTCAGAGGCGTATGTGAAACGGTTATCGGAAGGCGAGACGGGTCGAGTTGCTTTATGCTCCCTTCTCCACACTGTGGGCAAGTCCCCACTAGCTCCCAAGCCTCGTTAATGATAACCAGCTCGTCCTTATCGCATCGTTTACATTTGCCTGCTGCCTCTATGGTACTACAAACCAATTTGTCTAGCGACCCCAAGAGAAATTGTGCGCTATCAATGAACCGGAGGTTGCCAAGTGAGAATGAAATGTACTTCTCCAATTTATCTGCCCCTCTACTTTGGAAATAGTCTGCATCAAGAGATGAGAATCGTATCCCCGCAAATTATGAAAGACTACTGGTATTATGGTCTTCTTTGGGTCTATCCGCAGGAGTAGATTACAAGTAATATGACAGTGATCTCGAACCGAATCTCCATTAAGAGATTTCTGACAAATGTGACAAATGGTTGCACCGCGGTGGGCTATAATATCCTCTCGAGTCATGCATAGGACTTTACATTTAGATAGGGCTGCCTTAACTTTCTGTTCTTCTTGTTGTATTGCCTCCAGGAACATTTCCGTAGCATTGGGCCCTCTATAGACGACTGGAGTCTCCGTATGGCCATCACATCTCACCACAATGTAGCCGAATCCGCAGGCCTCGTGTAGTTGAGTTTTCTGGGTGTTGCTCGTATTTGGATCGAGCTCTGGTCCTTCGATCTTGGTTGTCAGCGCCTCGAAATCGGCGTAAATGATGTAGGGAACCTTTAGCTGTTTGTGCCAGTGCTGAAGGATAGCTTGTTCTTACCCTCTTCAGGCATCTCAACTCTAACTGCTGTCTGTCCTATACCTTTGCATTCTGGAATGTGTTCTTCAAGGAGATCTTCTCGGCAGTATCCGTGGAGACACCTCTCGCAGAAGTGTTTTCGGTGCTCGTGCTTGCTCTGATCGAATAGGAGGCGATTCAAATCCTTGATCCAAGTGTAGTGATACTTTCCGGACTTCTCTATGAGCAGCATGTTGATACGGCGGGTGTCCACACATTTCTTGCTAATTTTTCCGGATTTATCTATAATGCTATTTTTTCCGGATTCATCTATAATGTGGTGGGTGTCTACACATTGTTTGCTAATCCTGTAGACAACCACACCTTTCTCCCAGCCGAAGACATTGATTGCAAGATTGTTTTGCTTCTCAAACCTGCAAATCTGTGATAGGGGGGTTAGCATATCGATTCCCGTAAAGTCTAGATCATCCTCTATAGGATACTTAGATGGTCTTTGCGTATTAATCTCAGCGGGAAAGAGTGCTGATCGGATTGTCCAACGAAAACAGTTATCATCCTTATTTTGAACATTAATCACAGCCCTCTTGTTGTGGACTTCTTTAGGTTGTGGAATGTATGATCGTGCGATGTCTAGCCAAAGCAGAACTACTCGGTCTACCACCCATCCTGAGCCTCTACGCGTCCATTTCTCCAGGGTCTCTTGGATCACAGGAAAAGACTTATCTAGCGCGGAATTGATTTCGTGGGCTTGCAATACGGCCTCCTGCTTGTGGCGAAGTATTGCATCGATGAATTCTTCACTACCATCGAGTTTGTACTTTAGTAGATGTACTCTCAAGGCTAGCTGGAACTTCACACCTTTTAGATCGACAATCTCTTCCTCCAGCTTTTCGTGTATTGTGTGGCGTACACCATTTAAGAAAGCCATTGGGTCTGCACCAAATTCGTGGCCCTCTGGAACATCCATCTGCCAACCTCGTAAGAACTTACCAATGACCCATTTAGTGCGTTTGAATACTAGTGGGTGGGGATTGCGCTGCATGGGGTCAAACTCTGTAAGGATAGCGTTACGTTTTCTACGTGGTTGGGGATTTGGCAATGGCACATATCTTTTTGGAAGTAATGGTCGTATTAAACCTTTTTCTTCCATTTCGGGGATCGGTTCATCAAGGATGATGCGCGCCTGTTCATATGCATCTAGTACGTCTCTCTGATAATTGTTGTATGCCATATTTACTACGATTATACTAATAGTATATCTATTCTTTAATAGGGAGATTTTTAGTTACAAGTTCAGTCAATACAGCGTTGAAATCCTTTCTAGCCCTCCTACCTTTACGCATCAGGTTTATCTGTGCGGTTATATTACCACATGGGCGACAAAGTCGTGTCTCTGCTTGAGTCCCAACTCCACACTCACGGCAGGGGTATGGCTCAAACGATCCTTCTCTGATCTGGTGTCGATGTTGCTTACAGCACTCGAATAAACAACTCTTACCACAAATAGTTGTCCTGCCAATTGTTAACCATCGGCACTGATTATGTCCGCGCATCTTATGGCTTATAATATAACGGTACCGTATCTCTAATTAGGATTTATTAATGGTTACATTAAATGAGCCACTCAACGACATTACAACAATTATTTCCACCGGCCTGTGGACAGCTAATGCAGTGTACAGCTAATGCAGTGTACAGCTAATGCAGTGTACAGCTAATGCAAGCATCCTCCATGAGGGGCTGGAAGTACTTAATGAGGTACTTAACGACATCTAGATGACCATTTTTGCTGGCACAGAGTAGTATACGACTACCGCAGTTATAATCTGTGGTGAACTGGAAGTACGTAACGAGCCACTTAACGACATCAAGATGACCATTTTTGCTGGCGCCTAGTAGTGCATAATAAGTGCAGTCATCATATATGACGATCTGGAAGTGCTGAACGAGCCACTTAACGACATCAAGATAACCATTTTCGCTGGCACCGATTAGTGCATAATAAATGTAGTTATACTCTATGGTGAACTGGAAGTACTGAACTAGCCACTTAACGACATCAAGATCACCATGTATACAGGCACCGAGTAGTGCATGATCAGTGTATGCGTTCTCTATGGTGATCTGGAAGTACGTAACGAGCCACTTAACGACATCAAGATGACCATGTATACAGGCACCGAGTAGTACATGATCAGTGTATGCGTTCTCTATGGTGATCTGGAAGTACGTAACGAGCCACTTAACGACATCAAGATGACCATTTTTGCTGACATTGCATAGTGCATCGTACTTGTGTACGTCCTTTGCGGAAATACTGAAGATCTTAACCAAATTATCTCTCTCATCATCGTTATGAGCAGACATAAACCCGAGTAGGACTACTCGTCTACGGAACTTTTGGTCTACGTTTTTGTAACGTGCTAGAGATGCTGCATCGTTTAGATGTTTTGAACTCAAAGAGATGCTTGCAAATGATGTGGGACCTGCATACTCTACGATCTTAGTCAAGATTTCTATAGGAAGGTACAATATATTAGCCATAGTATACTTCCGATGTTTTGATATAGTAACTGTGATATCACCTCATATGATGGTACCATATCTCTAATAGGGGTTTCTTAATGGTTACATTAAATGTGTGTTGGTGGTAGTTCTTACTGGGGGAATAAAAGGGGTTTATATAAGGCACAATTTTTCGACGATTTTTCGTGGGGGTAGGGATATATAATGGCAAAAGGGGGGCTTATATAAGGATGTGAATTAGGACCGCCATTGTATATACTACTACAATGTCACCGAGGAACTAACCCTTCCCGTTATGTGTAGAGTTAATAACATACCACGTATAAGTTTAGACAAGCGATTTTAATTATTGTACCCTTACTTTTCTGACAGGCTTATGCTCTGAATGCAAATAAGAAAAGTATTGCATCTGTCTAGAACACTTGCAGTTATCCCTCACTATTGACAGTTCTTTTCAATATTGTATCAGCACTTCAGATGACAATTGACTATCTATTCCAACGTAACCAACTGCTCGATACGCACTGCATTTATTTCATTGATTACAGTGGTGTAAATTAAGAAAATTTAGGTTTCACAAAAGAAAATGTAAAGATAACTACATTGCGGCTATTGGATCAATAGGGGAAAAACTGACATGGAAAAAAAAAAGCAAAATTGAGTCTGAATTTTTTTTACGCCAACTGAATAAAAATTAAAACATGACGAACAATGACGAACATGTGCGCGAGTTGCCATATAACAAGATAAATTGGTGGGTTTTCGTGAATCTTATGAACTCTGCACACTTAATCACTGTGCTGTTTATGCGAGTCGCTCCCTGCAGTTTCCTTACAACCACTTTTTCTTATTAGCTTCTGATGAAGTTCACTTGCCAGTCGAAAACTAAGTCACGTGATATTACACAATGTGAGCGTTAAAACACTTCAGCTTTGGCTTCTCTCAGTGCGCGACGTTAAAACAAAGATTACGATATTAACTGCGCCAATCAAGGAAATTCACAATCAGTAAAGCGGATGGAGCACGTAAAAGAGCAGCAATGTTGTACAATAACAAGGCTTGTCACACAAGTTGCTTGACGTCAGGGGTTTTGTTTAGCTCATGCAGAGCTGCAAATATCGCCTTCGCGACATTATCCATGTTACGTGACTTCTGTCACAGAAAGTTGTGTTACTCTGGTTCAGATTCGGATCCTTCTTCGTCAGCAGTTTCCAGCCAAGTAAGCCATGTATTAACCTGGGGAGAAACATTGTCAAGTGTAAATAAGTGGAAGAGTGAATGGAGGCCTGACCAAGTGTTGAGACAAAAGCGTTTTATCACCGCGTACTGGAACTCTGTAGTTGGTTTACTATTTGGATTATAAATTCATACGTCACTTACGATATCTACGTTAGGGTTGGTGGAATTGCTACATTTCTGTTACAGTTTGACATTATAAGCATTCATGTATTCTTATTTTACACATGGCTCGGTTTTCCTTGTTCTTTTCGGTGGAATATCTCTTAACCCCTGCCCAATTCCAGAAGGAATCTTGCAACATAGTCCCCTCGTCTTATTCCCCTTGCACTTTCCTAGTACTAAGTAAGGGTTATCGGCCGGGAGCGATGGGATATATGATTGACCTCATGCGTTGTCCTCGGTGAATAATCACATACCCCCTCACCCCAGGTCAATAACCCTAACATATCTCTCAGTTCTGTATGATGGCAATGTGGCTGACCTGGAAGAGTGCCTTTCCCTTGCCGGGATATTTCTCGTTCACGTCCTCTTTCCACTTGACAAACGCCTCTTCTTCTACCACCTCCATGTCATAGAGCAGCATGAACATGCGCAGTAGAAGGCCTTTTGGGTGGTTACTGGTGTAACAGAACACTTGAAGCGCGTACAAGGCGTGGACTTGCAGATCGATTCTCTCGTGTAGGAATTTATCGAGTAAGGGCTGTACAAACACGAGATGATATTAATCAGGTAAACGAGTCAAGCTTCAAACGTCAATAGGACATCGATATTAGTGATAAACATGCTTGACCTGATATACACTTTAAACTTTGGTTTGTGTGAAACCTTGTTTCAGTAGCCAGCTATTTCAATATGGCGACTAATCCTTTCGTATACGGTGAAGGTAATATTTACCTTGAGTTTCTTCATGGCATATTTTTCTTTTTCGACCAAGTCTTTGTCAGGTGCTTGTGTTGTATCGACTTCCTTACCCAGTGTGCTCTCTTGAGTGGCATACATGAGAATGCTGAAACAAACAAGGTTAAAGGGGCTATGTCATGGTACTATGGAGTCAGTGTTCGATTTGGTGGCTGTTAATTGATTGCAAACAGTTAAAGCAATCAATGCTTCATTGAAAGTAGTTTCAATATTTTAGTTTAAGACTTATATTTACACAGTTTATTAGTAAATTTTGAATATTTGCTTTGATTTTTAACATCCCACATGTGTGCGAGGTTCGTCAGTTCATATGAGAATTGCTGATAATAACCGTGTCCGGCCCGGACATCTAATGTAATGGTCTCTCATCATGACACAGTCCCTTTAAAATATTACAGGGCTACGTCAGGGTGTTGCGCAAGTCTGGAGTTAGTCAGTCGTTTTTATTTTATTTTAACCATCCCACATGTGCACGAGGTTCGTCAGTTCATATGAAAATCACTGAAGATAACTGTGTTCGGCCCTAAGACTGTGAATATAAAGACCTCTCACCGTGACAGTGACGCAGCCTTTAACATAATAGTACCAAAGGAACTGTGTCCGGGCCCAGACTGCGAATATAAAGACCTCTCACCGTGACACAGTAACACAGCATTTAACATAATAGTACCAAAGGAACTGTGTCCAGGGAGATTAGTGTTACTATGATTATCAAAATAATATTCTAGGTTCTAACTTACAGTTATCACTTTAGCATAATAAAGTGGAATGTCTGTAAACAGTGTACGTACCAGGTTGTCATGGCAGTCACAAACTCGGGCTGGCAGTGCAGAGAGGCGTCCACATTCTCCTGGTGACGAACACGCAACATTACCATGTAATTCGGGGGCTTTACTCCCATATAAAAGCTATACGGGTATGTGCCGCTAGATGGGTCGGGTTTTTGACCTCCTCTGTCTGCGATGGGTTTACGTTTTCTATTCAATTTTCGAATGCAATGTTTTGGCATTTTCTCTCTTTATTTTTGCCCACAAGATTTTGGGAAAATTGAAGTTTCTGGTCTGAAATGGGGTACCAAATTTAACCCTTTAGTCTGAGATGGGGTACAAAAATTTGATTTTTTAGCTCAAGATCTCCCATTCAAAAAATGGAGTACCCCCCCCCCCCCCCGAATTTTATCGCTAGCGCTGTTTTCACTGATTCAGCACTTAAGTTCGCCAGAGCTCTCTTTCGTGGAAATGGAGCTCTAGGGCCAGTCACCTTACAAGTAGTACACGATAACTAGTTTGTCTGGTTTCCATGTCATCTAGATAGGCCTAAACAAAATGCGGCTCAACACTCTTTATTTTTTTCCGACTGCCTCCCGTATTATATAAGGCTTGAAAACGCCACGAAAAAAATAATTGACAGCACTTACCTTGATCCACTTGTAAATGGTGGAAGAGTTTGGATCTTCATCAATCTTTTTGTACAGGTCCGCTTGGATCCTCAGCAATGGAAAGAGGAATGAAAGGGACTGCAATATCAAAAGACCTTCATAAGATAACAATATAGACAAACCTGCTCAAAAGTCTTTGGGACACAAACCAAAACATCACAAGTGACACGCTACTTCTAATGTAGTATTCTCTAATTATCTATAATATTCGATTAGTATTTCATTAGACTATGACCCCCTCCCCCAAAAAAAACAATGCTGAGATTTTGGGTCATAACAAGCGACACACTATTAAAAAAAAAAAACATCGAACTGAGGAAAGAGGGGGGGGGGGGGGGGGGGATAAACATTAAGATGTCGTAAATTCTTTTTAAAATGGCCGAGTGTCCCAACACTTTTGACCACGATTGTAGTATGGAAAACTGACCAAAAATATAACATACGGGCATGCATACATGAGATCTTGGCAAGTAAGCAATAACTAACGTAGAAAACCACCCAACCAACCAACCCAACAAACAAAAACCGTGGAGCACTCTGTACCAGTACCTGTTCTTCTAAAATTGCCATCATCTTGTCATTGTTGCGATCGGGTTCTGAAAATGAAGCATGTCTCCCGGTTAGCTCAGTTAGCTCAGTTGTTAAGCTCCAGTCTGTCGAGCGGAAGGTCGCGGGTTCAAACCAACACTCAGGGTCTTAAAATAACTAAGTAGAAGGTGCTGCCCTTGTGAAACAATCTCGTTCTCGAACTGCAAATGGTCGACCTTCACGTCTTCTCGGATAAGGAGGTTAAATCGAAGGTCCCACGTCGGCCTCAAGTTTATCAGTCTCACCAGACTGTCACGAGTTACCGACGTTAAATAAGGTCGCTTTACATTTACTTAATGGGGGATAAATCGATAACAGAAAACATGACAAATCAATTCAACAATACTATAATAACAATAATGTACATTCTCCACTAACCTGGCAAAGTAGACAGCAAGTCAATCTTGCTTTCATTAAATGACCGAAGAAGCCATTCCTAAAAATAATTTGCATAGGTATCAAAAGTTTATAGACATATCAGGATGTTTGAGGAGGTTTGTGATATACAATGGGTAATTAACACATTTACGATAGTTTACCGTACATGCCTCTTATTCACTAGTTATTGTTGTGAATCCAAAACAACTTTGCCCATGAACAGGAGCCTGCCACGAGGTGACGCCAAACGTGGTAAATAAGAGGACATACCTCCTGCCTCATTTTAAACTTCGTCTGTCTGTGTGCGCGCGAAGCGCCTGGGACGAGCCCAGAGCGCAAGGAATCATGGGGAGGGAGTTTCGTGCTCAAATATGTGATGAGTGTTAAATAAATTACTACTACTACTACAGACAGACCACGTTTCACGCACGCTTCGCTCCGCAGAAACAGACCCTGGGGACGACGCAGACATACCACGGTAAAATATCGCACATTTGTTGTTCACAACACACTAAACAAAGTGAAGCGACCATAGCCAAAAAGATACGAAAAATTGCGGAGGAAAGTGATTCTAGCGCGCTAGAGCGGTTTTCAGTCGAGTGTAGTGAAACCAAACGCAAATTACCCACAGCCAGTCCATCATAGGAGCGAGTAATCACAAGTAACTCATAAATGGCTTCCCTGTGAGCCAATGACAAACCAAACCAAAACCAAAACCAATTGGTGTTTGGTTTTACTTTGGATTCTGATTGGTTGGTTTACTTTCTCAGCCAATAGGAGAGCTTAGTAAACGCAAAACCAAAACACTTCCGACACTCAATTGAACTTGCGCGAGCGAACAGCAAATGTACCGCGGTATGTCCTTTATTTCCAATGGCAATCAGCCAATCAGAAAACGAAAAACTAGGCAGTTGTACAACATATCATCAAGACCAATATTGGGTGGCAAATGTGAAACTTACCTGCCCGTTGAGCTGTTCAAGTTTCTTGAGAATGAGGAGGAGTGTTGGATAAAAACTACCGCCATCCATGAGCTTACTAACCTCGGAAAGTGTTACAAGTCCCTGTTGAACGTAAAGTAACACACGTCACTATCAACCGTGTTCTTTATAATTTGTCGAGAGCAGGGCCCGTCAATTAGCAGAACCTTTACACACAATTGCTAGTGCATTTCACTATTTGGCTAGGAAGAGTTATTAAATTACTGTTTGGCTACGAAGAGTTATTAAATTACTGCTATACTTTGCTGGTGCTATAGTATCACATATGGTGTGTAGTTAGTATAAAACTAGAGTGAAATGCTTGTTACTTTTCAAATGTTGGATACCAAAGCTTTAGCCGGCAACAACCAGGCCTATTTTTTCATAGGAAAGCACTTAGCACTACAGCTTACCACTTTATATATTACATTCTTTACACTTACTAGTGCTACGCGGCAAACATGATTCAATATCATAACTACATATACATATATAATCGCCGTGACCCCATATAACGCACCAATACCCACGATTGCTCTCATCTGACTTGATAGCTCAGTTGGTAGAGCGCCAGACATGTAACCTGGAGGTCGTTGGGTTCGAGTCCCACTTGCCTGGGTCAGAGATTTTTTCTCTTTCCCTCGTAGGGCGTGCACACTTAGCACTACAGCTTACCACTTTATATATTACTATTTTTTCATAGCCTGTGTATCAAGCGTTTGTGGTGTTTTCGAAGAAAAACACAGAAACGCTTGCTACGCAGGCTGATTTTTTCACCCTTCAACATTGTTGAGAGTCAAACAAGTATGTCTTGCACAGTATAACCAAGAGTTACTTCTAATGTTCACATTCTCTTCAGGAAGTAAGACTTGATGCATACAGCGGTAGGAATGACGCGTGTATGGCTGCAAACATTTTCTACTTGCAGCTATGAAGTATTGAAAATGTTTTTTAGTATATACCACACTCGTAAGTGAAATATCCAGCCTCAAATTAGACATCTTATTTTATGTCAGAAAGTTCGATGAGCCATTTACAAGTGAATACTTCGCACGCGCCATTTTGTCTCCAAGCCGGGAGGCGAATAGTGAACAATTATTTGCCATCACTCTTGTATTGTATTGCTATATCTAAATGCTTGAACAATTTTATTAGTTTTGACTTTCATCTTGTAAAGAACAATGATGTACACCACTACAATACACGCCGCCATCAGGATCTTCATCCACAACGTGCACGCACCAACTGGAGCAAATAGCGTTTTGTTTACCATGCAATCACTAACTGGAATAGTCTCGATCTTGAAATAAGACAATCAACAATTTTGAATATTTTTAAGAACTTTCTAAATCAATAGAGCATCTTAAATGTATTTTACTATATTCATATTAAGTAACGATCCGCGTAAGAACTATAGTAAAAACAATAGAGTCGTGGCAATGAGCATATCCTCACGGTCGATTTTGCGTGAATATGACTCAAGTGCTGTATGAGATGTCTACAGTCCAAACTACACCCAGAAAATAAAGTAGTTTTTATGCTGTTGGTTATTTTTACTGTGAAAACTCAAAGAAACCACCATCCAGCCAATCGGAAAGGGAGAAAACAAAAGATCTTTCAATCGCAAATTTGATAACTTTCCCCACGGTCGATATTCTTCGAAATTGAACCATAGTCATTTTGATCAAAAATAAATTGAAACTTCAAAAAATATCATATAAAAATGTATTATTTCGATGGTTTTTTATTGAATTTATGAGTATCAACCAATGAAATTACGAGAGAGAAGAATAGAAAATTAACACCTTTTCACATTCCTTGCCGTTCAGTGCTATCGTTCTTAGCCGAAGCACTACTTAATACTTTTAGATGTATTTTTTGCCCTTAGTTTTATTTACTATTTACAGTATCATATTTATAGTTTTATGTTTCTCACAGGACCTCTCTGAAAATCACTTCGGTGAGGGAGCTTCCTGTTAAAATATTGTTATTATTATGCACCAAAGTGGAGGTGAATATACCGAGCCGCAAAGCGGCGAGGTAAATATCCACCACTATTCACTCGGGTAAATATCCACCACTATTCACTGAGGTGAATAATTGTTTTAGTATGTACCACACAAGTGAATACCCAGCACCAAATAGTTATTTTATTTTCTGTCAAATGGACAAAAACTCACTCGAGGTGATCAATGCTTCGCTCGGAGGTAAATAGCAAAGGATATTCACCTCCGGTAGACCATTTTCTACTTACATATTTATATATTATATTATTCATTTTCTGTTTAGTATCATTATTAGTATTATTAGTAAATTAGTACTAGTATTATTATCTGTATTTTATTAAGTTTATCTTGTAAACCTTTCCTGATCTCCTTTGTATATAACATATTTAATGACCACCTGTCTAAGGGGCGGATCCAGAAAATGCAGAAAGAGGGAGCTGCGGCGTAAGCCGAACCTAGCGCCATATAGGCGTGATTAGCTAGGTGATGCGGGGGGCATGTATCCCAGCCAACGAAAGGGGGGGGGGGGGCTGTGGCCCCCTCGGCCCCTCCCCTAAATCTGCCCCTGGTCAGACTAGCCCTAATGGTTATTACAGTAACAGGTGGCTTGCACTTATCGATTTGTAATTCTTCTTCTGCTATTCTGTATGGCTTCTGTATCTTGAGTGCTAAATAAAAGATTGTTGTTGTTGTAGTGTTTTTGTACAGTTCGTTCTAAAGGTTAGGGTGTTTTGTATATTTGTTGGGTAAGCCAATACTGTGGCTCGTTTCGAGCGGCACTGTCTAGCTCATAAATACCTGCGAGCTAGTCCTAGCCGCCAGGCTTGCTACGTAGTCCATTGTATGAAGACCATCCGATCCAGCATCACCTTTCTCTTCTAGAATTCTCTGCATACCCTGTTAAACAATCAGTGTTCGATCAGACCAGTATAATAGGACATTTCCACTATGGCGTCATTTAACTACAACTACCAGAACCCTTTTAAAATGATTTTTCTCATTCAGTTTTTTTAAACTTCGTTGAGAATACAAAAACAACGGTCTAAATTAGAAGAACAAAAGAAACTGCACAAAGTATTCAGTAGTTGTCGTATGTGACATTGTGATGCAAGTGTCCTATTGTGTTACATCACTGTGTACACATATCATTGCCATAAGAGAGCTCTATACTCAGTTAATTGTTTTAACTCCATGTCTTGTTTTAACTTGGAATCCTTCTTAATAACTGTACATTCAAACATGGTGTCCAAAATATATTTTAATACCTAAAAACATTCTCATACTACGGCAAAAGTCTAACTTTTAAACGCTTTACAATCAATTTCAGTTACACAATTTTCAAAAACTCATGCATAAGTAATGATATTTCGTCCAATCAGATGAAGCACATGCATGCTCCTTTATTACAGTCATGTAAAAAAGTTACAGAAATCACTTGCGACTACGTGGCTCGTGATTCCTGTACTCTTCCTTCATGTTCTACAGCTCAAGTTGTGTTTTAGTCAGAGTACAGAGCACAACAAACCCTGTACTATTTGTTAAATAGACCCTTGCTCATTCAGTGAAAATCAAATAACAATATAAAGGCCCATGTGGAGAACCTCAGCTCAACAAGACAAGACTCTAGGATGTTCTCCTGTGGGAGCTCAAACACAAATGCTCTAGATAAAGCTCACTCTTATTCCTATTAAACCGGCCCACCATTATAGGACCACATTTTTTTCTTCGTATTCCAACTGTGCATGTCAGTGACATGCACTCACATGTTTCTAAATCTGATAAAACACTACTGCTCATTTATTTAAAAAATATTTAATTGTGTTACTACTTTACTTATGCAAATATAGTTCTAAGTTGACTGTTACACTACAATGGGATGAGTTGTCTTAAACAAGAAGTTCCACTATAAAAGGCGAATGCATTGGCGAACTCAAAATTTGAAATTCAAATTACAGCGCAGTGAAGAATGTAGGTGAGTGAATCAGCCTCTACAGTTAAAATGCGAAAGTTTGAGGGTTTAAAATCAAACTTGTAAGCCATCAAAAAGTGAACATAGGGAAGATAGTGTTTATTAAAGATTTTAGGCAGCATTTTATGACTGTTTGCGAACTCTGTAGTCCTTACTCTAAAGTTTAACATGTACCTGTTTGATCTGAATTTCGTATGAATTAAGCAATCAGTAGGAAGCAATCAAGCAGAGCATCACAGAGATGTTCACTTGACAAAGCCTGAGTGACAACTGAAGGTGTCAATGGCCTGGTCATGGCCCTTTTATACTGGAACTTCCAGTACAAGTGATGGTTCGACACTGTTTAATACATGTACCTGGATGATTGTATCTGTGGTAGTAATACCATCCTTGTACATTGCCTGTAGCAGCTGACACAAGAGATGTCTGTCCTCATCATTCCTGTCCAGCCCAGTATTCAACACTTGCATCACTTGGTTCTTGTTGTTCCTTGAACAGTGTAATGGGTATAGGCCAATCAAATTTAATGGTAATCTTCAATTAACCCTTATGGTAATAAACAGGCTTCTCATACATTTGCAAAACGAAATCCCTCAATTTCACTGACCTCCAGCATATGCTCATGATTCTTCCCAAATATTCAATCATTACTTTGAGACAGAAACACTGAACAGCCAAAAGAAATAAGTATGTGAAGCCTGAAAATAAAAACTCTGATTTTTCACTGAAAATAAATATCCCATTATTTTCATTTTCACAGACTTCATTGAAATTTGGGATTTCCCTAACCAAATCCTAAATTCCCTGACAATTCCCTGACCTTTAATTTCTTTCCCTGACTTTTCCCTGACTGTAGAAACCCTGATAAATTAAGTTAACTACTCACTTTTCTGCTTTCATATTCTTAATAGCTTTGACAGCAGATGTATCATCTTTGTTTCCTAAGTATGTCATCAAAATGCCATCCTAAACCAAGGACAGACATGGTAAGCAAAACATAAGTTCTAAGCATCCAGGTGCATGTAGTTGGTTGGTAAAATACAAAAAAATGTACTATAAACCAAACAAAATCACACAAAGCAAAGATAAAATGATAGCACTTACAAAGTTTGTTAGTGCATAATATTCTTTCAATAATATTTCTACATATCCAGAGGATCATTGTCTAAGCTCCACTTTCTAGTCAGAGTTGCAGGTACATGTAACTAACCATCTGTTTTTCCATATCTGCCTTGCTTGGTCCTTGTGGTTTCTTGACTTTGGGTTTCTCAATGATGGGTGGTGCCTTATTTCTTGTCAAAGCATCCTAAACATTAAAAAAAAAAAATCTCAAAGTTCTCAAGTCAAGTCAAGTAACTTTATTTAAAGTCAGTAACTCGTGACAGTCTGTGAGACTGATAAACTTGAGGCAGACGTGGGACCTACGATTTTACGTCCTTATCCGAGAAGGCAGATGTAGACAATGAACTAGCTCTACATGTACACATGCATTTAAACTAAGAGTAAAATTTCAAGGCCAGCCGTATAATTACAGCTGAGTGCCTCTAATATACTGTAGACTACCTCAAGTACTTGTAGCATCTAAAGAAGATACACATACAGTATATGTACCAAAATACTTTTTTCCCTCAATTATTAATGGTAGCATGACCAGTCAAATGCAAATGTTCATTAACTTTCGACTGACCTGCAGCTTTCCTAGTGGCTGTGTGCGACTTCCCATTCCAAGCGTCTGTGCAGCAATTGAATCTCTAGCAGGACGTAGACTTATCTGAGGATAGTAATTATGGCAAGTTACACAGTGAAACTTTATAAAGTTGTTGTGTGATTACACTAGTTTCTGTGCTTTTGCAACTAACCTCCCCATCTGCAGTAAGTTGGCTTGGCCGCTGTGGAGGTCTTCGAGAGCCTGCAAAACGACCTCATTAGAATGAAACATAAGTAATGCGGATCATCTTTTTTTTAATGTTTTAAATAGAGTTGGTTTCAAACCATTTACATGTAGTTCTTATGTACATAAAGACCAATGTACCTGTATAATTATGCTAATTATACTTATAATTATGATTATGCTAATTATACATAGCATAATTATGCTCTCACAGGCTTGCCTGTGCCTTCACTGCTATTGCAATAATTTGGTTCAGTGAGACAACTTTTATTTTAACTTCTTCCAAAAGCTTACAAGCCATTTTACTCATAATGCACTTTAAAACCTGTCAACACATCACATTTTAAAAATAGTAAATATTAGTGGAAGTTTGGGAGAATATGATCTCGAAGTGGCTGTGGACTGGTAATTCAAGTTGTCCCAAATTTCTACAAGTGTTAGTATAACTTGAAGGAATAACGAAATAAAATTATATTTCCTTTATAAAATAAATCAAACAACCAAGAAAAATGCTTGTTTAATTTCATAACCAAAATGTAAATTCTCCTATAAACTAGCTCAAGAGCATGTGCAGCTTTTCTATGTTTCTAAATAGTAGAAACACAGCTTTCATCCAATCAGAGAGTGTGATTTCTGTGGGCCATTTTATAATTAAAAATATTAACGTCAAGACTGCAGGCGCATGTAGTGCATGATGTCGTCACTGTTAACAGGTTTTATAAATACTGACAAAATTAATGTATATTATTGATAACTGCTTATCGTACCATACTGCTGGTTGCGTGATGTTGGTGGTGATCCAGATGGAGGTGACCCACGTGATATACTCTGGCTACTGTGGGTTGTTGCCAAGCAGGCCCAGGGGTCTTTGGGGGTGAAGTTTTCAAAATCATCTTCATTATACCTGAAGTATGTTATAGTAATGTGAATGTACATTTCACCATTTATATTATCATGACTACACAATACATACCTCTTATTAACCAAATGCAAGGTCCATACCGTAAGTTATGTACCAGGTTTTCTCCCTTGTTTATGGCCCAAGTGCACAGTGCAGGCCATAAGGACAAAAACCAAGGATCCATATCTTATGGTGCAGCCCAAGCAAACAAGGTTAATAAGATGTTCATTATATAGCTTCTTCATTTTCTTTATAAAGACCAGAAGTAGGTGGAAGGTCTGTACGAGAAGTTATGCACAGCAAATTGGCCAATCATAACTTGCAAAATTACTTAGCTATGTAATAATTACTTTTATAGCAAGTACTGTATATATCAACAGCTAATTTATACCAGCAGGAAATAAGCTTTTCCTGTTAGTACCATCTTTACTTACCTCAACCCAAAGGAAGGCCTCTGTTCAGACCCCATAGTAGGACCAAATTCATCAAATCTAGGAACCTTCCTATTGTCATCCAAAAGAAACACATCATTCAGGCCACGCCCTGGAGTTGGATCAGCATGCCTGCCACTAGACACTCTAGCTCCGTGTTGGGGCCTCCCAAACCAGTTTCCATGGGGGTGGGGTGGAGAGTTTCGTGGTGCTGCAATTTGAGAGTTGGAAGGAGCTGGGTAACCAGTGTGACTGGGAAATTCCTGAAAAGGAAATAAGTAGAGCTGCTGTCAGACTGGCACTTTACGACTGAGCTGACTGGGAGACACTTGAGCTAACCGGGACCATGTTGTTTGTGCCGAAAATAGAAAGGCAGACCCAGCTGGCCAACTCCCAAAAATATAAGATATACTTTACTCTTGAAGCTTTATATACCCAGACATGTACATGTCCCTGTCATGTGACTGAGCGCAAACTACAAATGTAGTACTATTGCCTGCATTGAGAGTAGACTTCCCATGAAATGAAAGGTAATGTGAAATTATGCTTTCTTGATCAATGAATGCAATAATCAAATTGGACTTTGGAGCAGGTACATTGTACATGTGAGTACCTAGCTGACATCTGCAGGCAAGAGGTAAAACAACGTGACCTGTATATATGGGCAGCAAATGCTCCATAAAAGGAGAACTGAACCCAACATTGTACATGTAAATCAACCCAATAACTATACAAAAATGTTTACAAAAAGAAATAAGTTCCCCGCTATTTCATTTCTCTGTGTTGCATGTCTATGAAGAATATATTAAGTTAAGTTAAAAATAGCCGATTCTCTGCTGATAAATCTACCTTATGTGCCGGCTCGATTCAGTGCAAATGTCCCTATATCGTACGTCGCACATACTAAGGAAAAATTATCACACCTCCAGCAAAAAAAAACCACAATAGTCCATAATTAGGAGCCATTAGACCAGCTCTTCAATGCATGGTACAACATGGCAAAACTAACTTATACCCCAACCTGATGTCACAAATTACAAGACTTCTAATTGAGCCAACTGTACAAAAATATACATAGCAGAGGTTGTGAGGAAAGTCTGCAGATTTTATTTTCTCCGGCGCAGAATACAATAATTGGAATTATAATCTAATTTAAATGCTCTTCCTACATAAATTACTTCATGAAGCTTAAAGAATATAAACCAACCATCATGCTTTGTGCACTATGGCTGCCATTTTCTCACAGTTTAAAAGTTGGTTCTGTACGAGTTGTCTTCCAAAATCATTGCAATCCTGTTGTTTTGTATGACAGTTTCAGTTTGAATCTGTTTTTGTAAAGTTTCTTTTGCAGTTTTCCTGTTTAGTTTAATAATTTCACGAAGCAGATATAAACAAAACAACAGGCCACTAAGCATCACATTGGCCATATTCTTTTAAGTTGATTCATTTAGGATTCAGTTCCCCTTTAACTGAATATACTGGCCGAGGCTGGGGCAGTAATTTGACGTTATAGTCAAACACCCAACCTTTACAGTACCAACCAGAACTTACCTCCAGTTAAATGTTCCCTCGGGTTTGATTTTGTGAATGCAAAGTGAACACTTCAGGGTTCGCTAGCATTCGCTCAAGCGAACCCTGGAATCTCTAAGCAAACCCTGCAAACTATGAGCGAACCCTGAAAAAGCGAACCCTGAAAAAGCGAACCCCGAAAAAGCGAATCCTGCAAACTATGAGAGAACCTGAGCGAACCCTGCAAATGCTGAGCGCGAACCAGTAAATTAACTCTGAGCAAAAAACGAATGTATATTTTAGTGAACACGAACCTACATGTAGTGAATGCAACTAATCTTAGGAATATTTTGGAAGGACTAAATAAATGTAGAGCATGTTTAGTTGAGAAAGCAAAATTATCACCCACAGAAACTGCCAATAATTATAATAATTATTGTTCGCTTCCTTCAGGCCGTTCGAGAATTTATCAATAGGCCAAAGTGGCCATTCGATAATTAAGCCAATTTAGTGGGCTTTATTTCAATCATAAAAGTGTATATTTATGAAAACCAACTTCTGCAAATTCAAAAACAAATTACCACCGGAGATCTGTTTCTTGAATCGAACGGCGCGGCGATGATCAAAAGAAAATTTTAATTAGTCTGAGAAGTAAACACGGTCATTTCTGTTCCAGCGAATGTTTATAATGCTGCTCAAGAACAGTTTGCAGACACTATTTTCACCAATGAGAGCACAGTCGAAGCTCACTGCTACACAATGAAGAAATTTAGAAACGTTGGAGAAGTGAATAAATAAAGGTTCAAAATAGATTAAAACGAAAACGTCCTTTGAAGAAAGCCGACCTGGGAACGGAAGTCACATTCACGGCATGAAAGCGAGGCCAAACATGACACATTCAAAGTCTACGCAAGGTTAGTAAATTATTTGAATTAATACTGTATAAAACAATAATAAAGCCGCTCTACATGTAAGTCATCTAAGAAGTGCTTCAAGGTGTCAAAAGATAAGATGGGAAGGAAAAGATGTCGAAAGTGAGGCGAAAGTTTGCAAGGTCAAGTTTTTGTTTTGACATTTCCTTCTCCCAAATACTGACAACATACAAAATATGCGGGAGGCGGTCCTGACAGATAACCACGCACACACACGAAACTGACCATATAAGGATTGTATCCACAGGGATACCAATACAGTCTTTAGGATAAGGAACTCATTTAGACTCTTTTTCTTTCATCCAAAGAGAAATATCATTTCATTAAATGTGTTCAGCACATGCTTGGACTTTGGGTTTGCAAGCAGAAGTCTCAACATTTTCATTACTAGTAAGTATAAAAATGTGTTTTTCTAAACACTTTGAGCTAGAACAAAATGTTAAACAGAACCTAGAAAATATTTTAGACCACTAGTCCATGTTTTACGCAAGTTTTAACTCTAGTGATTTGTCACAGTTTGCTAGGCCTTGAGCGAACCCCCGAGCATTCGCGAACCCCCGAGCCCCGAGCGTTCGCTTTATAATTCGCTCAAGGGTTTGCTTTAGGGTTTGCTCAACGGTTTGCTTGGAGCGAACGCAAACAAACATTGAGCAAACCCTTGAGCACACCCTGGGTTTGCTCGAAAGTGAACCCGAACCCGGACGCACTGGAGGTAAGTTCTGGTCGGTACTGTACAATCATATGCTGAATAGTATTTGGTATTATATTGTTAGTACATGTACTTATTTTTTTAGTAGACATGGTATGCTGTTCATACATGTAGATGTGCATACATGTACCTGCCATGCTTCCTGTCGTATCTGGTAGATTGTCTTAGGACCAACATCACGAGCTGCCTTACGGGGTATCCACTGGAACAAAACACGGTAATACACCGGTCAGATATTGTTCCATACATGCCTTCTGCACTAGTACCAGACTTGTTCACACGCAGGCATGAGATATGAATAAGATGCATACCTTGTTACGACGGAGTTCTAGAGCATCTTGCATCATGAACCTAATCCTGGCTGGGAGATCTGGCCTACTCATGATCTGTTTAATGCGCTCAAAGTATTGGTCCACCAAAGGCTAAAGGCAGTAGAAAGTGTTATCAGTTAGCAACAGTTTACACACATGCATGAACAGATGAAGTCTATATTATATAATATAATTATATATTTAGCATGGAATTAAGTCACTACAGATAATATCATCCTTTTAACTGTCTACCTGTAGATGTACATGTACACATACTCTACAATAACCAATGTTCATTTGAGATATTCTGAAATATTTTTATTCCAGAATAAGAATATTCTGGTTATTCTGCCTCCAGGAGCATTCCAAGTATTGCAGAATAAGAACAGCTCCCAAACAAATGCTTACATGTATTATTCTGGCTATTCTTATTCCAGAATAGCCCCAAGTGAATGCAGCCTTAGTTTTGTTTTAATAATGGAAAAACAAGAAGCAAAAAAGTAGGGCTGGATGGCTTTTTCCAGCCTGCTTGTGAACATCAAACATGTACAGCCTTCATCACATACATGTAATTTTTGTTAATAGTTTTGCAAGGAAAGCATGTGTGACCAGGCTGTGTGGGTTATATGATAAACATGTATATCAACACTCTAAATATTGGTATCATTAAAAAGGTTTTGCTTTTCAACTTCTGAATTTATGGTTAAACCCAGTGTAGCTTTCAGGTTAATTATTAGCCAAATTTAAAAAATATGCAAGAAGAACGAATCACCAAAATGAGTAGCCTGCAAATACAGCTGTCTCGCAATGGGAGCCACGCATCCCATGAGAGAGTAGCCTGATTTTCAGACTGTCGAGGTCGTCCGCTCACTTCCTCCCACCTCGCAGTCTGATGGACTTCGGCATAAACCGTGTTCTGGCCATTGTTTCATTTCGACCAATCAGAGCGAAGGTTTTATTTTTAGAGAACTGAGGTATGCGTGGAATGTCTAGTGCAGCCTGCATGAAGGTGAAGCCAAATGGCGAACGATACAAACGGACTTGATATGGCTTTGGAGAAAGCATGCGCAAAAAACCATAGCAGCTCAAACAGGATATGGTTAGGGTTAGTTCTGAGAAATCGACATAAGTGTGAAGCTGTAAAACATAAGAATTCTGCAGTGCAGGAAAGTGTGTGATTCTAGCGAGCTGTACTAGAAGGCTATACATAATTTCTCCTTTCTAGATTCTCTACCTGGTCGTCGCCTATAGATGTAGCTGTGATGGCCAAGGTCCTTCCGGGAAACGAGGGGTAAATTGCTTTTCGCTGTTCGGGAAATAATTCAGAAAATTATGTCTAAAGTTTCGCACGCTTTCTCCAAAGCCATATCAAGTCCCGTTTGTATCGTCCGCGATTTGGCTTGTCCTTCATGCAGGCTTCACTGGACATTCCACGCATACCTCAGTTCTCTAAAAATAAAACCTTCGCTCTGATTGGTCAAAATTAAATGACGTCAGGAACACGGTTTATGCCGAAGTCCATCAGACTGGGAAGAGGGAGGAAGTGAGCGGACGACCTCGACAGTCTGAAAATCAGGCTAATGAGAGAGAGGTCTGCGATTCAAGGCCAAAAATTCCATACTGATGACGTTATGCAGCCAGGACCTAGTTGCATCATTTGATTGGCTAGTATGCCTAATTACCATATACAACCCAATCAAATAATGTGACCAGATAATGTTGTACTGACATTACTGCACTCGGACCATACGTCATGACCTCAAGCTGAATATTTCCTGTCTGGCTCTCCCACTCGGTCAATACATGTAAGTACCTAATAATATTTATCCTTAACAGACAAGCATGGTACACAACGTAACAACTGAACCAATTAAGTCACGATGCAACTAACTCTTAAGACTTTATTGGAGAAGATTTATGGGTAAGAAAAAAGTCCCATGTCAAAATCAACTACATAATTGTATGCCAATTAACACTGCTACACAATAAGTACATGTACATATATACAGTATATATACAAATGTACCTTGGCTTTTGCCACATCAATTCTAGGTCCCACCGTCCTCATCAAGTGACAGAGGCACTCCATGTCTTCAGACGTGTCCGCCACCGAGGCACGCTTCTTCTTGTCCAGTAGCTTGAACAAAAATATTTTTATTACCGTAAATATACCCATGTATATAGGCCACTTTTTTGGACAAAAACAAGGACCAAAGTTGAGGGTGCAGCTTATATATATATATGTGGGTATATAAGCATACATTCTATCAGGGACACTAGTTCCAGACCCCTTCTTCAAAATCCAAGATGGCAGACCTCGGACTCATGCGTGTATAGTTTCTCCAGAAAATCTTGCTCTCTCTTGAGTGTATGGTTCCTCGAAAATATTGTCAGTTAATGGGGGAATAAAATAAGAAGAATTCTGGAGTGATTTAAAGACAGAAAGGTTAAAATATACACACAAAAATGACAAGGAAAGTTGTAACCATATTCAAAGTTGCAATAGCAGGTATTGGCATGACTTGGAATGACAACAATATCTTGTCAGTTCTGAAGAAGTTTTGCTTCAAGTATGAGCATTTATGAACCTTAATTTATTATTTAAAACATACATGTAGGAACCCAAAGGGTAACTCATAGATTATGAAATCAAATATCCATATGTGTGCACATTTCATTTTATAAGAAATATCTGATAAACAGTGTGTGTATTTCATAATAATTGATACATGTACATATCGTGTAGTACATGGTAGATAATTATTCTAATTCTAGCTTTAAAAACACTTCAAGTGTGCTCAGTAAAACAAATTAGCTTATGCCAGTAGTTTTTTTTAAAATGACAAATGTTTACAAAAACATGGGTTCCTATGAGAAAACACCATAATATCCATCAAATGTGTCCAGCTTATTAGTTTATCACAATATGTTGGCAATTCAGTTTGGATTGACAGGCAGATAATAATAAACATGCAGCTGCCTTCATTCAAGGTTTCTAATAGTTTTTCCCTAATCTGCGAGTAGGAAAGGTTTTTCTCATTTATTTTGTTGATTCCTCTTCGATTTGAAAATTCTATTACAATTTCTAAGAAGTTGCAACTTTAGGTAGATAGGCTGTTTAAAAACTTTCCAAGTTAAGCTGCAATATTATTGACAAAGTGAAATGATCATAACAAAGAAATAAGGAAAACTCAGGGAGAAAAATCAGAAAGCAAGCTCAAGACATCCAAATAAGTGAGAAATAGATCTTCATTTTTTAAATATCATTTCTGTAGTATTTTATACTCATGATCATGCAGCACTTGGTGTATTATTGACAATTTCTTTCTGTATTTCTTGACTGCTTGAATAGAGTATGAATCACTTGTGGACTATACGGACTGTTTGAACTCCCACTCGCATATACATGTACTCTCTTTTGCAAGGGAAGTTAAGGCCAGATTAAAACATAAAACTTTTCATGCGCCAAACGCAATTGAAACAAATGATAATTAGGCGGCTTCTTTAATTCTGATCTAATTATATAGGTTTCGTGCATGAAAAGTTTGACGTTTGAATCGAGCCTTATATAATTTCCCAAACGCTCTTCACAACTCTGCAGAATTTTATAGTGAGAGCCATTGTAAACAAGTTTATGTTTACATTTGTACTTGAACTTCACTTGTGTCCATACAAGTTTGTTATCTCCCAAGATATTTCTACTGCAATGATTTAATCCGGTTTTTTTGTTCGTCTGTACTGAAATCTCACTCCAGTCCTTATATCTCATATCATGAATTTTATTGACACCAACATCAGCGGCTTACTGGGTGACCTGGCTCCCACATGCATGCTTCATACAAATGTACATTAAAAATAAGATGGCCAAGTATGTAATCTCAAAGGCCTTCATATCAAGAATCAAGCTTGGACCTTCATAAATATTCAATTCGATAAACTGCAAATAATACCCTGGTACAATACAAGTGTTCTACTATACCTGTTTGATACATTTATGTAGGATGGTTTCATGCAGCATATCCAGTTTTGCCAACTCACCTACAACAAGCAGTATAAAAATGCAAGCTTGTACATGACTTTGTGTACATGTACTCTTAGTATCATAAATTGCACAATCTTAACCTTACATGTATATAAACCCACTTTCAGCATGGTTCAAGAATACATGTACATACATGTATATAAAAATAAATCATTGAAATAACAAATATTTTCCATTTATCCTTATCTTGTAAACTTGTAGTCAGAAATGGATTAATATCATGCCGTACATGTAGCTTAATAACGTGTAGAAGTGAGAGTTTCCAAAAACGTTTTGGACTTCAAATAGAGTCAGTGAGGTGTTCAAAGTTGGAGGTGAACCTTAATACATGTGTAATATGAGTGTGGCTTATAAGTGGAATGCTATGGTAATAATATAAATATAAGTAAACATTCATCTAGCTTTTCATATCTCAAGCAGTGAGTAAAATAATCAACTAAGTGCTTTTTTTGCAGGATATGTAAATGACAATTGATGCAATCATTGCTATCTATTCCATGATACACAGGGGAGATCCCTCTAATCTAGGTACATGGTTATTGTACTTACCAATGAACCTAATGTTGCCCAACATTTTACGCTTGGTGCTACACCTTTGCTCTTCCTCTTCCTGTGTGAGTGGGTCATCTTTCTTATCAAAAGCTACAACATGCAAAGTAAGTATAATAATATTACAACTGTACAAAAATGAACCCTGTGGCTCAACAATTTTACATAAGTTACATGTACATGTATTCTGTATTACGTTAAACTGATATAGCAGATCTATTTTGTACATGTACTTCAGCATGACCATAGCCTTACCATAGCTACATGTATACTGCAATGTAGTGTATCTCTGTAATTTGATTGGATCAGCAGGGGAAAAAACAATTTAGGGAAACCATTTCAATATCACGGCATGATGTATAGTAACAGTACCTTGCATAGTTTGCCCCCCTCATACAAAATATGCTCTATACATAATTTACATTATGTTAGGAAGTTGTCTTGGCAAGTTATCAATGACGATGAATATGAGCATAGATTGGTATCATCAGTTCCAAAACATGCTGAAAATTAAAGCTGCATGACTAAAAAGATATTCATTGTGTACAGTACTGTACCTTGACTAGCCTTGGATCTATTGTTAAATTCCTCCTTGCACTGCTTAAGCAACAAGCGTCGGAATGTCTAGAAATAAACAAAAGTTTTAAATAAGCAAATTATGTACATTGTATGCATAATAATTTCAAAGTAGTTTTTTGACTTGTAATTTATACCTATAATAATACTGATTACATGCACATATGTACCACTTACTGAATTGCCAGTTTTTCCAGGATCATCAAAATTTGGAGCCTCTTCGCTGAGCCGCAGGCACAGCTGGGCATACATGAAACTGTATTTTGGTTCATCGAGAGCTTTTTCAAACACCTACAACATGTAACAGAACATTATCAAAATAGTTACAAATCATTCAAGTATACACTAGGCCATACGAAGGATAGGCAAGGACCAGCTTGTTCATAAGCTGGCTGTGCCATTGCGCTATTCCCACTTTAAAAACACATTTGTTGCTTGAAAAAATATGATAAGGGTCAAATTGACCCTCTTTGTCCCGCTACCAAGGGAAATTACATTGTAAATGGCAAAAGGGCCATATTGTTCCTTCTGGCTCAATTTCTGGCTCAATCTCTGATGAACTGATGTACATGTTACAGGTCAAATTTATATTCAGATCATTTTTGTCAACCTACATCTTTAGAAGTAAAAAAAAGTGAACCTGGATTATTTTCTTCAACCTATGTAATTTTTCCCTAGGTAATTTTTGTGTAAATTCATCCTCCCCCTCTGTTTTCCTGCAATTGTACCTCGATCCCCCTTATCACTTCCTTCCCCTACCCTTCTCCCTATCTCCTAATTACAATGCTACATTGTACCCATACGTGTAAAATCAACTATACTACCAGTAATTACCATATTTATTTATGGTCAACTGTCCTTGCTGGTACTTGAACTGGCAATCATTGGATCTGTTGGTCAGAGCCTTAACTACTGTGTCACTGAGTGATACATGTGAAGCAGCACCACCATATATAGTAAATGAGTATGGTACTAATACCCAGTCCCCCACGGTCTAGTCCAAAGTTGCATAATGAATGTGCAGTACAAACCTTAATAGCTTGGCATTTCACTAAAACTGTGCATATAACATCAGTGACCTAAACCTAGTTCCTCATTGGACATACAATACAAGTGGGAAAAAAAAGTTCTGGCAAGCACTGACAGATGGTCGGTTCCAACTCAGGGGATTCGGGGACTCTGGCCCTCTCATCTGGTGTGCAGAGTGACTATTGTAAGTGAATCCAAAAAATAACCTAGGCTGCAAACAAATAACCTAGCTTAAAATAAATAACCTAGGTTAAAATAAAATTGACCTTAAAATAAATTTGACCTGTAACATTATAATAATACTGTCTTCTTTGTACTTAAATTTCCTTTACACTTAGTATCCCAGCTTTTTGTGTGTATGCCATTTTGAATCTTGACCATTCTAAAATTATATATTAAATAATAATTTTGCCTCCTAACACGATTAGCTTTTTAGTTACTTTTAGGTGTCTGTACCTATTATTTGATTATTATCTCTACTACCCATGCAATTTAATTTGTGAATGGTACAATAAAACTTCTATCTATCTATGTTCTAATGTCTAATTATTATTATACTGCCACTTGTTTGCTTAAATATTTGCCAAGAGCTACGTTTTTCACTGAGGCAAAACTCCAGGGGGAGGGGCACTTAAATATATAATATTATTATATGATAAGGGGTGGACCATTAGAAATCCTGGGAGGGGGGGTGGAAAACTTTTTGTGCACGATATTTTTTTTAGCAGTGTGAGTTCTGCAAGAATATTTTTTTTAAGGCGATAGCTCTGCACGATTTTTTTTTTCAGTGCACATTCTATAGAGATTTTTCAGTGTACATCCTATATAGATTTATAGCCTGTGAATACAACCATAATATAATAATAATAATGTTATTTATAGCAGAGAATCTGTCTCCGAAGAGTTTTTCAATAGAGCCCTGCATAACATAAATAAGAAACAAAAATAAAAATACGTTAATAATCTAGAGTTAAAAACTAGGCTAAAAATACATTTATAGAGTGACTAGAGCTAAAATTTATGAGGCAATTCAAAAACATGTCTTTTGACATTTTGTTTAAAAAGAGTTAGGGATTCGATTTCCCGCAACGAATTATCTAAAGTATTCCATTCACTAAACGTTGTTTGCCATAATTAAGCTTGATTATTGGAAGTCTAAAATCGTTCTTTCTTCTTGTATTATATATGTGAATGTCACTGTTCTTTAAGATATTAAATTCATAATCAATGAGTTCATTAACATACTTATATATTAAAATATGACGATGTACAAGACGACGTTTGGAACGAGTAGGCCAATTGAGATTTGACAAGGCTTGTGCTGAAGAACTTTAACCAGGTAAATTCAAGAATTATCTTGGCCACCTTATTTTGCAAAATCTGAAGATCGTCTATGAGGGTTGAGTTGTATTTGTCACCCCATATTGCATCAGCGGTAGTCAAAAAGTGGACATACCGGCTAAACTATTATTCAAAGTAAGGCGTGTCTCGAGGGGCAATAAGTGCCTGATACGCTTGACCAGACCAATCCTTGGGTTTGCTTTAATAGATAAGGCCTCTACCAGGTCATGCGAAGTCATATGCTTATTAATTATAATACCGAGGTACTTGATATTGTCAGAGCGTTCGAGGGGCACGTTGTCTATAATGACATCGATGCTAGAGCAAGATTTCAGTTTATGTGGACTACCTATTAACATAAACTTAGATTTAGAAGTATTCAAAGTCAGGCGATATATACGAAACCAAGAGACCAATTTTGCCAAGTCATCAGTGATTTAAGCAATGTTCGATGTCATTGACAGAAGGACGGCTACAGTATATCACGGTGTCATCAGCGTACATGGTCACTTGGCAATGATCTACAGTAATAGGAAGGTCATTGACGTAAACCAAGAACAAGAGAGGACCGAGAATACTCTTGTGGCATGCCAACTCCCACTGAGTACGAAAAAGACTGAGAGTCGCCTATTGCAGATATCTGGTGTCGGTTATCAAGGTAGCTAGGAGGTAAATCAATTTACAACTTCACTGCAAGCACCAATGGCCTTGAGCTTTGTCAGCAAAAGGTTGTGGTCCACAGTCACAAAAGCCTTGGACATGTCTAAGAATACTACACCAGTCACCTTGCCTTAAAACTGCGGGTCAGGAGTCATACACACAGCCGAGTCACTAGTAGCCTCGAGCTGATTCGGTCTAAACCAATAGCTTTGTTTGTTTTCAAACCTCTTAATTGTTTAAAAACAAAGCTCTCGGAAATGTTCGAAAAGCGAAAGACAATTTCACTGTTATTTGTCCTAGCTGGAGTAATGATGTCAATGGTGCCAACCAGAGATTGAAACTTTGCTGGTACCAAAGGTCTGATCGATCGACGCTGGCTCTGTTAACTGTACTCCATCAGATTCAGATTGGATAAAGGTCGGCTGAGAGCCATTATTAGATCTTATTACGGCAAGTCAATCATTTATAGTTTTCCATAGAGCACCTGAATTTCTTTGTTTTGTCTAATCAAATCTTTATAGTAATTTGCTTTACATTCCTTGACTTGTTTATTTACTTTGAGCCGCAGTTTTTTTGTAACGAGCCCAGTGATGTGAGGAATTTAATTTGATCGGCTTAGAATGCATAGTCCCGGTCTTTCATTGCTTAATTCCCAGGCTCCGATTCAGGCCAATCAAAAATGCATACCCCAAGATTTCATTGTCCATGATGTTTTGCACAAGACAATACATGAAAATATTTATATGTGCTCGAAATTACTGGCACAGACTCTGTAATCTTTGAGAATGCGGACATTGAAGTTTACTGAATGACTCGGTTGCAAAAACTGCTGGCATCAGAATAATTTGAGGCTACAGTAATTAAGGCCAGTTGATATTTCCATGACTAAACTAATTTTGTGAAGGTTGTTTTCATCTGGAAATACCTGAAAATCAGTTACACAGACTGTGTGGGAAATCTTTAGAACTATATTTTGAATTGGCAAAACTGAATTGCTAGTATTTTTTCAAAACAAAAATTGAACAATGCATCGGTTCCTTTGCACGAATTTTTTTTTGTGCCTTAGTGCTTTGCAGGATTATTTTTTGGGACATTTAGCCTTGCACGAATTTTTTTTTGGGACTACCCACCCCCCCTCCCAGGATTTCTAATGGTCCACCCCTAAGTGGCCATACATGTAAAGATCCAGAACTGGATTCAGTTTTCAGAGAAAAAATATTTCCAAACTCAAGTTATTGTGAAAACAAACCCAGATTGTCTACCTGTTTGATTACTTGTATTCTGAATTTAAATATATAAACAACAGTGCCCCCAGGAAAAAACTACAACTACATGTACAGGATTTTAGAAAACATGAGATAAGAGTTTCTTATTTTTGTTGCATACATGTAGTTCTAACCAGTACTTACCAGCAGAATCACACCCTTCAAAATGTACTTGGTTTCAATGCCAACATGGAGTAGTTCATGAAAGAGCTTCTCAAACTTGTCAGGAGTTAACTTGTTAAGAATACTGATGGGAGATAATGAAACATCAGATATAAAAAAAATTCAGGGTTGTCAGTAGAAGCTGGCAACCAGCGGATAAACTCTGGCTGTCAGGATAAAAGTACATACCACCTGAGTGTAGCCACCTGTTTTGCCTAAATTTCTCTTCATTTAAGGCATTTGAACCTATTCCTGGGAAAATGCAGGCACCTGGAAAACACTCTTGTTTTGATTTCTACTGATGACCCTGGATTCTAAAGTGCAATGTAGCAACAATTTTGAATTGCATAATATTACTGGGGAAATGTATAATCTCTGTGTTACATGTATGCTACAAATAATTATGGTTTCTGTCTCCCACCCTCCCCAAATCAATGTTGTACGATACTGTACATTCATAGTTTCCAATGTTTATGTTAGGGTGCAAAAACAAAATAATGGCAGGGCTAACTATATTGTATGTATAGTGCTAATAGCATATTTCTTGAGACTATGGGAATGGTTGTCAGAGCTTGTGCCCCAATGCCCAGGTAGTCATGGATAAATTTTGCAGCTAAATGATCAGATATCCAGTCTTTCTGCATGTACATGTACATGCAGAGTCATTTTATGCACATACTCGTGACAATTGTGAAAAGCAATTGCTATGCAGATTGAAACAAATAAAATTGTATAATAGTTTAAAACCAGTTAGAGCTGATGAGATTTATAGAAAGCTGGTGTAAACACAAGTGAGAGTTACATGTACATGAAACACTCATCTGATGTTGATTCGTTGCTGCTTACCAAAGGGGCACTGTCAACCCCCAAATGATAAACTTGCTCATTACGAAATACAAAAATAACTACTCAGATTGGCAGAGTATGCTTTCCAGGCATACTGTAGAAAATGTGGTTTTCTTCTATTTAGCGCAGAGCGCTGAATCAGGGAGGCAGCACAGTAAGAAAAATACAATATGCATAACATCCAGTTTGTCAAGCTAGAGTCCAACTCATGAGTTACAATAGTAATTCCTAAGCAAATACAATAATTAGACAAGACTTCCAGGACTTACATGTAGATCACTTCATGATCAACACATGCAAGAAGCCAATGTATTTTTCCTATTCAGTTATTGTTTAGACTGTAAAACAGTCCCATTGCAGGCCTCAAAATAAAATAAAAACTTAAGTCATACTTTGCAACTAGCAAATACAATCTAGTCGCAAGTCAACAACTTAGCCTAAAAAATTCTGACAGATCGTTAAGTTTTAGCTGCAAGACCTATTTGCATGTGACCTACATGTATATGTTGTGGTTTCAAATTTCTATTGGTATGAGATTTCTCATACCAGTTTCAAATTTTCATACTGGTTTCAAATTTTCATACTGGTTTCAATTTTTCATACTGGTTTCAAATTTTCATACTGGTTTCAATTTTTTATAATTCTAAACTAGTACAATTTTTTCATAGTTCCTTGTATTTAGTAGGTTGAGGATGGCATTGCAGTAAAGAACATATCAAGTTCTACCAAAGTATTTGGCAATAAAAATACCTTACATGTATCTTGTTTTTGTTGTTGATTTCTTTAGTACTTTAGTTTTTTTTGTGTATTTTGGGTTACATTAAGGTTTGGATTAGTTCATACATGTATGACTATTGAAGGGTTGTTTAGTGACTTAGCCCTAAATTAGTGACTATAGCTCTAAATGCCTAGGGACTAGCTGCTAAATTTGTGACTACATGAAGCTCTAAACACCCTAAATTAATGAGCACCCGTTGTGGACGGTTAGGGTGTTTTTAAATGTAGGGTTACGATTTGTATTAGTTGTCTTGCAGGCCATTGAAGGATTACAGTCAAACATATAAATGAAATTGAAAATGAAATAAAATTGTAAATTGACATAACGTCCATTATCAATCTTGCTATTATCTCTATATATTACTACCTTCGTTCTACAATCAACCACAGTCTACTCGTTGACGCGATGACGCGTTGACATGAATAAAGTGTTCTCTATATAAATTATTACTACCTTCGTTCTACAAACACCGCAGTCTACTCGTTGACGCGATGACACGTTGACATGAATAGTGTTCTCTATATATTACTACCTTCGTTCTACAATCAACCGCAGTCTACTCGTTGACGCGTTGACATGAATAAAGTCTACTTGCTGTGGTGGGGTATTCTGCAGTCGTTTCTTCAACTTTGGAATTACTAGTTTTCTTTCTGGGGTGAATAGTTTGTTGTTTGCATAGGTCCATTTTTTTCTTTTTACAGTTTTTTCTTCTATTTTTCATTTGGGACTTTCAGAAATTCCTTCGCTTTTTCATAGAATTGATCTTCAAGAAAGAAGTTCAGAGGCGATGTTTTGCTTCTCTTCTGTAGTTTCAGTTCTGTTATTGCTTTGTCGAAAGTTTCACGGTCGACACACAACTCTTCTAGATCTTCAACTTCGCCTCCAGTTGCCATATTTACCGTCTGTAGATCGCATCGATCGTTCATCAGATTTCAAAGTTTCAAGTCCGATTTTGTTAGTAGTGCGCATGCACGAATAAAATTACGAGACTGGAAACAAATTAGCATACAGAGAGGGACTGGGTTTGACAATTAGTCACTTATACAATAAATGACGGTGTTCAAATCAACAAGTGCTTCTGTGGCGCATTGCGTTGGACGACTGGTTCATCGAGAAGCTGAAGTTAAGCCCGACCGGGCGAGGTTAGTAAGTGGATGGGTGACCGCCAAGGTAAGTGATAAGTAAATAAGATCAGGGAAAAAAGGAGATGGAAATAGGAAGGGAGGGGAGAAATAGAAGATGGGAGGGGTGGGTTGTCAAAAAAGTATTTTGTAGGGGAGAGGTGGCGGTGATTTTTTTTTCTTCTTAAATTCCCCCCCAAAAAAACTAAACCCCATTTTTTTTTATGAATCCCCAAAAAAATTAAATCCCTTTTTAGAATCTTGGATTGAAAAAAATAAAACCAGTATGAAAAATTGATACCAGTATGAAAAATTGAAACCAGTATGAAAATTTGAAACTGGTATGAGAAATCTCATACCAAATTTTTTTTTGAAACCACAACATCTACGCTTGCAATTTCGAGCCCTACATTGCATAAATGTGGTCCAATTTGATTAACCATTGTTTAAGGATCTTAAGTCTTGCATTCACGTGAAAACAAATGTGTGTGGAAATGTGACCATGAGGCTAAAGTCTCCAGGACAATACCTCTATGTATGATGGTTAAAGGGGCTATGTCATGGTGATGTGTATGTATGGACAGGAGTTATCCCTCGATTGGTGGCTGTTAATTGCCTACAAACAGTTAAAGTCCTCTCCCTTGATCAATGTTTGATTGAAAGGATTTTCAATATTTTCCTTGGCAACTGTATTTTACAGTTTGTTAGTCATTTTTGCATTGACTTTGACCATCCCACACAGGGTTCGAAATTCATTTTCAAAGAAACAAGCAAAAAGTTGCTTGCGGGTTTGAAACCTACAAGCAAAACCACTCATCAAGAAGCTAAAAACTGAAACATGTTTTAATGTGCCTTGTGCCTAATACAAGCATAAAAATGCCAGTTCATTTATTTGCTACCAGCATATCGGTAAATCGACTCGCATTTTGCCAGTGCGAATTTCGAACCCTGCCACATGTGCGCAGAGTTTGTCAGTTCATATGAAAATCATTGCAAATAACTGTGTGGCCCGGACAGGAAATATATAAAGGTCTCACCATGACACAGCCCCTTTGACATTAGTAAACAAAATGCAAATGAGATGAGTGAGAAAGAAAAAAGAGTTAACAGAAACTGACATGATTGATTTAAAAAAAGGTAATACATGTAATCACCAGAGTAATTACAAAAACATTAACTTTTAAAAATATATATTTCAAGCAGGAGAACTGTTTTTTTTTTCACCTCTGGCCTAGGCAGCTTTGTTTCAATTCGCATACCGAATGAAAATTGTATGTTTCACAAAATAAAATTGACAGCATGAAAATTTAACAGCACTGTTTAGAAAAACAAACTTCATATTTGTTAAATACCGCTTACCCACGGACCCGCCGAAACACCAACTCGTTCTCATCTCTATATGAACTGGTTCTGTTATATTGAGGAACCCATTTCGTGTTCTGAGCTTGAGATGAGGCCGCTACTCCAAGTTGCAGCGTCACGGGCGATAACTCCCTCGCTCCAGGAAAATCCAAAGACTTAACTCTTTGTCCTTCCACTTTCGTAACTTTGTTCAATTACTCCAGGGCAAAACTTCTCTACGAAAACCTGAGAGAAAGAGATAAAAAGATGCAAGATACATCATTAATCCATTATATGTAACAATAACCAAGGCCGACCTATCGACGCACAATTAACCTCGACAGTCGCTCGAAATCTTCGTTCAAAATTCAAAGCCTGTCGATTAGAAACGAAATTAAGCGTGTGAATAACTTCGTACTGAAAGTCTCTGCACGTTTTCTTACCGGAAGATGGGGAAAAAAGAGTGAAAATGCTGGTGTTTTCTATGGGGCTCTTCCTCTTGCTTCGTTTGATCTGAAAGCTTTTTGCTCCTTCCCACAATGCACCTGTCACTGCACGCTGCCAGGCTGCTTGTCTTTGTCACTAATAGAGGAAAACATCGCGCGTGGGTTCCCTGTGGAATTAGCGGGGAATTATGGTCCATGGTGACGTCATTTTCACCGAAGCACATGTGCAGAACACGGTAACTAGAAGCAGAGTATGCCAAGCGCTTCATCCAAACCTTCCCAAACTGAGCCACTCATGGAGGGGAATGACATCGCTAAGTCTGGACTTCTCCTTGTTGAGAAGAAAGTCCGAAACTTAGAGAAACGAAAGGTACGTTCGCATTCCTCCCAAGCTTGTCCCGTCCTGTGGGAGCGTCAAGTTTGGACCACGCCAGTCGGGTCCTTTTGCCTTGTCAGTTGTCGTACGTTCTCTTGGTTGGATGGTGTTCGATTCTAATCAATTCATATTTCTCTCCTCTATTGACCTCAGGGGAAACTCGATGCCTACAAAAAGCAAATGGATAGCGGCCAGGAGCTCAACATCGATCAGAAGGTGATTTATCGCTGTGTAGTTTTGTGCAGGGCGTTGAAGTTGGCTGACGTAAACTTTTTCCAAGTGACAGATGCCACGATGAACCAGTTACTGAGTTAGGCATTGAACTATCGGTAATCGTGGCATTGTGAGATATACTGCCTGAGTAGTGGTTAATGTTCTCTAACTTTTGAATAACTGGTGTTTACAAAAATGTTTACGAATATATCGAATCGTATTCTGTATCTACTATAGCTATGAAATTTAAAGTAATCACTTCTTTGTGACACGATTCTTACAAAATAGAAAGTGATGACAGTGTCAGTGGTTGCAATTCTTCATGCCATGCACATACTTAAGGGGAAGTGCAGTGTATGTACAAATCAGTATGTCCTATATTCATCACGCTTTCTGATATTATCTCCTTTGAAAATCCACGTGTTTTTTTATTAGCTTTACAATCATGTAGTCAATTAAATACGGTATAGACATACATAAACCAAGCAAAAATATAATATAGCAATGACTAAATACAGACCACAATGTGAAACCACTAGTTAAAGGACATACATGTATTGACATGGTTGAGAGACTAGATGACATGAGTCCCATACTAAGTGAACAGATGTCTATTGTTGTTATACAAATACAGGTTTTCCCCTTTACCTACAGGAGGGAAATTTATCCAAATCTGTACCCCATTCCTGATTTTACTGTGTCTCAAACAATTGAAGGGCTCAGAATGAAAATGACCTAAGTGACTATTTGAAAATCAACTTCACTTTTCGATTAAGAAAACATTTACTTTCTTGTCTCACTTGAAATCTAAAAAGAATGAAATGGGGCTCAATAATACAAGCAAGTGAGCAAGTCATTTCTACAGCAAACATTTATTATTGTTTTCTTATTCTATTAGGGAGAGAGACAGTGTTAAATATTGATCTAATTAAGAAATAAACTCCATCACAAGAAAGATAACACTAAAAAATAGTAGGTTTACCAAGTTTGATTAAGATTAGTTTGATAATAAACATGTGACAAGCTTTCAAAAATTGCAAAATTAAGAGAATGTATGGCAGTTTGCAGGACAGCATCCCAAAACCATACATTTTCTCTTATTTTTGCAGTTTATGAAGCTTGCTATCCAGCTGGTATTTATCCAAACATTTTCAAACTCAGTAAACTTAACAGTAATTTTAGGGTGGCCTTTATTGTGATGGGTTCATTTCTTAATCAGTTTAATATTTTTACACTCAGTCCCACACCCTTCCTCTACTCCAAAATTACACGCAAGACGTTGCGCTCCACTCGCCACTCGAATCATAAACAGATAAACGGACTCTGCGTTTGCAGTGACAAGGGACTGTGAATAGCTCAAACCTGAGGCGCTTCCAAAAATTACGACCCTGTTCCAGACCAAAACAGTGATTTATATACTCTGTTCCAGGCTAACAATTGTAAAAAAACATACCCTGTAAAGCGGCACGTACCCGTATAGCCTATATATGGGAGTCCCCACCCCAGGCCATAACACATGTACAGCATCATTGGTGTTGTAAGTTTTCCTTGTCTAATTACAGGCTGCAATCCAGAACCTTCAGGCTGTTGAAATGAATTTGGAAATGGCTAAAGACCTGCTGAAGCAGTTTCAGCAATTGAATCTGGAGGTATGTTACTGGTTTAGCATACAAGTTACCTATTATAATAACATGCATGGATTTTTGAGTTTGGGAAAGTCATTGCATCACAAGAGATTGCCTTACATTTTGGAAGACTGAAATTAAAGGGATACCTGAGTGAAAAGCACATTTGGACACAAAAGCATCTTTCATATGTACTTTGTTCAGAAAATGTATTAAAATTTGATAAAACTTTTTCAGAGAACTTTGAGAACGAGCCCTCAAAGTTGGCCCCGCGAAGACCTGGGTGCCACCATTTTGTTGACATTAATTCCTGTGACGTTTTTTACGTCACTTCGTCCCACCAGAGTCTCGCGGTTAACTTGTAGCAACTGGTTTTCTTTGTATAATTTTCACATGCTCGAAATTAGAGTAGATTTTCATCGATATGGCAGGCAAATTTCGTACTAGAACAAAAATATGATGAAGACGACATTGTGAGAGAAGTTCAGAAGACTGGGAGGACGAAGAATAGCATGTGGAAAGCGAGAATATCAGACGAACAACAAAAGGCGACTACAGAGCTACATGTAGTGCTATAAAGATTTGCTGTGTGTTTTTGTATGGAACTTGTCAGCCTTAAACACAAGACTAAAGGTAGATTATGACAATATTGATATCAGCATAGCTATTGAAACTTGTTTAATTTGACCCAGAAAGATAATCAGGGTGTAGTAAGCCACAATTTTTTTAATTTCGTTCACCTAACTAATGTGTTGTGAACAGCGCATGCCAAGTTCCACCGCAAACATGCTGGGCTTGATCGTGCATTTGCAATAAAAATTGCTCCCAGTGTCTCGTTCTTGTGTCATTGCATATATTATTCTGCTATGTTGGGCTAGTTATGATTGGTTTTTACAGGGAGGTTTTAACTTTTCAGGTGTTTCGTTTCAGTTGCACAAAGCCATGCAGTCAGTACAGATCAAACCGGATAACTTGCAAATTATATAGCTCCAATAATACATAGTTTCGAAGGCAATGCCAATATCAATATTGTCGTACTGTACCTTAGTCTTGCATTTAAGGCATACAAAAACACACAGCGAATCTTTACATCATAGCACAACACCAGTATAGCACTACTCCACTAGCTCGGTAGTCGCCTTTTGTTGTTCGTCTGATATTCTTGCCTTCCACATGCTATTCTTCGTCCTCCCAGTCTTCTGAACTTCTCTCACAATATCGTCTTCATCATATTTTTGTTCTAGTACGAAATTTGCCTGCCATATCAATGAAAATCTACTCTAATTTCGAGCGTGTGAAAATTATACAAAGAAAACCAGTCGCTACAAGTTAACCGCAAGACTCCGGTGGGACGAAGTGACGTAAAAAATGTCACAGGAATTAATGTAAACAAAATGGCGGTGCCCAGGTCTTCGCGGGGCCAACTTTGAGGGGCTCGTTCTCAACTCTGAAAAAGTTTTATCAAATTTTAATACATTTTCTGAACAAAGTATATCTGAAAGATGCTTTTGAGCCCAAATGTGTTTTTCACTCAGGTATCCCTTTAATGTTATTGATCAAGCAATATGTAATTTATTTTTCTTTCAACTGGTAGTACCATAAACAGCAAAAAAAGCAGGCTCGTCGTGAGCAGGTTGCAATGCAGCAAGCACAACACAATACTGATGTTTCAAAGGTTTGTGAAGTGCTTGAGTTGCAGTCACTGATGGATAATCTGTCAGATGATGTACGGACTGATTTTCTGAATGGCACAGGGGAAGCTGCAGTAAGTAGTAGTATTAATCCCTTGTTAATATACCAGTAGTAATAGTTGAACCCATGTATTTACAGAATATCTAACAGGGCTGTCACCATAGGGTCAAATGGAGGGGCAGGGCCCCCTCCCCTTCCCCAAGGAACTGCCCCTCTATCCCACTCCCTTCACTCATCAAGTCCTGATTACATTTAGCCACTGGATGTCCCTCTGATCATGAGTCTCCAACATTTTTCTTCGCCTGACTTTCCTCCCAAATATTTTCCACATTGTTAACATTTTTCCCATTTCTGATTTTTCCTGGCCTTACCCTCGAATCTTGGCAACAGCCCTGGCTCAGGTGGTAGAGTACTAGTCATAAATGCAGGAGGTTGTTGGTTCGAGACCTGGCCTTGTCAGCAAGGATGTAAAGCCATTGGCCCTGTCTACCATTCAACACTTTCTCGTCGTAAATGGGGGATATTAAAGAACTTTTTGAAGAGAAGGGGATTATTGCCCAGTACAATAGCCTGCCCTTGTCATTTCTTCCATCACATGATCGATACAATCATGTCTCAGAATTGATATTGACCTCGGTAATTAGTAATCCTGATCTGGCCTCTCTATCGACCGCTCCGTAGACTGGAAGGTTGTGGGAAAGAGAGTCCAGTAGATATTGCATGCACATGCTCAAAACTGTCCAATCAAGAATAGGTCAAATTTGCAGGGATTACCGAACATTTTTCTTTGAAGGTTTAAAATGGCCGATTCTCAGTGCATAATTTGTTACAACATATGCCCTCCTGCAACAATTTCAAGTGCTTTAGATTCGTTATTGCTTCTCATACAACTATCCCACTAAATCCTTCATGTGAGAGCATTAACTCTTTGTATTTATGCTGACAATGTTCAAGTCCATGCATTTCATTTTCACTGAGATCAAAACTTATAATCAATGTATTACAAGTCTGAAGATCTTAAAGAATCACATATGTGGGACATACATTTGTACGAAAGGACATAAAGTATGAACCCGCTATTTGCCAAACCCAGTGCTCAAGTTGACAAAGACATATTTCCCTTTTCCGTGATCTTCCAGTCTACAGAGCGGTTGAAAGAGACTAAGTAATACAATGTAGCTAATATGAGCTAGATGACTAATAATCCTCAAATTGGAGTATAAATAACGTTTTAGCTTCCTTCCTTCCTTACAGACTGTGAGTGAAGAAGAGTTTCGCCAAATTGATGACTTCTATAAGTTGATCACGCCAGATTCTGAGTCTGAGGTTGGGGTCTCAAAGCAGCTAGCCTCAGCTAGTGAGCATATTGTCAATTTCCTATGTGGTAGTACTTCTACCGTGGCTGGGACAACCTGTATCCTCCATTTGTATAAATGCAACAATCATCGCAAACCAGATATTGGAGTTGTTTCTGTCTGTAGTTTGTCTCTGCATAGACCCAAGCAATAATGCTATTTTGATGTAGAGTGGTCAGCAATGATCACATGGGAAAATCAACATGCAAAAATAAGTTAATGTGATTGGTTGTGGATTTATTTTAACAAATCATAATGTAATAAGAGGTCTCTAGACCAAAGTTTACACATCAGTAAGTGCCTGCAAGTGAGTGAGTTAGAAGCAAATTGTAGCCTGTCACCAAAAACCCAGATATGCATTTCTGTGTCAAAACGGTCAGCATTCTTGTTTGAAGCAGCTTGACAATGCAAAGAGTAGCTAACTGTTGTTTATCATTCAACTTTCCCATCACAAATTCTGATTGGTTGATTGACCTGCAAATAAAGGATTGAGCATGCTCACTATTGACCATTCCATTTGTGCACACGCAGATTGATTTGCAGAGCTGTTGGTGACTCAAACTTCCAGTTTTGAAACTCTATAGCTGAAGTTATAATTATTTGTCGAATGATAAAACAATATTATTATTGAACTCAACTATTGCAAAATATCATTATTTTGTTTGTGTCTCACTGTCAGTTATTTTTATAACTGACAGATCGTCAAACACAAATCATGATATTTGCTCAGCCTCATAATTGCCTGTTATTACATAGCTAAGTAATTTTGTGAGCTACAATTGGTCAATTTGCAGCCCATAAAAAATATCTTTCCATACAGACCTTCCACCCACTTCAGGTCTCAAAGAAAATAAAGAAGCCATAATCTTGTTGCTCAGTCCATACATTGTACCATAAGTTATTGATCCTTTCTTCCCCCCCCCCCTTTTTATGGCCCACATGCTTTGCGCTTCTGACATAAAAAGGGGGGAACTATGTCCATAACTTACGGTATGGACCTTGCACTTGGTTAATAAGAGGTAGTTATCTGACGTACATGTATGTAATAGCCTTTGAAAGCATACTTCTAGAAAACAACACTGATTTTGGATTTGATGGTACTACGATTGCCTGAAGGATTTCAGTGATTTATCTTAACTGTGTTACATGTAGATAAAGAACTAAGACAAGTTGTAGAAAGAATCAAGAAGTGTGGGTATTTTGAGCCATCCAAGTCAGCACCTGAAACAACAGCTAGTGAAGTGGAGGAAAGTAGTGGATCAAGTACCCCCAATGGAGAATTATCTGGCAGTGGAGAGGACATAGCAGCTGTAGAAGCCATTCCAACCCAGGTGATGCAGCGTCCTATTAGTTTTCTCCAGTTTGAAAGTCCGATGAAGGTTTATACAATGTACATGTACATTTGATATTCTTCCCAAAAACTTGTTTTGCCATGAATCAAGCTTCTAAACTAGGGGTGCGGCTTATCCGTGAGTGCGGCTTATCCGTGAGTGAATACGGTATATATAATCCAGTCATCCTATGATTTTTTTATGGTCAATCTCAAACAAATTGCAACAGAATATTTCTCACCGCCAAATGATAGATAGTGGTCCACTTAGTAACATACTAAAAAATACCCAAAAATCCGTGTGGTGGAACATGCTCAAATTTGGCATTACATGATTTCGAGCTATCACCACAGGGTACCCGTGTCGAGAAAAGTTGTGGCTCAAGTAAAAAAAAAATGCTTTTAAAGGCAATCAACCAAGCAAAACAAATATCTATGCAGATAAAACAATGTTGTAAATTGAATTATTATGAAATAAAATAGATTTGAACTGACCCAGGCTCCCACATATATATACAAGGAACGCCTGGCGGTTTTCATGTCGCTGCATCCTCTGTAAGTTTAATGCTGAAGTTCTCTATGATTGCACTGACTTTTTTATCCTGAATACTTGTAATAGGGTCATGTCTTGGAAAAAGGTAGGTTTAAAATACTTTGTTTTTGCTTGATGTATCTTATTAACGGGAATCGTGTATCGATTTCTTCATACATCGCGTGCGACGGGCGATATTACAACTCCCGTGTTGATGTAACAGGTGCATCGCCAGAAATTTGAGACCTGGTATTTCGCAACACACATTTGACCCCTGTTCACTGTGTGAAATGGGTCATGAAAATTGACAGATAAATGTATGGAGATCGTAAACATGTTCCCTATTTCTCATGAAATACGGTACAGTCGTAAAAATATGCGGTCATGGCATTATTTCTATAGATATTATCAATTCAGTTTTAATATTTTCAAAGCCAAGTAATAAACTTTGACGATTCCTTTCTTTGATTTTAGGGGAAGCATAAAAATTCGGATTTATTACAGTGGACATTAAACGATTTCCAGTAAAAATATGCAGATAACTTACAGTTTATAAATGTATCTGCTGCAAATCTACAACCTTAGCAAAAAAAATGTACTGTCAATTTTCAATTTTTCCTTCTTGAATATTCAGCTTTTCTACAAGGAACCTCCGACTCCCGTCTTGAGACTGTCATAACTCTGACCACAAGTGACCAAATCCAACAAACATGCCAGCTTTGGACACCTTTTTCTATACTAAAGAAACTGCAGTGTGTTTGTTTAAACAGCCAGCAGTTATTCAAGCTAATTATTCCTTTTGGAAAGTAGGTCCTGAACGGATCAAAAGATATAATGAGTCTGCGATAAAATTCTAGTAAGCGGTATTACTCAATGACATGTTGGTACTTTATGTATCCTGCATTATTGTGTCCCTATGTACGATATAGGCTATGTCTACCCTCTATATACTATTAGGACTCAATGTCTCGAAATTTCTGGCGATGGAATACCAGGCTAATAAAATTCACAAATAATCAAATAAAAATTTCAATTATTTTATCCAAGTGAATCTGGTGTACCAGGAGGCGTTCAGTCACAATACATAATGGAGAAGTGTTGTTTCTGTGGTGAGGCATTAAACGATGGTCAACCTACCGCCGTGTTGACTCAAAAAGGGTGTGATAGTATCAATCATCTAATAAGTGAAACACTTGATGACAGCAACATTCACACAGAAGTTGGCCAGAGTGTCCATCAGAGTTGCCGTCGTAATTTCTGCAGGCCAAGAAAAACGAATCCCAAAGTAAGTCAGGAAGAAAATACACTTATCAGTCAACGGTCTGCCACGCCCCGATTTATCTGGAGAGAACACTGTTTCTTTTGCGGCGAACCCGCTAAGTATGATGGTCGAAAAAGAGGATATGATGTTATTCCTGTACGAACAAAGGACTTTCAAGATTCCATAAACAAAACCTGCAAAGCAAGAAATGATGAATGGGCAGAAACAGTCCGAGGGAGACTAGAGTATGCACAGGACCTACATGCTGCAGATGCAGTATATCACCAAGCATGTAGCGTTCACTTTCGTACCGGAAAGCAGGTCACCAAGAAAACTTGGCAGCGATGCAACCTCTGATACAGGCTCAAAGCGGCTAAAGGGACGGCCTATGGACACGGCAAAATGCACAGCGTTCTTCAAAGTAGTACAGTTCCTTGAAGAGAGTGACGAGGAACAAATCACAATCGTTGATCTTACTAACAAGATGCAGGAGTACCTCGAGGGAACTGGGGAACAACCATATCATTAGTGTTGTGTATATGAAAGCAAAGTTGCAAGAAAATTTTAGGGAAAAAATAGTGACAACGACTGTGAGGAAACAAAGCGTCGTGACTTTCCAGAGGACAGCGGCATCGATAATAAACGAATTCTATAAGCAGCCAAAGATAGATGATTATGAAGTAGAGAAATCAAGGATTGTCGAGACGGCAGCAAAACTAATCAAGACTGATATCAAGAATTTAGATGTTTCAAGTAGTGATTGCCCATCGAGTGAGGAAATGTCTTCCATTGACCAGGCTTTGGAGTTCATTCCTAAGTTACTTCAACACTTTTTGAAGCATATTTTTGTTGGCAAGGACATCAGCTTAAAACTTGCCTCAATCGGAGGCAAGTTTAGCGAAGGCAATGTTCAGGTAGATCCGAAACTATTATTTCAGAGACTGAGTTTCGTTGCGACAGGAGGACGGTACGAAAACTCCCAATCGTTTTTCAAGTTCGAAATGTGCAGTTACCCAACAGCTTTATTCGATTCCTCGCTTCTTCCACGGCAAGCTAACAAGGCTGTATTGGCAGACGCAATTTGGACCTGTACGAAGAATGACCAGACGGCTATGTCACTATGTCCTTGATGGTGGTGCACTGCTTCATCGCGTTCCGTGGCCAAATGGCCTTACATACAGTGATATTCTCTCACTCTATGTACAGTACGTGACCCACAGATACGACAAAGCTACAGTAGTCTTTGATGGATACGAGGATGGCCCATCCACAAAGGATTGCGTGCATCAGAGAAGAACCAGCACCTCTAGTCCGACAGTGAACTTTGATTGTAACATGGTCCTGAAGCTGAAGAAGGAGGAATTCCTGGGGAATACGGCGAACAAACAATGGTTCATAAATCTACTTGGGGAGAAACTGCAGCTATCAGGGTGCAATACTATCCACACTGCAGGAGACGCAGACCTGTCGATCGTCCAAGCCGACATTCAGTCTGCCAGAACAATCACTACTTTTCTGGTTGGAGATGACACGGACCTACTAGTCCTGCTTTGTCATCATGCAGAGATAAATGCACGCGATCTGTTTTTTGATTCCTCAGCCAAAGCAAAGATTGACGACTAGAAGGATTTGGAATATTTTATCAAGAAAACCAAGTCTGCACTGGGCTTGGATACATGCGCAAATATTTTATTTCTGCACGCAGTTCTTGGATGTGACACGACTTCAAGATTACATGGCAGTGGTAAAGAAGTAGCGCTCAAGAAAATTACGACGGATGCACTATTTCACGAGTAAGGTGAAGTTTTCAATCGTGTTACAAAGGATGATATTCTAGCGGGAGAGAAAGCCTTCGTTTGTCTTTACAATGGCAGGTCTTGTGAAACTCCAGATTCATTAAGTTATATCAGATTTTGCCAAAAGATTGCAACAGCAACCACCTTTGTGCAGTGTGAATGTCTTCCACCAACATCTGCAGCCGCTGCTTATCACAGTCTAAGGGTGTACCACCTGATGCAGCATTGGAAAGGTGTAGCGCTTCAGCCACAAGCCTGGGGGTGGAGGTTAGCGGACGGAAAGCTGCTTCCAATAAGAACTGACCTGCAGCCAGCAGTCCATGAGTCGCTTTTAGAGGTTATCAGGTGTAACTGTAGATCTCCCTTGCCAAAATTGTACATAATTATCTAAAACATGTTGTACAAAACATGTTTTAAATATATATATTTGGGATATGTTTTGTTTATGTTTGAAACATAGAAAAAATACTATAATTTTCGGACATAAATATGTTTTAAATACAAATTTGTGCATATGTTTTAAACATGATAAGCCAGATCAACATATTTTAAACATATACAGAATCAAATCACGAAAATAATAATAATAAAATTCATTATTATGCATATGGTGCAATTCAAGTACTAGGGGCCGGAAGTGAATAGTGTTTGAGACTGCCTATGAATACATTGCATCTCCCTGTCCCCAAAACGAACCCTAACCGTCACAAAACGAGTTCTCAAGTATTTAGAGCTAGGGTTCACAAGTAAACGGTGAAATAGTACTGAAAGATTGCAGTATTTTTGTTATCACAACCCGACACATGACTTCCGGCCCCGAGTATTTGAATCAAGCCGGGACGTCTTCTCCACTCTTTCTCTCTTGCTTCCTTGCCCTACAAGAAAACAACAACAAACAAAAATATAGTCACTTTCGTGTATACATACTGCCAAGTAATTAGAAAAATTAACCTATTAAAAGCAAAGAGGAAAAAAACCTGTGGCCATGGGGAAATTAAAGGGCGATCGAGATACATGTACAACGACTGGAAAATATTAAAACTGGCTGGCATGGCCATGCAACCATGAAAAGCGGTCAAAGAATGGGTACTTTCAAAGAATGGGTACTTTCAAAGAATGAATACGCGCGTGCATAATAAAGGCAATGACGGCAATCATTTGACGTACTTATTTGATACATACATGCTCTCACTTGTTTATCATGGTTTTGAGGTACTGAATCAAATAATTTAGTGTTCTTTCGTATTCCAAATACTGCAGACTTCGAGAACTTGTGTTCCCGATCATGATCAGAAGTGGCTAAATTTGTATGTAAATTTGCGCGGTGCATGTACACTGAAAGCGGTTGTAACGTCGTAATCGACATACTTTTCTGAGCGAAATTGACAATGCTGCACTTACCTTCGATTCTTGAGGAATCCTGAAAATTGTTATTAAAGAAATAGAGTTTGATAATGCTAAAAACCATAGCAGTAAACAGAGAATTTGTAGCAAACACTGAAACAATCCAACTTCACGTGTAGAAGACGGTTGATGAGAAATATTATACGTACAGTATGTACTTTGAGCGCCAAATTAATTGAAAGCGTGCGTCCCGTGATCGGATTGGTTACCGAACATGATACCTGGTATTTTCCGCGACGTGATTGGTTGAAAGTATATTACAATACCCGGATATTGCAAAAGGTTTATAATACGTAAGTTACATGTATAAACAAGCTCCAGGTCACGTTCGCATCTGCCATATTAACGCGATGGAGAAAGCGGGTCCATTTGCGTTGCTTTCTTATAAAAACTTGGCTTCAAGATGCATGGCGATCAGTGGAAACCCAAAGCTACTAAATGGTGAAAAAAAGGCAGAAATCTCCAAACAAAACTTCCCAGAGTCGAAGGATTGTGAGCTAGGACTAGGAGGTTGAAGTTCTCTTTATAGGAGATCGACGAACAGTTCCTGTACTACTCTGTAGTCATATTAGGTTGACGTTCCTGATAAAGCGAATCCTTTGAACATGTACTTGCTTCTTGGTTGGCCGAGAGACAATTCAAACTTCCTTGCAGCAGTGAACTCGTCAGAGCTGTAAAATCACCGAAACAACACGGTTACATGCAGTTCCTGAGCACTGAGCAGTGTCCCAGGAGTCCAGTTGAACTGCAGTGAACTCAGACGAAGAGGTACGAATAAGAACGTAATTAAAAGGGTATTTCTACCTTTGCATAAAAGTTGGGTTAAGTTTAATTTTGTATAAATCAGCTAAAATCAAAGTTGAACTACATGTACATGTACATAAAATGCACAAGGCACGTGTATGATATCAGCAGTCTTTTGTCACATACATAATTTTAAATTTATTACATGTGTACTGCAGTGTAATGCAGGCTGGGCTAGATTATAGTAGCATATGTCTACCGAGAAAACGAAATGTAATATTAACAAACAATCAATTGCTACATCTCAAAATTAAATGAGATGCTAGCCATGGTTTGGTTATAGCGAAAATTGGCTGCCACAGTGAGGGTATATAAATAATGTATATCCAGCAACTTATAGACCGGTTTCACTAACATGCAAATTAGCCGAACTGGAGGACAAAACAAACTGAATTTACTCTTCTGCAGAAATTGAAACACAACTCATGTAGGAAATTCTCATTGTTTTGCCCTCCAGTTTGGCGTAATTTGCATTTTGGTGAAACTGGTCTGTTGACTTTTTTAAAACCTTAATTAACTTAAAGCCAGACTGGCCTGGTAAATATATTGTTGTACATTTATACATACATGACCAGGATCCTGGTATCTTGAAGCCAAGCTGATATTCCAGTTTGACAAGTTATCACACAATTTCAGAATTTATTTTTGATATGTTTCACTGCCAAGCATGGCCCCATTCAGTAATGTCCGAAGCTTGATTAATGTTAATCCAGGATTAAATGTTAACCAAGGATTCTGTTCCCTTAACTTGTAATATCTGGGATTATTACAAATAGAAAGGTACTGCTCATTCCTCGTCTAACAATAAGTTTTTAACCAAAAATCTGCATTCATCAATAAAATTTTAAGCCAATTTAATCAGGCTTTGACCAACCGGTTGCAGGATCCTGTGATATTACTTAAAGAATGCCAATCAGGATTAATGCTTTGCGAGCTTGAACAATAGAAAACGGCAACGAAAATGGCAATTGTAACTGTTTTCTATTGTTCAAATGTAAACACTGGCTCGCAAAGCATTAATCCTGATTGGCATTCTTTAAACCATATTGACATAAAAATACTCACTTTATGTATGTATCTCAATGGTTGTTTTTTATTGCAGAATTGTGGTATGATTTTATATTTTTTGAAAATGATGGTTCAAACAGCTGCCTACCAGGAACCCACGTTAAATTATGAGGAATAACAGGATGAATCCAAAGAATGTCCCACATTCTATGAAGATCAGAAACACATGTATATTGAATTTTATTTAAATGACAGCATAACCAAAGATTAACTCACCCTAATACCTGCATGCAAAACCTGCTATGTACACTATTTATTTTTTGTACATGTATCCTTTTCGTGATGGCCATCAGGCACACAAATTCCATCTGGAGAAAACTTGTTGTCATGAGACACAAGTTATCACATACTGATGCCTATAGACTGAAGACCTATTAGAAACAGTTCTGTCGTCATTGCATCATCACTGAGAAAACAATTATTGATTGGAGTTCCAGTTAGAACAAACTGGAGATGTGTGTTTGGGTGTATGTTTCCTCTGGGACGTCACATGGATCTGTCAGGTGCTGTGCAAACAACTTTGAAAGATACTTAGGGTGTTCAGGGATATTAATATATATATATATATATATATAACTATCATACAATGTAAATGCAGATAGTTTCTGGATTGGTTTGTGTTCTTGCAAATACAATGTAGGTTTCAGGTAAGCTAGTTTTTTAATATCCGTATTTTTATCATTTACAGATACATGTAGGTTTCGTTCGGTTACGTTTGCTTTCTTGAAGATAGGTTTTAGATAGGCTAGTTTTTTTACTATCCGTATTTTTTATTATTTTCAGATAGTTTTCAGATAGGCTAATTTTCTACTATCTTACATGCAGATAGTTTTTGGATAGGTTTGTATTCTTGAAGATAGGTTTCAGATAGGCTAGTTATTTTACTATCTGTATTTTTTGATGTACAATTAACTAATGGTCAAAATAAATAAAAATGGCATTGTAAACAAATTGATGGTATTTTATTGTAATGAGTATACACTGATACATGCATTGTTTAAAATATGTTTTAGGTTTCGTTTTAGTTAAGCAATATGTTTTAAACACAGAAACATAAAATTGATTCAAGGAACATGTTTAAAATATATTTGCGGAATATGTTTCAAATATGTCCAACCTTGTGCTCACATAGGACAACATGTTTCAAATATGTTTCCACTCTAACTCTGAATATTGAAACATGTTTTAAACAAATTTAAACATGTTTTAAATATATCATGATTTCATAAGGGCTGACACTGCAATACGCAGAGATGTTCATGCAAGAAATTATTTTTTCTCGACGCGGGTACCCTGTGGTGATAGCTCGAAACACGTAATGCCAAATTTGAGCATGTTCCACAACGCAGATTTCGGGGGATTTTTAGTATGTTACTAAGTGGACCACTATCTATCATTTGGCGGTGAGAAAAATTCTGTTGCAATTTGTTTGCGATTGAACCGTAGGATGACTGGACTAATAGTAATATAAATGGGTTATTCAAGAACCCCCATCCAAATGCTCTTGTAGATTTTTACATCTACATGTAACCTTTTTTACTAGTGAAGCAAAACTGCTTTCTTGCCTTAAATGTATGACTAGGGGCCAACACTATAATACTTTTACACAAGTATTCTACTAGTCTGGTCATAGGTTTTGGAGTTTAGATATTGGCCAGAGTTATGAAATACAAATGTAAAAGTTTAATTGAATTGGCTCCAGGTAATCAATTTTCAATACTTAATACAATTGCATCTTATTTAGACTGCACCAGAGGAGAAGGAACCAACTACTATTGCAGAATCCACAGATGAAACACAAGAAGATATGCCAAGCAATGACAGAGGTATTACTGCCTCAAGTGGGGATGACGTCTCATCATTCACAGCTAATGAACATGGCCTAAACTTCCTTTGTGAATCAGAAGTGGAACTTAAGTCTGGAGAAGAGCAAAATTCAGGGTGTAACGTTCCCTCTGCTGGAGCAAGCGATGGGTGGGGTGACGAGGAACACAATGGTCAACAAACACCTGGTGACCACATTAATGCTGCAGGTAAGGCAACAATTTGTAACCTGGGCCAATGAGAACCAATCACATTGCAGAATGAAAACAAATTATTCCAACTTGCGGTTATTTGATCCAATCAGTGTTGAGTATAAGACAATGTCATTTTAACTTGCTGGACCTTTGAACAGGTAAAAGGAAAATTTAGTGGATAATAATAACTTTATTGACAATGTCTAAATGTATTTAGCAAAAGAATGCTAATTGGGGACAGAAATTAAAGAGTAAATTAAAACAAATATAGCTATGTATCATGTATCTATGATTAAAAAGGTAAAACTGATCGATGTACACATTCTTCTGTGACCTAATTCTAACTAAGTTGTAAATACATATATCTAGTATCTGTATGTCTGTGACTTAAAAACATTGATATACAGGAATGTAATAAAATCTGTGTTAAAGGGGCATGGTCACCCGGTAGTCATGTGCAGTAGGCGTGCAGAAAGTACTAATTAGCATATCAAAATCTTCCCGGTTGAGTGAGCGTACGTGAGAAGGTCGCAAAGGGGAGGATTTGTAGTAGCATTTTGAAGTCTGGCGGCCCTGTATTAGGGTACCACGTTATAACAATGGCTTCAGAGTCGATGGAGGAAGAAGTTGAGTTGGATATGATAACATTTGGACAAATAGTTATGTTCTTAGAATGTTGAACATCTTGATTTGGACAATTTTGCATAAAATCTGATATTGGTGAATTATGTCCAAACACTGCACGAAAATCGAACAAAAAGTACATTAAAAATACTTTCTGATGCCAAACAAACCACAAACACAAAGAGCATCGTCTTCTGATCAACCGACATACGTATTCATGAAGCTGTAAAATAAGTTTCCAGTCCATAAAAGCCGATAGTTCGAACTAGTACAAACACGCTAGGTAAGCTCAAAGGATTTTCTTCACAAGTAAACATTGCAGTGTCAAGCACTACACAATGCTTCCAAAACTGTAGGAAAACTCCCGTTTAAAAATTATCTGATGTCCAAATAATCACAGCAGCTCACACAGGATAGTCTTCTGAGCAATCTACATTCATTTGAAGCTATCAAAATTATTTTGGAGTCCATAAAAACCGATAGATCGAACTAGTTAGGTTATAAACAGACTTCCGTTGCAAATAAACATTCTATGGTCGAGCGCGCTACAGTATGCTTCCAAAACTGTAGGCAAACTCCCGTTTAATAATTCCCTGATGCCCAAATAACCACAGCAGCTCACACAGGATAGTCTTATGAACAATCGAAATTCGTTTGAAGGCATCGAAATTGTTTTGGAGTTGAAAACCGATAGATCGAACTAGTACAAACAAGCTTGTTATTAATTCACAGACTGCGTTACGAGTAAACAGCGCGCTACACTATGCTTGCAAAAGTGTACGAAATGCACCGTTCAAACATTCCATGATTCCAAATAACTACAGCAGCTCACACAGGATAGCCATGTGAACAATCGACATTCATTTGAAGTGATAAAAATTGTTTTCAAGTGCATGACATCCGATAAATCGAACTAGTACAAACATACCGTTAGTTCACGCCACGATGACTGCGTGTTTTTTTTTCCGAAATTTTCTAGCTCATTTTCGCAAATCAAACAAAAAAAGGCTATAGAACTAATAAATATATACATCTAAAATACTGTACGAAGTTTGGAGGACTGATGGCCCACACAAGCTGTTAAATTGGACCAGATTATACCACGCTCGCATTGATGGCGGATAAGTTGAGTTTCCCGTGGCCCACGGAAAACTCAACTACTCGTCTCTGCTGCGCATGCGTATAAACCGATGACCATGCCCCTTTAAGATGATTTCAAAAAATTAATTTAAAACATTGAGATTGACAGAGATGACAGTCCCCATACGAAAAAAACAGACCTGACAAAGCCATAATCTGACCTGAATCTGACCTGATTTACTTACTTGTAGCATGAATGAGACCTAACACAAACCTAACACGATTTTGTCCTGAAATTTAAGGCTTGTGAAGGAAGCCTTAAAAAGTTTACGCCTGAATCAGGCCTGAAATATGGCCTGAAATATGGCCTGAAATATGGCCTGAATTAAGCCTAACAAGATGCTGTCATCAAGAGGTAATACAGGAGAGAAAGGAGGCCTAAAAAGTAACCAAACTCAAGCCACGTATATAGCGTACGCCGTCGGTGTTCAAGATAGAGGAAGTATATTTATTTCCCGAATGTAAAATCCCTTGTCCACTAGAAGTCAGTCGCCCCTACATATTATGTTATCGTTTCCTTTCTTTTTCCTTTGAAATCTGTGCTGTACATCGTTAGGCATATCCGTGTAAATTTCTTCCTCCGCGCTAATATATTGAGATTCTAAACGGTCTGTCGACATATCCTTGCCTACTTTCACCAGTCATAATTTATCAAGAGATCGGGCCGCTTTGTCCATTTCCTGTAACTGATGCTGTCAAAGCTTCCTATTTACAGGTACAAATTATCTAGCATCTTCCTTGGAGCCATCAAGTTGTGAGGTCAAGTTTATGTGAACATTTGTACAGTTTTTGCTACATTTGTCGCAGTATGTATAAAGCTTTATGATGAGGTTCACTCACTGCGTGGCGAGGTTGAATTGCGTGCAGTTATGTACGTACATGATGTTTAGATACCGTAAAACAATAAAAGAGTCATATTACTGAATGGCATGCATGACATTAAAAGGTATCATAATTCCTGTTTTTGCGTGACTATTTTGCGATCGCGTGAGATATGCAAAGCTCTTGTTGGCTCACGATCTATTCATCATCTATCTGATTTCCGATGGAGCACCAGTGCAATAGGTTCGTGGATTTATAGAAGTGGAGTTATCTGAATTCTTCTATGATGCAGGCATATATATATTTCGATTCTGTTTGGAGCATGAGTGCCGAAATCCCGATGCATCAGTAGTTTACATACTTGGACCATTTGAAAACGGAGCAGAAGTGGAAGTAAACTGGAAAAATGCAAAAGGCGAGAAGCAAATTTGATATACAGGCTCTTATTTGTGTACGTTTAAAAAGAACACTTAGTATCTTTTATAATTTTCCAAAAATTGTTGTTGGTCTCCCGAATTTGCCGCCTTTATTCAAAGTATTCAAACGAGCTGTTACATTATACGTTTACACCTATCACGTTTCGTTTGTGTTGCATTGGCGTGTAACAAGGTCGAAGATCACCGATTTATCCACATTTCAAAAATAAAACAAAACAAAACATACAGAATACTGTATAATATATGAAAGCAGGACTTGAGTTAAGCATAACTTTACATATTATATTATAAAGAGGAGATATTTTACAAAACCGCGTATTGGACGCCAAAAACTAACAGGCTAAAGACTTTTTTGTGCCGTAGAGCTAAAATGGATTTTAATTAGCAAAGATTTCACGATATTCAGTGTTGCTTTTTAAATGGTGAAAGTTAAATTGGAGTGTTAATCCAAAACAAAAATTTAAAACAAAAACCTCGTTTAGGGCTAGACCTGAATATGTAACACATGCAAACTCCCTTCAGGCAGTTCAGTGGCTGACTGAATTTACAAAGAAAAGCAAGAAACGGACTTTGTCCATGCTAAAACAATTCTTTATGATAGTTTGTTATTTGTGTTTGTCTGTGACTAATAAAATTCTAAAGCGAGAATTGGAATTCACATTATTATATAGTCTGTAGAATGATCTAGAGCTAGTTTCTGGTGCTTTTTAAAAATATTACGCGACAATTAGAAAACTCCCCTCTAAAAATATAATCACAAGTTGTAGGGTACGCTAACCTTCATGACTGCTCCGTTTACCGTGTACATTCATCTTAGTCCAGCTACTTTATAATAATACCAATATTTTTAGGCCAAAATAACCTGTTGGAGCACAGTATGCAGAGATAGTCGCAAATACAAGAATGGGTAGTGGAAGGCAACATGCATCCATCCCCAAAAATCGCTAGGAGTAGGACTGATCTGGAACTGTTGCAACTGAAATTGCACTGCAAATCAGATGGCCAACGAAAAGAACAGTTCAGAACATGGTGGTAATCTTGAGAGTAGAAAGGGAACGACTTTACTTCAGCTATGCGCTAGGAGAGCAAGGAACAGGAGAACACTTTATCAACATAAACGGGGAGGAAGCGTCAGCCAGTGGCCGATGATGAAAAAAAAAACACGACTGGTGCGGTGACAGTAATAACAAGCAAAAAGAGAAAAGAAAAACCACCAACTTAAAATATGTTGATTGAAGTACAGACTACCGTACGAGCTGGAATGGAAACGCTGCAGGGTCTAAATTAATGCACTTACCTCCAATTTTCCGGTAACGTACGTCACTGGCAGTCGTGCGTCCCTCGACTCGATCCTCACCATACTCCAAATACAGTGAAGCAATGTGGGATCCGTTGGCGATAAGACTGCATGGTTTCTACACTGTTATTAATGTGAACTTGACTAGCTGTTGTGACTTGTTTAATAGTAGCAGTCTTAGCATAATATTCGGCCGGTTGGCTTTTAGGCTAACTGCACAATTAACTTATACGCTAGCTCAGTATCTGATCGAAGGAAGCGCAAAGATTCCCTTGTTTTTCGTAGCTTAGGTACGGTACGCATATTCTATGCCATATTTGTAATCAGTCACTAACATATCAACGCATGCAATCTGATCGGGAGTGAGAATGCAGGCCATATTTTTGGACTAGTTTAAGGCCTTAATCAGACCTGAGATTGCAGATTAATTTCAGGCCTGACAAATTCCAGGCTTCGAAGCCTTAATCCCTCCTAAAGTTAAGGTTTGATTTTAAGGTAAACACGAGGCTCTGTTAGGTTACTTTTCAGCTTATCTTTTAAGGCTTGGATCAGGCTTTATTTTGGCTATATTAAGGCTAAAATGTCAGGCCAGTTTCAGGCTCCTCTTAGGCCTGATTTTTTCGTACGGGTCCTTACAATTTTCATTTATTAAACTTGCAAAGTCCTTTTGTCTTATTTTTCTTTTGAATTACTTGAGGTTTTCACTACCTCTGACGTCCTGATTTAGTTTAGACCAAAGATAGGGTCCCAGGTACCTCAGAGATGAGTTTTGAATATAATCTTGTGGATATGCTAGTATTTCTAGTTGGAATGCTTTATTTTCGTTTTGGGATGTTTTTAAGTGGCCCCTGTTACAGTCACACTGTAAACAAACACAAACACTTATTTAGATACACAGTTTGAATTAGTGCATTGAAGTGAGGCATTTGGGTCAATGCAGCTGAAACTGCTATTTGTAGAATGATGCAACTGTAAGAACTGTTATTCTAATAACTGGAGTTGTTGTTGTCTACTTGCATAACATCATACAGTTGGGGCATGTACCATGAGCTAAGTTTGACGGGAATCAAACCCCCAAGTTTATATTGCTGGTTGGTAGACAATCCCAATCTTAATGTTTCTTTAAGTTTTCTAAAGTTGGGGTGTGGCTTGTAAGTGGTATATTTCCTTAAAGTTTTCAATTTGATCTCAAGGTAAGATCACAAGCCTAAAGTGGGGGTGCAGCTTATAGGCAGTCGATTACCGAATCTTGTTGTTTGTCCAGGAGAAGGCGAGGACTCGCAAACAGCTACTGATGGGTTTGCTCAACATGGTCGTGGTGGCAGAGGTGGCTTCAGGGGTAATAACTTTAACAGGCGTGGTGGGGGTGGCAGCAGTGACAGAGGGCCAAGACGAGGAGGGCGTGGTGGTTATGGTCCTCCTCGGGGTGGTGGTGGATTTGGACAGCGTGGTGGAGCTCAGCAGCAGGTGAGAATAAACATTAGATACAGTACATCAACAATATTAATTAGAACATACCATACATGTTTTTTTTGGGAAGTTTGTGTGTCAATTGGACTGCCATCAGTTCCTCTTCTTTTTTCTCTGTCCTGTTCATTAATTACTCTGGTTGTGTGGAAATGTGTGTTATATCGGCCTTAATAAAATAGATTAGACAGTATGCATGCTCAGATTGGCCGAAAGCCGTGTTTCTATAACTCTATAGAAAGTTAAGCATGTGTTTGACCTACTTGGGAGGATTTTCATTTTGATGATCAAATAAAACCACGGTTTTACCATGTTTTTACGTGTTTATTTTATAAAGGAAATAGAAAACATTGTTTTCGTGTTCCCATATATTTATAGAAACACTTGCGGAAGATTGGAAGAACTTGAAATAGCAATGAAAACACTTGCCCTCAATCACCCTCGTTCTCCCAAACTCCCACTTGCGCTTCTATAACTCTATGAAAACATGGGAAATATTTTCTGTTTCTTAAATACAATCTTGAGCTGAAGGCAAGAGATTGTATAGGCCAATACAACACAGATGCAAATGTTGTAAACTACTTGTGAATTGAAACTGCCGCACCACACACATAAACCACACCGGGTCCCCTAACTTAATTCAGGCCGATAAACAGAAGCCTTTTTTGCCCAAAAAGTTTAAGGAAAAACCTCATGTACATGTATAAGCTGCACCACAAAATACAGCAAGAATAATATTTTGATCAAATTCATAAATGCTCATACTTGAAGCAAAACTTATTCAGAAGAGATTGTTGTATCACATCTTTGAATATGGTTATTACAACTTGCCATGTCATTGCTTGTGTATGTTTTAACCTGCTTTTATTTCCCCATTGGCTAACAACATTTTCAAGGAACCTTGTTCCTTTAATTACAAGAGATTAATAATCAGTGTTGGGTCAGATATACAGACACAGATATTTTATTGATCAGTTCTGTATCAAACAAATGATGTTGTTCTGTATGAGATGTATCCATGTGACTTGAGCACTTAGTTCTTATGAATAATGAATATTATTAACCCTTTCGAACCCAACAAGCCAAAACCGGCCAATATGAAGCATGTAACTGAAAAAAATTATTGCATCAAATCTAGACATGCTAGAAGTATGATGTTGCGATTTTACTTCAAGAGATGAATTACTTAAAAGCCAGAGCTATAAACAGCGCTCGGTTGACTCCCCACTTTGGAGAAAAAGTCATTTGTTTTGGAGATCTTGTCTTGTTTCTTTGATTTTCACGAATTGTGAGGAGCTGAAAATCGGCTCAAAAAACCTTTCCCGTTCGCAATTGAAATCAAAAGCAAACACAAAGTCAGCACTCAGTTGTTACAGTACCTTCTTTAATCTCTCCAACCCGCTATTCTTAACACTGCATTTCTCTCCCATGTTTTCCTGCACCCACCTCCAATTGCATGCTGGGTAATGGACAAAAATCGACAAGGGGTCCCCACCTCTGGGACTCCTGTTGAATGTTTTTTTACAAGTCTTTTACCCCTACAACCAAGAGCGGTGATTTGATTAGCTCTCCTACAGTGGCTTATTTGTACAAAATTAGAGCACATTTGGTTGGAAATCCTACAGAAGAAAGCATACTTACCGCCGACGAGTCCATGAGTTCTGCTGAATGGCATCATGGGGAAAGTTTGAGCCCTTGGTTTAAAAAGTCAGCAGTATTTAACTACCCTGGGGGTAGGTACTTCGTGTAACGTACCACATATAGTATTGGGGGAGGGGTGGTCCTGCTATACTATATACCTACTATAATACAGTGACATATAGTATACCACATAATATAGTATACTATAATATTATACCAGTATAGTTATACTCTACACTAACATCACTATACACCCCTATACACCCTATACACCTCTATACATCACTATACACCCCTATACAGGCCTATAGACCCCTATACATGGTATGGTATGGCGTATAACATGACATGTTAAATAAAAATGACAATTATACGGTCATCTACAAAGTCAATATGTTGAACATATATAATACAAGAAACCGGAATGGTATGGTATGGCGTATAACATGACATGTTAAATAAAAATGACAATTATACGGTCAATATGTTGAACATATATAATACAAGAAACCGGAATGGTATGGCGTATAACGTGACATGTATCTAAAAATGACAAATATACGGCCATCTACAAAGTCAATAGGTTATTAACCAAGTCGGGTTAAAATTTAAAGCCATTTGTGTTTAGTTTAGACTGAGAGTTAATACTATCGACTCAAGCCCAAGCCAGACAGTGACTTTTTGCAAAATTCCTAACATGCTGTGAAACAGGAAACAGCATGTACCAAACACGAGTATAGGCCGATTTGAATTTATCATAATAATTGTGAATGAAACATCTAACTTTGTAACTTCAGAAACAACCGGTAAAGGGCGCTTAATTGTGTAAAGCTATAGTATGACTAAGTGGGGTAATCAAATGTGTGGTATGGCGTATAACATGACATGTTAAATAGAAATGACAATTATACGGTCATCTACAAAGTCAATAATATGTTGAACATATATAATACAAGAAACCGGAATGTTATGGCGTATAACATGACATGTATCCAAAAATGACAAATATACGGCCATCTACAAAGTCATTAGGTTATGAACCAAGTTCGGTTAAAATTTAAAGCCATTTGTGTTTAGTTTAGACTGAGAGTTAATACTATTGACTTAAAGCCTAAGCTAGATAATGACTTTTTGCAAAATTCCTAACATGCTGTGAAACAGGAAACAGCGTGTACCAAACATGAATATAGGCCGATATGAAATTTATCATAATGTGTGGTATGGCATATAACATGACATGTTAAATAAAAATGACAATTATACGGTCATCTACAAAGTCAATATGTTGAACATAAATTATATAATACAAGAAACCGGAATGTTATGGCGTATAACGTGACAGTCATGTATCCAAAAATGACAAATATACAGCCATCTACAAAGTCATTACCGTATTTGACCGTGTATAAGCCGCGGGGTATTTTCGTTCATTTTGGGAAAAAGTAAAAAATTCCTCCCTGAAGTCCGGATGCGGCTTATAAGCGGGCTTTTTCAGATTTAAGTTCGAGTAAAATAAAATAATCAGCCAAAATTTTCTATCAAATGAATCATGTTATTACACTATGTCTTTAAGTTTTGATCTGAACGCTTCACTGCCTTCTAAAGACCTGTTCCCTAAGACGGAAAACCATGTTAATCCGTAAGCTTTTGTCTAAGGACATTGTTCCATAAGACAGAATGCTTATTTCTTTGAGTTTGTTTCATTTGACTTCTGATACTCTGACATTTTGATGTTCCAGAGAAATTTTCCCACGAGACTACGCAGTACCGGGAGACAGAAACCGACATGACTCGCAAGAATGGTGCAATCTCGTCTACCTCGGGTGTTTTAATTGCTTTACAGTAGAATAGTTTTAAGATCCTAACAATCTAAAAAACATAACTTTTAAAACATTTTATAAAACTTGTTCAACAGAGACATGTTTTGAATATTCTACCAAGCTTAACCGAGCAGGATCGAGTGAGAATTCTGAATCTACGTCAATTCACGACGTCAACAAATGCACAAGAGATGTAAATTAGCATATTATGATCGGCTCACATTTGCGTGCTCAGTAAGACAAACATCCATAAAAAAAATTTGAAACTTCCCCGAGCCTTTTTTGGACCATGTATATCTATCTTAAACCACATATAAAACCGATGAAAACGATTATTATAGTATAACAGGTAAGCATTTTCCTTGAACATTCTTTGTGAATTTAGATAGTTTGAATTACACTTTAGCAAAAAGTCACGTAGAATTTCACATGTCGAACTGAAGTCGTACTTTATACTATAAATCAACTTGATACCACAGCAGCGATAACTGTTACAAATCTAAAGTGTCAGAATAAACTTTGTTTTGAATTCGACACAGCGATTTTATTTTAACAACATTTGTATTTTAGATAAAAAGAATCACTTGTTTTAAGTTTTGAGAGAAACTCAGATAAATTTTTTGCTGTGATGTTCTAAACTTGGGGTGCGCCTTATACGCGGTATATTTCATTTAAGTTTTCAATTTGAACTTGAGGTTAGATTGAAACCAAAAAGTGGGGGTGCGGCTTATATGCAGGGTGCGGCTTGTACGCGGTCAAATACGGTAGGTTATGAACCAAGTCGGGTTGAAATTTAAAGTCATTTGTGTTTAGTTTAGACTGAGAGTTAATACTATTGACTTAAGCCTAAGCTAGATAATGACTTTTTGCAAAATTCCTAACATGCCGTGAAACAGGAAACAGCGTGTACCAAACATGAATATAGGCCGATATGAAATTTATCATAATAATTTTGAATGAAACATCTAACTTTGTAACTTCAGAAACAACCGGTAAAGGATGCTTAATTGCGTAAAGCTATAGTATGACTAAGTGGGGTAATCAAACAGCCAGTCTTTCGTATTCTCCACTCGTTATTAAAATTCCAAATGAGCTCATTTGATTACCCCACTTTTTTCCAAAATGAACGAAAATACCCCGCGGCTTATACGCGGTCAAATACGGTAATGACTTTGTAGATGGCTGTATATTTGTCATTTTTGGATACATGACTGTCACGTTATACGCCATAACATTCCGGTTTCTTGTATTATATAATTTATGTTCAACATATTGACTTTGTAGATGACCGTATAATTGTCATTTTTATTTAACATGTCATGTTATATGCCATACCACACATTATGATAAATTTCATATCGGCCTATATTCATGTTTGGTACACGCTGTTTCCTGTTTCACAGCATGTTAGGAATTTTGCAAAAAGTCATTATCTAGCTTAGGCTTTAAGTCAATAGTATTAACTCTCAGTCTAAACTAAACACAAATGGCTTTAAATTTTAACCCGACTTGGTTCATAACCTAATGACTTTGTAGATGGCCGTATATTTGTCATTTTTGGATACATGTCACGTTATACGCCATAACATTCCGGTTTCTTGTATTATATATGTTCAACATAATATTGACTTTGTAGATGACCGTATAATTGTCATTTTTATTTAACATGTCATGTTATACGCCATACCACACTGTTATTTACCGGGAACACTGACACTCAAGATTTTTTTCCCATTTCCCCCCTATTGTTTGTGCTTTAGCTGTTAAGTGATAATAATAATAACACTTACCCAAACTGTTCTAAACGCTTTATAATAATTAAAATAGTAACAATCTGAAGTTTAAAAAAAGTTATAAAAACCTAACTAATCTAATAAAAGCACATAAAATATAATATAGAAAATGAAATTCAGTTAACGGCCTGCAGAAACAACCTACTCTATTCGGGCCAAAGCTACAAAAGTGCAAACTCTGAGAGTATTGCACTTTTAGATGCCTCTCTCGGGGTATGCATTTTTGTTTGTCCTGAACTTTCACAAGCTAACATATTTCTCACCCCTTAACAATTAATAAACATAAACACAATGTGATAAGAGAAAGCCTTGTGGCGTTCAGGTCCTCCACAGGGCATCAATCCAGTGCCCTGCTGCCTTCTTTCTTTGACTATTATTATTATTATTATTATTATTATTATTATTATTAAATACTACTGCTGCGTATTACAGATTTGGTTTTTCATCCCATTTTGATACAAACCAGGTAATAAAACCTGAACCAAAAATAATTTCAAAATTCCCCTGACACAGTATTTGAGAACGGCTGTTTTCTATGACTCGTGAAAATTTTAGGAAAATTGTACAAAACGCGAAAAGGCTGGACTTAGCTTCAACAAAGTTCTGCATGTTTTTGGCCGAAAAGAAGATCCGAGAGATAATGTTTTTTTCGATTCATTTCACGGTTGACTATCAAAGAAGTCTCTCAGTGTTCAGTCTCGGCCGATTAAAATACATGCAGAACCGCAGAGAAAGCTTAATACAGTTTACCGATGCTCGATACTTCTACAGAAACTAGCTAGCTATAGTTTCGATTCCAGTTTAATTTCAAGAAGAAACAATATTTTAAGGGTACAGAAAAATGGCACCACAGTAAGCAAACAGGGAAAACCATTGAAGCACTGCTCAATCCACACCATGTACACGGTAGACTCTAATTTCATCGCACTTAAACATTACAAAACCGGCAAACCTTAGCTTCCTGCATTGAACTCTATTTAAATGTTTGGCCCATTGAAGATAACAAAACTTTATTGTTTCATTATTTGTGGACTTTCGATCGTCAATGATTCTAACTACTTGGAACTTGAGTATAAAAACCCTGATTGCACTCCTAGCTGCTGCATTATTTCTTGTGATGACTGGTTGCGCTCGAGATTTTTAATCGCACCAACTTTACCACGGCCGGCAAAATCTGAACCGAAAAACCTCCAGACATAACATAATCGTAAACATCGGGATGTTCGTGGTCGAGGTACGACATCTCCGCGATGTAGGCTGACAAGTATCTTGCGTAGTTCAGATTATCATACGCAAAGCACCAGGGTATCATTGCTCTGATACATCACAAATGTAAATTCCAATCTCCCTCTATGGAACCTCTCAGAAGCCCAAGCACGATCTCCACCATGTCGATGTACGACATCCAGAAGGCTTAAAGGTTCCCATTCTCACAACGAAGGTAATCTAGGTAGACGTCAAATATAGCTCTACAAAGCCAAAAAATGAAGGGCCCTCCAACACCTCTTCCAATTCCTTCTTACAAACGGTGTTGCGAAGGCCCTCCAAATCATTAACCACATCTTCTACCAGTTGTATCTTGTCTCCTTGGCAAACTTGCAACCACGATTGGAAGCCTTTCCACGCAAGGCGGAGAAGTACTTCGTACATCAGCTTATGAAATCGGACAGCTCGATTATATCGATGCCCGAAACAGAACCTTCAGCAATTACTCTAGATTCTATACAAATATCTCTCAATCCAGCATCTTGGAAGCGCTTTCCAATAATGGAGAGCAATCAGGGGTGGATCCAGGGTTTGGACTGAGTAGTTTACTCAGTAGTTTACTCAGTTTACCCACCCCTCCTAGTAATAAACTACCTAAAATTTAGAGGTTTGAAAAAAGTTCAGTAGTTTACGGAAATCACATAAACTACCCTGGATCCACCCCTGGCAATGTGCATATTGTATTGAACACACCCATCCTAGGAACAATGTCCCGAAACTGATCACTCCTCTTCCAGATGACTTCTGCAGGTTTTGCATAAAGTGCCTGGTCAAAAACAACAAGGATACTCTTTAGGGCTAATGCATCTTTTATCTTGACCGACTGCAGCAGTACCTCATAAACGGTTGATAGATTAGTTGCTGGTGCATCAATTGAAGGAAGGTATCCCACGTTATCTTGGGACACAGTCACATCATCACGACGGGAAATATTAAACCCTGTCCAGCCGCTAACCTTCTGATTTTCGGCTCCATGTAGACGGGTCAACACCCACAGCAGATTCTTCTTCCAAGTATTTTGTAATACCTCTTCAGATGTTACCTCTACATATTTTCGCGCAGGAGGTCCAACACGGGCACCAGCATTATATACTGGGAGCAATGACGTAAGCAGCTCTACACTTCTTTTTCTTCCTTTCACGACAACAGGATCGGGTGGGAGTTGTGAACCAAACACTTTTGCCTGTACAGCAATTCCGTTTACCCTGTGAGAGGTGCCACCACCGGAAAGCGTCTCTGAGTTCTAACCTGTCGATATTATCCCAAGCCAATGTTGTGCTGACAAAGGTCTGGATATTTTCTGGAAGTGGAACACCCCCATCTGATGCTCTAGCCATCATCTGTAAGCACAAAGCTGTGTCAATCTCTTCGATCTGCGAGTAGGAAAGCCCATGGCTGCAGCGATTTATAATTTGTATCAGCTCTTCGTTGTTGGTTAGAGACTTAATTGCATAAGGCAGTAAGATGTGCTTTGGGGGTTTCTGCTGCCCACAGCTTACACCGTACACAATGTCTTGGCCAAAGAAATTGATGAGACGTTTAACCCTGCAATTATTCTATCGTCTTGCTTCTTAATTGCTGTATTTCTAATTCTTTCATCACACGTAGGTCGACGCATTTTACTAATGTTTCTCGAGATTGTTTTCCTCTAGGATATTTGTCGGTTTTATTGCAAAACATGCAGATTGCATTGTAAACCCGGCTATTTTTTGAGCTCGGTGTTTGTCTAGCTTGCTGAAGCCCTTGAACTTCTGTCTGATTCACTTGGAGATTCGCCAGTTTCAGATTGCTTACTTAGTCGATCTAAGGACTTTTTCATGGTAAAAATGCTGCGACACTTACGATGATATGCAATTCTTGGGATTTCAGATTCACCTATAGCAGTTGCGATGTCAAGAAGCGGTTTATGATCTCTAATTTGTGCTGCCTTCACCAATGTTCGCCATGACTCAATGCCTTTTAATGTAGACAAACCCTGATTGTCAAGGTCGTTTGCCAGTGCAATGTATTATGCATTCTGCCGTGCTTGTATCTGTTCGGAAGCGCTTTGTAATATTATTATGCACCTCCTCGCTCCCTTGTTTTCGCTTCTATGAAATCAATAGACCTATTCTGATTACACATTTTTTACAGGTTCATTCCGGAAAAAAAATAGACCAGCAAGTTTATCATAGAAATGTCCTAAATCAAAAATTTTTATAAACAAAACTGGACTATATTACACACATCTTGACTATCAAATACCGAAATAATAAGAATTGCAACATTCATAACACACTGACTTCTCTGTAAAATGACCGTAATAAACAGACCTAGAAGACCTGTAAGTTTATTATAGAAATGTTCTAAATTATTTTACATAAATTTTGCCTATCAAATATCAAAATAATAAGAAATAAACATGATTAATAGCAATGAGTAAAACATACTAACCTGACAAGGGAGTCATTATCTTGGATACCCACAATGCATTGTGCTTTCCCACAATTCCATTTTCATTGCTTTACATAATTATACCAAATTAAATATGGTAAAAAAAATCAAATAACGCTGCTAAGGCTAACCCACAAATGATATAAAGAACTGCTTCATATAAACCTTTATGGTAAAACAATTATAAGATATTTGGCACACTTAAAATCTCAATACAAATATACTGCACGAGATTGCCCACTGACGCTCTGCAGAATAAATAAAACATAACTTGCCATTTCGATGGCTCTTATATAAAGACTATCATAATATGGAAACCAATGTAACAAATCTTAAATTTAAGGAATTTGTTTCTAAAGATGAAAAAATCCGAAATATCCATATTTTCTGTTTTACCACAGGGTACCCAAAACTACTTCCGGTTTACATAAATATTGAGTAAACTCGCGATAATATAACACATTCACAGAAAAAAACTGGCCAAGTTTAGTTATAAGACTGAGTTTAATGTAGCGTTACTGTTTACAATTGGAAATTTGTATTTATTGGTTAATTATAATATTTTATTTCTGCTTTATCTTAAATTTTCAGCTCTTCTTGAAAATGACGTCATTGTCACGTGACCCCAATGAAGAATATTAATAAAATTTTGTGAATGCAATAAAGCCTATTGTGAAAACAACTGTTTGCGACTATAACAACAACATTACATTAACAAGTCAAAAGGGATATGAATAAATAAAGAGTTGATGGTATATATCAGCTCATTATGCATAAAGTTTCGACTTTAAGGTCACGTGACACCCTTAAGCTACAAATATGACAGGGCTATCAGATATTTTCTCGATCTGCAGGTCAATAGCTTTCAGAAAATGTATGATAACATTTGCCCCCTCGAGTGGTACTAAAAAGTGCCTTGGCTCATGGACTAACAGTGTTTGTATGTGAATTCGATGCCAAATATAATCCGTAAAATCAAATTTCTGAAATATTCTTCAATACAAACTTAAGATACCAGGTAAAACACTAACTGATCGGAATTTGAGGGATGTAACTATTTTGGGAAGATAGCACCTGTCACGCATTTTTCGCGCCTTTTTTAGTATGGAATCAGAAAGTCGCATTTTCAAGGCTTTTAAAAATATATTTATATATTTGCAATTGTGGAAAAAAAAAACGTATTTTCAAAACTTTTCCATCTTGAACCTTGTTGCACCCCCAAGTGTAATAAGGATTTACCCTCAAGTGTAATAAAGATTTACCCTCAAGTGTAATAAGGCTTTACCCATGGGTTTGGCCCATGTGTAATAAGGGTTTCACCAAAAAGGTATTACATTGTTACATTGACAATGTGGCAAATGAGCGCGGCAATTTATCATGTGGCCAATTTGACATTTATTGTGTTTGTAACCATTATTTGTAATTTATACACAGTATGAGCCAGCCAGTTGATCAATTTGAACATTCTTCCGAATGTAGTGATGCCATGATTTGAGGGAAATTAGTGCAGGCTTTGGCTACAAATCCTCCCTCGGCTCACAGGAAATTTAACAGCTATGGTTTCACTGTGGAATGGCACCAAAGTCCGAAGCGTCTTAAGAACATGCCCACTTTCTTTCGTGTTTTTGTGTGCATTCTGTGCCACTGATTGGCCACTTTGGAAACGAGTAGGGGACTGAGGCCAAGTGTGGAAAATTAATCTGATAACAAATATTAACCCCAAATCAAAATTAGTAACTTTACCAAATATCAGGATGTTAGGTATGAACTGAATGGCAAGCTTAAATAAGTCGCTAAAATAAGAGAGAAATGTATGTATAATATCAAACCAACCCTCTTCAAACTTGGAAAAGATACTAATTTTGATGTGATCTTTCTTGTAACTTTTATTTGGTGAAACCCTTATTACACATGTGTCCAAACCCTTATTACACTTGAGGATAGATCCTTATTACACTTGAGGGTTTTATTACACTTGAAGGTAAATCCTTATTACTCTTGAGGGTTTTATTACACTTGAAGGTAATTATTACACTTGAGGGTGCAACAACCTTTATCGTGACCTTAAGTCTAATTCGAACTCTATTCCAAACTCAAAGATACAGCATAATTTGAACTAGAGGAGATGTAAACTAAAGGATCCTAAAGAGAAACTGATCTGAATCATGTTAGGTAGTGAATTCTGCCGCTCAGTTAAGGAAATATATTAGAAGAAAACCTACATGCGGTAGCTCTTTGGCAGAAAAACTATTACTGGGTGACGAGGTGTTTATAGAAGATTAAAGTTTATTTATTCATTCAAAGATACCACCAGCGGTACATTTTGATACAAAGATAGCAATAACAACATAACGAATAAACTTACAATCCCTTACTAATACAATCATTAAAAAATTCAGTAAAGTCATAACAATATTTCGCTAATACTTTTCATAATTGAATTATCCTTCATTGCTAAACAGTATAGGAACAGATCTCGCAGACTATTGAAGGCACTGTTCGTATCTAGTACATTACCAATGAAATTATTATCTCTAAGATTTACCAATTTGCTATTATTACACTTCATGAAGTAATGAATTCGTCACCTATCTCATTAAGGTGGCTCACCTGGATTTTCCAGGGACGCACCATATCCACTTTGAACGGCTGCTACTCCACTGTCAGAGCACGGTCGGGCTAGCCACTTCACCCATTTACTAGAAATAGAATAAACTTTCCAAAAATGTAAGTTTGTTTGACATCGGTGTTACCATAGCAACACAGCATTGACGTCATGTGTTTTACATATCAGCAATTTTCTCAAAATCTAGACCTAAACTTTTAAAACGACCTAGTGTCCCTTGTAGTCTAAATGTAGGCATTCAAGACTGCAAAGTTTAAAAAAATTGTATGAGAGCGTTTTCGAACAAAAATGGGTTGAATATTTCATTCAAAAAATAAACAGTTCACCTTACCTCCTGTTTAGTCGTCGAGAACTGTATGTTCCGGACCGATTCAAACGCTGTTTTTAGCATATTTCATACCTGTGGCATAGGACTACTTGCCATGAAAATTTCATTCAATTTGCGTTATTCGATTTCGGTTTATGGAATAATAAGTAATGTGATAAATATGCTCATTTTACTCAAAATAGTAACGTATTTGCTAAGGAAGCTGTAATTCGAAAACTAGTCGATAAATATATTTTTTAATCCATTCACCTAAAATTCAACATGTACTACCCTTGCCATGTAAATTTCAAGAGCATTGAATCATTTTAAGGGCGCGAAATAAAAACAAAAACACAGGGAACTTTTACATTGATCCATGCAATCTTCATTGCTGTATCATTTTGTTTATAGCTTGTGTCTTTCCGAAATTTCTCTTTTGTCTAGATTCTACATACTTGTGTGCTTTTGAACTAACAAGTTTACCATGTACGCATGCTACGCTTCGCTACTGCCGGAACGCTCGTACAAATTCTTTAGGACAATGACATGCAAATTAGTTAAACCATGAAGCTTGGCAGTGCGGGATGATAATGTTGAATAAGTGTGTTTTTAGTAACCAGATCGGGAAAAAGTGCCCGTGACGTCTAGACCACATTTTCTAAAATAATATCAATTAAAAATGAGATTTTGTATTAGTGATATTATAAAACCTTTTGGAAATAAATATTATAAGTTATATTATAACAGCGTTACAACTGGCAGCGTGACTATTGTACTAAGAACAGAATTTGCACGAGCGTTCCGGCATTAGCGAAGCGTAGCAAGCGTGCATGGTAAACTTGTTAGTTCAAAAGCACACAAGTATGTAGAATCTAGACAAAAGAGAAATTTCGGAAAGACACAAACTATAAACAAAATGATACAGCAATGAAGCTTACGTGGATGAATGTAAACGTTCCCTGTGTTTTTGTTTTTATTTCGCGCCCTTAAAATGATTCAATGCTCTTGAAATTTACAGGGCAAGGGTAGTACATGTTGAATTTCAGGTGAAAAGATTTAAAAACATATTTATCGACTAGTTTTCGAATTACAGCTTCCTTAGCAAATACGTTACTACTTTGAGTAAAATGAGCATATGTATTACATTACTTATTATTCCATAAACCGAAATTGAATAAAGCAAATTAAATGAAATTTTCACAGTTCTCGACGACTAAACAGGAAGTAAGGCGAATTGTTTATTTTTTGAATGAAAATATTCAACCCAATATTTTTCGAAAACGCTCTCATACAATTTTTTTAAACTTTGCAGTCTTGAAGGCCTACATTTACACTACAGGGGCACTAGGTCGTTTTAAAAGTTTAGGTCTAGATTTCAAGAAAATTGCCGATATGTAAAATACATGACGTCAACGCTGTGTTGCTATGGTAACACCGATGTCAAACAAACCTACATTTTTGGAAAGTTTATTCTATTTCTAGTAAATGGGTGAAGTGGCTAGCTCGACCGTGCTCTGACAGCGGAGTAGCAGCCGTTCAAATTGGGTATGGTGCGTCCCTGGAAAATCCAGGCGAGCCACCTTAACCCTTTCACCACTACAGGCCTCAAAAGCGGCCAATATGAAGCATGTACCTGGGAAAAATTATTGCATCAAACCTAGACATGCTGGAGATACGATGTTGCGATACTATTTCAAGGGATGAATAACTTCAAAGTCAGAGCTATAACAGGGATCGCTTGACTCTCCCACTTTGGAGAAAAACGCATTTGTTTTGGAGATCGCTGTTCGTTTCTTCGATTTTTGCGAATTTTGAGGAGCTGAAAATCGGCTCAAGAAAACCTTCCCATTTGCACTTGAAATCAAAAGCAAACACAAAATAACCACTCAGTCATTACAGTACCTTGTTTAATCTTTCCAACCAGCAGGTTTGTTTGCATAAAATCCACCAAACGACTTTGAAGCGTGCTATTCTTAATGCTGCACTTCTATCCACCATGTTTTCCTGCTCCCCAACTCCAATTGCATGCTGGGTAATCAGCAAAAAATTCACAAGGGGACCCCCCCTCTGGGACTCCTGTAGGATTTTTTTTATAAGTCTTTTACCCCTACAACCAAGAGCGGTGATTTGGACTCCAGCCGTTGCTTTAAAGTGACAAAAACACACCCTAATAGGTTGAGCAGGGGGAAAAGACAACCAACTGCAGAATTTCAAGGGTTTCAGTGAAGAATTATTTCATGTGTCTCAAAGCACAAACACAACAGAAAAATCCTGTGAAACCCCTCACAAGGCCTACTAAAAGCAAACCAAGTACTTTTCAGCCGTCATCAGACTTAATGATGTCTTCAAGCTCTCTGACAGTGGCTTATTTGTCCAAAATTAGAGCACATTTCATTGGAAATCCTACAGAAGAAAGCATACTTACCGCCGACGAGTCCGTAGAATTCTGCCGAATGGCATCATGGGGAAAGTTTGAGCCCTTGGTTTAAAAAGTCAGCAGTATTTAACTACCCCGGGCAAGCCAAACTGGAACTGAGGGGGGAGGGTTGAGTTAGCACTCTGAATTTCACCAATTCAGCCCAAACGCTTCCGGTGGTGAAAGGGTTAAGATTACAAAGCGAACAAATGCGGAACTCATAATCAACTCTTGTGTAGCGACCAGATTCAACAGGAAATTTGTGAGCGGATATCCTTATTCTCGTCACCGCCTGACGATGCTTGAGGTTTACAACACGGGATAAATAATTTTAAAAACCTATCCTCGACTTCGATTGACTAAAAGTGTGCATCTCCACAAATTGTTATAAATGATGTATAATTGAGATTTAACATATTTTGCTAGAGGTCTAATTTGTTCATAAGACGTTATAACAAGATCAGGTAAAGGTTTGACATTACACATTTACAAATTTTACTCCCTGAAAACTAGGTTGTATGCACAATTGTGCTGCCTTTCCATGACTAACTCATTTTCATACAATGGATCTTCCACTCTTAACCAGTATTTCACTACCGAGACGGCAATTTGTCCAATCATAGGAATTCTGCCTAATTCTGCATGTACAGCTAAGTTGGTAGACTTGGAGTGAAGACCTAAAATACGTTTACAGAATTTCAAATGTAATTTTTCTAAATCATTAACTACCTTAAAAAAACTTTTCCTTAAAAACATCAAAACTAGGGATTCTTCCTAGCGTATACGCACCCCAAACTTCATACTTTATAATTATGTGTGCTATATGAATCTATTTTGTAGCTTTGGCTATCTTTATTTATTTAATTTATTTAATAAAGTTTACTCCGTTATTAACAAATACTATAATACTACATTAGTTTATAATATGAGCAGAAAAAGGGAAAGGAAGAAAAAAACGGAGAGAGCAATACCCAAAAGCACCCAAGGCACCATTCGAGGGATATTCCCCAGCTAAAACTAAGTATAATATAATATTTATTACTATTTACAACCCATAAATAACTTTACAAATTATATTGTGGAGTAGGGCTATTAAAAAAAGGTAAAACTATTGCAAAATCTCCTTATCAGTTTAAAAATGACATAACCTTATGTTTAAAGGTTGATAAGCTTATGGCCTCTCTTATATTATGTGGTAAACTATTACATTCATCAATTATTCGTACAAAAAATCTATATTTAAAAACATTTGTTCTACTATAAACATGATTCAGGTCAAGCAAGTCATTACTACTTAGGTGGTAATTTACCTTTCGATCTTTGCAGAATGATAGCTTATTGTCAATGTCAATATTATAATGAATAAAAATACCACATCCCTGTATTAGGGCTGTATAGGCCTGTATAGGGGTCTATAGACCTGTATAGGGGTGTATAGACCTGTATAGGGGTGTATAGGCCTGTATAGGCCTGTATAGGGGTGTATAGTGATGTATATGCCTGTATAGGGGTGTATAGTGATGTATATGCCTGTATAGGGGTGTATAGTGATGTATATGCCTGTATAGTGATGTATAGGGGTGTATATGCCCGTATAGTGATGTATAGGGGTGTATAGTGATGTATACTGCTGTATAGTGGGGTGTATAGTGTAGAGTATAACTATACTGGTATATAGGATACTATATGTGGTATTATAGTAGGTATATAGTATAGCAGGACCACCCCTCCCCCAATACTATATGTGGTACGTTACACAAAGTACCTCCCCCCCTCCCCCCCCCCCCCCCCCCCCAAACCCGGGCTAGCCAAACTTGAACTGAGGGGGGAGGGTTGAGTTGGCACTCTGGATTTCACCAATTGAGTCAAATGCATCTGGGTTCCAAAGGGTTAAAATGAACCTTACAAGTAATAGATACAGAATGAGTGGCCATGCTTTATGGGATTTACGAACTCGAGCTGAAAGTAAGAGTTTGAAAATCCCATAAAGCACGGACACAAATTCCGTATTGGACTTATCAAACGTCTAGATGTACAGAGTCATGTTTTAGTTATTTTGGTAATACGACTTATTTTGGCCGAGAAAATCAAAGCAAAAGTTTTTGTAAATCAGGACGAAATCTCTAGCAGATTTAAAGATCACTTCTATTCTCTTTTGCTACGCTCAAGCGAATAGAAAATATTTCTCACTTCTATATCAATGACAACACGACTTTGAGGAGGGTTGCACGTGAAACAGCATCGTTTATTACATTCAAGTTACAGCAGTACTAATTGGTGTTATAATTAAGAACAATAGTCCAGTACAATAATAGTACAATTCTGAGCTAGATTTTAGTTGGTGAATTGCCGGATACAAAAAACCAGTTGAGGAAAAACCTGGAAACGTATTCTCCAAACCAGTGCAAATTCACTGGCCTCTACCTCTGCAGTCGAAAGGTTTAAAACATCCTATTTATATACTTTTAAGAACAATATTGCAAATATAATTAACACGCACCGAGTAGCAATGTAATATAAAATATGCAGCTTATAATCAAACAAGCTAGCTTGCAATGTATTACGTGACATAATTATTCGATAGAATACAAAAGGCATGGTGGAAATTAGGCCCGTTGTTATTAGCCTGAATTTCAGCCGTCTCCTCCGGTTCGTTCCTCCCGAGAGAGATGTCTGAATCCAATAGCCGATATAATGCCGTCCAGTGATGTCAAGGCAGATTAACAATTTAATTTGTGCAAATAAAACTGTCACGGCAGTAGTAAGAGTTTGTGGGTCATAAAAACAGCCATCGCTCGCCTTGAGAAATTATTTGAGATCATGCCGGCCAAAATAAAAGCCTTACCTATATATATATCTACATCCCATTTGCTTCTCAAGTGCCTCTTATGTTTTGAAAACCTTTTCGAAGCAACAAATCGTTATATTATATTTAGAGGCAATTAAGTACAGTTGATCTTTCGCGATCTGTCGTTCGAATCGACATAGCTACGAGATATTACCTATGTAAATGATGCGGTAGAAAAACATGAAAGGATAATGGAGAATTTTCGAAGAAATACGAAGACTCTTTTACGGGAAAGAACAGTTCCTTGAAGAGAGAAGTGACATTCTTTACCACTGCGAGTGTGAACAAATAATCGATTATCAACAACTCCGCGGAAGCGATGGGATAAAATGTCCATGTTTACAGGACAGTCGGCCGGTTATTGTGCAGGACACTTTCAATCCATTTCCAGATGTTTTCCTTACGAATTCAAGGTCTTTGCCAAAGACAATCACTCCACTGAAACTCCACGATCAACAACCGCGAGTCCAAAGTGAATCCTGCCATCTTCTCGTATGAGTTAATTATGATAATTATGCGAAATTATAGAATATGAACCAATCAAAAATCACTACCAGGTTTTCTGGTAGTGACGTCACTGGACGGCATTATCGGCTATTGGATTCAGACGTCTCTCTCGGAAGGAACGAACCGGAGGAGACGCCTGAAATTCAGGCTGCGTTGTTATGGGTTGTGCAACTTCAAGTGATATGAATGCATTAATGAGTGGTATTTAAAGCACTAATTATCCCCAAAGGGGATGAAGTATGAATGAATGCCATAAGTTGTGGCAACAAGAAATTGAATTGTCACTCAGTGATAATTCCTTCATGAGTTTGATAAGTGAATATAAATTAGTGTGTCCCATATCACAGGACTCCTCATGAATAATTTGTAGCTAATATCTGCTTTACCCTGCAAAAGATTCACAGTTTACAAACCCGTTTTTCATGTTTTCGTGTCCTTATCTCACAAGCAGTAATGACTGACAGTTTGCTTTTGACATCTCGATACAGGAAGGTTATAGGCGTGGTGGTGGTGGTGGTAGAGGGGGGCGTGGCTTCCCCAGAGGAGGCCCACGAGGAGGCAGACGTGGTGGAACAACACAATAAGATTACAACACCACTATGCTGGATTTGATTGCTTAACCAATCCAGTGGACAATAACTTGAAAGTTTGGTTAGGAAGATTTTGATGAAGCCTTTGGCATAATATTGCAAAATGAACTAGTTACAAGCTAAGCCAGGTTCTTCTGCATGTTGAAACACATTACATGGTGCAAAACCTAAGAAAAAGACTTATTCAACTGATCATGAGGAATCTACAGAGCAACCTACATTGTAGATGTGTCTGTGAAGTGGTTATCATAAAGCTGACCAGCTTAGCACAAAAGATATGGAGATGTCTACAAATATGACTGTCATGCATACTCAGGCAGCCACTGGAACTCATTTAACATGTTGAGTGTTTGTGAATGCTGTGAGTTCTTCGAAGTGCTATGCAGCAATAAAGGGGCAGAATATAATAAAATTGTGAACCAGGATACTAAACATACCAAGCAAATCTCACCCACAAGCTTTAAAGGGAACTGAAAAACAATGTTTGCTCCCAAATGTTCTTTATGGATGACTAAATCAATTGCTGTGTTTGTTTTCTGTAAATTGTGGACTAGCTGTTATGTATGGACTGACTTTCCTGTCCACAAAAGTAATTTGAATTTCGTGCGTGTCGCCATCTTGGATCTCATTACGTCACAGTGTTGCCCTATTGTTGCACAACAAAAGAGCTATTGTTTTATGACAATAGGAGCAACACTGACGTCATAAGATCCAAGATGGTGGCACGTTGGAAATTTAAATGAGTTTTGTGGACAGGATAATCAGTCCATAACTGACATCTAGTGCACAATTTAAGGAGACAAACACGGCAATAGATTTGGGTATCCAAAAGGAACATCTGAGAGCATTGTTTTTCAGCCAAGGTTCCCTTTAACCAGCAATGTATGTCATTCTGTTTGCATTTCATGTGTAGTTAGTAAATTAAACCCCTGTCTATTCCAAAGTGTGGTTCTTTCTCTGGTTTCTTAGTCAATGGTTATGCTATGGGACAAGTGCAACTCTTGTTGCATAACAACATTTTTGCCACGATTGTTACAGAAAAATGGTAAAAACCTGACCTAAAAATCAGTCTCCTCTGCAGAGACTCTAGGGAGACTGGTTGTTGCCATTTCAGTCTCTTTCCCAGTCTTCCTAGAGCCTCTGTGGAGGAGAGAGAAAACCAGACGTGTCACATAAGAACTGGCTCCAACTCGGTACTTTTTTTGACTGATTACATGAGGGTATAATAGTTTATTTTTTAGAGCAGATTTTGTTTGAATGAGACTAGAATACAGCACGTCCGTGGGACAAACTACGGCATGTCCATAGCCTTTTCGTAACCATACTGTAACCGTGCTGTACTGTCTGTAGTTTGATTGTATCAGTAGGACAAACTAGGGAAACCATTTCAATGTCACGGCATGCCGTATAGTAGATCAGATTTCGTATGAGTGGGACAAACTACGGCATGTCTGTAACCGTGCTGTACCGTATTTTTGTAATTTAATTGGATCAGCAGGACAAAAACAATGGGAAACCATTTCAATGTCACGGCGTGCCGTACGGTAACCGTGCTTTAGTTTGTCCTACTCATACGAAATAGCTCTTTGCACTTTACGTCATAGCCGCCATGTTGGTGTACAGTTAACAATAGATTCTTCGTTAGCTTCTTTTGTCATCATCATTTTATTATTTAACTCATGTGTACAAAATAGCAAGATTATACTAATACAAATATTAATGATAATAACATTTACTTACAGTTTTGAACAAGTTAGTTTACAAATATAAGTACACAATTGGCCGGTAACAAAACGAGCAGGGTACTGGGACCGAGTTTATCAGAATTACTCTAATTCTAAAATGAAGTTCATCACATGATAGAGCATGTTGAAATTAGCATGTGTGCCAAGTTTGACGTGATTCGAGTGAATCTCGTCTGAATTATAAGCAATTGAAATTTCTTTGTCCCTCCCAAATTTTTACAATGAATGTATGGTTTGGAGGGACAACGTTAAAAAATAAGAGAGTTTGTATGGCAAAATTGACACATTTGATGCCTTCTAGCATCGTCAATATTGAGCCAAAGTTCACGAAACTTTCCAGACTAGCTAAGTTTGATCTGTTCTTTTGGAAAATAATGCTCACTTTGACTAGTTATTAATTGAATTAGTTTTACTGACTCGATTCCAGTCCCCCGCTCGTTTTGTTACTGGCTAATTGAGTAAGGGCCGCCCTAAATAGCAGAGCTAATCGAGAGGATGACCCTTTTAAGCTTTTTTTTTTCAAAAAGAAGAGAATGCAATCAAGTTTATACAGTTTTTTCTTTTATAAAATAGTATTTCTCTAGTAGGAAAATAACACGTACATATAATCAGTTAGTGTGAGTATAGTTATCTATTAAATGACTGAAGAGAAGGTTACGGAAAGAGGAGAGAGAGTTTACATCTCTAATGTTCAAAGAAAGTGAATTCCATGTTTTAGGTCCAATAATTTTAAGTGATCGTAATCCATATTGAGTCGTCGTAACAGATTCCAAATATAGATTATTATTCTTAGATTGACGGGTACTATAGGAGTGTACACAGGAGACATATTTAAAAGTATTTTCAAAACAAATAGGAGTTAAATGACGAGTCCATTGAAATACAAAGCAAGAAATTTTGAGACTCTGTAACAATATCAGTAAATTTAAGCAGATTTAGTGATTTTAAAATAGGTTCAGGGTGTGAGCGTGGTTCTGAAAAATTTATAATCCTGACGGATTTAAATAACTAGGGTAGGTCAGACCCCAGGCTTGGATGCCGTAATTAAGAAATGGATAAATTAGTGCATTATATAACATAACTAACACATCTGTATTAACAAAATGTCTAATCTTGGATAGAACTCCAACAGTTTTAGACAATTTTAAACACAGTTGACTTATGTGAGGTTTCCAGTTAAGGTTTGAGTCAAATGAAACACCAAGATATTTAACTGAATTTACTTGACTAATATTAGTATCCTCAATCTTAATATTAAAAGATTGAATAGGTTTATTCTGATTAGAATGAAATAAAATAAAATTAGTTTTTTGTATACTTAGAGCTAACCTATTTGCTCTCATCCAATCTGCATTGAGTTCTCTATTAATCAAGCTTTCAAAGTTTATGAGGTTTTTTGAGGAATGATAAATACTTGTGTCGTCGGCAAACAAATGGAATTTCAATAAGCTAGATGTATTAGGTAGATCATTAATATACAAAATAAACAATAAGGGTCCAAGTACCAAGTATGAGGGACTCCACATGTAACTGGTAATGTGGCAGAATTTTGGCCATGTAGACTGACAAATTGCTCTCTCTCAGAGGTAAGACTTAAAACAATCATTTGCAATACCCCTGATGCCATAATGGTGTAGTTTAGAAAGTAGAATTGAACGACTTTTTTAAGGTCTATGAAAATCCCACAACCAAATTCTTGACTATCAATTGACTTACGTATTAATTCAGAAATGCTCATAAGGGCATGTGAGGTTGACATTTTCGCCCTAAAACCAAATTGCAGATGGTATAGGATATTATATTTTTCAAGATAGTTATACAATTGTTGATACATTAACTTTTCAAAAATCTTACAAAAAATTGACAAAACAGATATTGGCCTATAATTATCTTTTTCCAATCTGGAACCTTTTTTAAATATGGGAGTAACTCTGGCAATTTTAAGTTTTTTGGGAAAACTCGAGTTAAATGAGTCTTTCATTAATAAGGCTAGTAATTCAGAAATTAATATGATTATTAAGAATTTTCAGTAAATTTATAGGTATACTGTTTGGGCCAACAGAATTACTATTGTTTAATTGAGAGAGAATAGTTGAAATTTCTAGAGGAGTAACTGGAGTTAGGAAGATAGATTGTGGATAATTCCCATGAAGATAATGAGATGGGCTATGTTTGCTTTTTGAAATATCTTTCTCAGTTGTTTTACCTACATTGACAAACAAATTATTAAAGGTATTAGCAATATCTTGTGGGTTATCAATAGATGTATTATTAATTAACAACCTGGGGATAAAGGTATTTTTACACTTATATTAATTATAGATCGAATGCCTGACCAAATCTTTTTCATATTGGTCATATTGGAATTAAAGTTTTGTTTAAAATAATTTCTTTTACTATCTCTTACGTTATTCACTACATGATTCCTACATTTTTTGAAGAGATATGATAAATCAGAGTCATTTGGTTTATTTAATAACTTGGCATATAATTTGTCTCGGTATTTGATTTTCTTCGATATACTCTTTGTTAGCCATGGTTTAGATTTTAGTTTAACTTTATGTTTAGACAGTTTTATACAAGGAGCATGAGTATTGACACAAAAGGAAGTTTGATGATAAAATGTGTCAAACTTTAAATTAGTGTCCAGATTAGGATTGGTCAAAAATGACCAGTCAAGTGAACTAAAATCATTTATAAATGTTGTCTCGTTGAAATGTAAATAGTCATTTTCAAAATAATAAACAGTTTTTTAAACTCAATTTAAAGTTTTCAACAATTAAAAATTGAGGGAGATGATCAGCTAATCTAACCACTAGATTGCCACTGAAAGCATTATAATTAAGTGTATTTGCATAAATATTATCAATAAGAGTGGCAGACTTTTCAGTAATTCTTGTGGGTTGAAGGATGTAAGGAAGCAGAAAATTTGAATTCATTGTATTTAGAAATTCATTTGTGTCATCCTGATTTCCATAGTTTAATAAGTTTAAATTAAAATCCCCCCATAATAATTTTTTTTTATTTTCTCTAGAAATATTGTGGAATATGAACTCAAAATGCTCTCTAAACTTCTTGGGATTGGAAGATGGGTGTTTATAGGCACAGCAACAAAGCGTATTTTTAGCTTTATGGTTGTTGATTTCAATCGATATGGTTTCAAAATCAGTATCGGTTGAGCTAAGATCAGATCTTATAGTAACGTTTAGAGATTTGTTGGCGTAAATAGCCACGCCTCCTGCTGCTAGAATTGTTGGTTGTGAATACAGATGATACCCATCAAGGTTGTTGTTCATTTTAAAGCCTGTAAGGGCACTTTCCCTGGTCTCAGATATACCAATTATGTGAAAAGAAAAGGCGAGCATGGAAAGAGTGGCTTGGAGGTTATTGAAATTAGCATAGTAATTCGAGCCCACGAATTTTCCCCGAATGCTTCGAATATGATTTTAACAGTCCTCGGCAGGAAGCCAGTTGTTCTGTCTTTAGATTCTAATTCGATTTACGAGGCCGACTTTTCACAACTCCACATACTCGGGTCGCGGTAGACGGTGCGGGTAAAAAGGTGCGGGGGCCAGTAAAATATATAAATACGGCCAGTATTGTAAAATACTCGACAATCGTTTTTACATTTAACATCTATTAATGTATTGTTCTGTTGAATAAGTATTCCTCTTGAAATCCAAGGACCCAGACGTCCAATAAAGCAAGCGGTTAGGAAAGTCCTCTTCGGAATCGCTAATATTAATCTGGCAACAAATAACAATATACAAAATCCTGCAAAGAAGTGCTATAAACGCGGGCTTACCGTAATGATTGGAATACATTTAATTTTTGGCGCTTATTTAATTTTCGTGGGTCGCTTATCTTAAGGGCGCTTTTTTAATTAAAAAAAAAAAGTAATCTGAGTCCATAAAAAAACGGAACGAGCTGAACAAGAACTGGAACAATAACAAGGATTTAATGCAACAAAAAGGGAGGTGGTACGAAAATGAAAAAGGTATACTTTCGTGGCATTAGTTTTTAGGACTAATGCAATGCTGATCAAATACAACGCTTGTCGAGGTTCAAACGATATTTCGGCTGGCCAGTATACCCGCCTTCTTCAGGTTTATTTTACTGACAGACCTGAAGAAGGCGGGTACTGGCCAGCCGAAATATCGTTTGAACATCGACAAGCGTTGTATTTGATCAGCATTGCATTAGTCTTCGGACACTTTATCGTTATAGATTAATAGGTATTTCACCTTAAATACAGCTTTCTCATCTGACGATGCCCTGGGATCTCCGAGCGCTGGAAAGTCCTGTTCGACATTACTCTCAAAGCCCACACGATTCTGGCAATAAATAATGTTTAGTCAGTACAAAACCTTTAAAAAAGTTACGGAAATAAGATTACCAGGAAGTAAGTGTACCTGCTCCAAATCGGCACTCAAAGCTCCATCTGACGCCATAACAAATCAGTGAAGGTTCTAGAAGATAAACTATGAGACGAGAGTCGAACACACGTGCGCTAACTTGAAATGGAAGTAATGATATGTGAGATTTAGTCCATGGCAAGCCGCAACCTCAACACTAGCGGATTATTTAGGTATATCAGTTAACAAGTATTTAGAACAAAGACATGTTGAAGGTGAGCTACACACCGGCTCTCCCGTTAAAAAAAAACACCAGTCGTCCAACGGGTTTTAGTATCAATTCATAGAAGAACTAGAAAATATCATTATATAGACTTAATGTGACAAGTCGAAAACTTTTCGATGTCCCTCGCGAATCACTTCATACAGTCGAACAGTAACCATTGATTCGTTTGGCTTCGGTGCCTTGATGTCGGCATGGCAAACTGACAAGGCGTGAACATGAACCAGATTTAATTGCCAAAAGTAGAACGACTACATAAGAAATTTCAAATTCGCCTTAGCCTTAGGGCTGCCATGCTAGGTAAAGACAGCCACCTTTCCCTTTCCCCCTGATAATCGAATACCTTCCATCTTTTCACCCGCACCGGCAAATTCGCTATTTTTGCTTTTTGATAATCGATTACCTTGTATCTGTTTACCCACAGTTTGATGTCGGTATGGCAAACTGACAGGGTGTGAACATTAACCAGATTTAATATGAACGACTACATAAAAAAAATCAAATTCGCAATTTTTTCTCTCGAATACATTGCATATCTTTACTTGCACCCGCACCTTTTTACATACACCCGCATCCGCAGTTTTTATGCGCACCCGCACCCGCACCGTCTACCCGCGACACGCGACCCGCGACCATTAGTCAAACTCATAAAAATGCAAAACATACAGATAAGTCGTAACACCTCAGTGGAGCTTAGTCGTGCGAAATTATAATTACGAATGTTCTTGATGCCAGAAGTGGTTGCTTTGTGCTTTGTATTTCCAACGAAGCCTGCCGGTCCCTTAGTGCAGCAAATCCCCGGGAAACTCACGTAGTAGTCCTTTTGAACCACAAGTGTTCTCTTGTAGATCTAGAGAAAGTAAATGTGGACTGCTGAAAGATTATTTGTCGAGTCACTTCGCCTTGCTGTCTCGGTCCTGTCATCGGCATTCCTCTACTCGCCACTCTAGACCGGGATTCGAAGAAATATTCGAACTAAAGTTTCGTTTTAAAAAGTATATATACAAAAGTTAAGATAAAAGAAAGTTAAGCATATATACCTATCAATAATTACATGATGGCCCAAACTAGGGATGGATTTCGAAAGATTCGGGAGTCCCATAACAACAACGATCTTTCTGATTTTCGTAGCCTACGAAAATGATTTGCGCACGCAAAGCACCATGGGCTCGGACACAGGGTCTTAAAGTGCCTATGAAGCTTATTTTTTTATTTTAGATATCAATTCTAAATCAAGTGAATAGTAGAATGGCACAATATATTTTGCTTTGAATGCTGTGCCGCTGAGTTAAGGAGGTTTTAATATCCAAAATGCTAATTACATGACGTCAGGGGAGGTATCTGCAATCACCTTAGTGGTTGTGAATGGGTGTTTCTACTGATATAAGAAAACAAATTTCTAACATCATTTTATTTCAACCATGGGTATAACACTGATAATTTTAAAAATTTGTTTAATTGTAACAACAAAAATTGTATAATAATTGATGCCTCCCCTGACGTCATGTAATTACCATTTTGGATATTAAAACGTCCTTAACTCAGCAGCACAGCATTCAAAGCAAGATATATTGTGCCATTCTACTATTCACTTGATGTAGAATTGATATCTAAAATAATAAGCTTCATAGGCACTTTAAGAGTTTATATAAGAGAGCTAGGAAATCAAGTCTGACTCAGGCCACGTTCTCAGTGCGATCAATTCTTCATGGCTATATGTACTAAGTTTGTGCAATTTTTTTATGTCTCCGAGACATACTCTACACAAGTACTTAGCTAGCCTGCAATGCAGGCGTTTCTAGTGGTTTGAAACCGCAGTATATTTGGACGAGGGAAGAATGGCGCGAGGACAAAAAGGATTCGCGAGCGGAAAACGTCCACGAAAGCGGGAAAAACCACTAGAAACGCCTGCATTGCAGGCTAGTACTGAGCGGGAATACTTGACTCTAGCTCAGAATAGTTCAGAGATAATATCTGAACTTTATCCCCGTAAATTTGAAATTTCGGCTTCGTCTTGAGCGGCACTAATACATACATACATAATCTTTATTTATACACGTGTGCTCTTCCAGAGAGCCGTGTTCTAACCTAAGCTATTTAAAAAAATACGTGTTAATAAATAAATTAAATTAAAATACTAGTTAAGTAATAATTATATATATATACAAAGTCTTGAAACTATTCCACTAACATACTAAAGTTATATTGCTCATTTAATTAATCTAAAATTAATGGTTATTATTAATGTAATTTAAAAAAGCTTGTTGTGCTCCGATTGGAAGGGAGTTCCAGAGGACTGCCCCTCTGTAAGAGAAACTCCTTTTGAGTGCTTCTGAGTTAGCTAGGTCTTGGGACAAATAGGTTCTGGTTGGAGCAACTAAGATTGTGTCTGTGAACATCATTCGTTTTAGTGAAGAGACTTCCTAGATATTCCGGTGCCATTTTGTTTATTGAAATAAACATTGTGGCTAGATGATTTTGTCTTCTTTGCTCCAATGTATCCCAACTTAAATTATCTAAATGTGTTACAGGCCTTACGTCATAACCGGTACTAGTAACAATTCGAGCAGCCCTGTTCTGAAATTGTTGTAGTCTATCAGAAAGAACATTCCCAAAACACTCCCAGACAGGGCTACAATAGTGAGGCAGGACGAGAGAATTATAGAGTGTGATTAAGGTATCATATGTGAGAAAAGGTTTAACGTGACTTCGCAACCTTTTTACTTATCTTATCGATGTGAGAGCCCCAAGACAATGTTTCGTCTAACTCAACACCGAGATATTTATAGCTACAAACTATGTCTATTCTCCGATCTTGGACCATTACGGATGGGCTACTCGGCAACAATTTAACTTAACTTTATGATTTGTTGCTATAAACATACATTTGGTTTTGACAATGTTAAGGCTTAATTTATTTGCATTAATCCATTTGTGGACCTCTTGGTGGTCGTGATTCATTGTTTCGAGAAGTTCATTAGGATCAAATGTAAGGCACGTGTCATCTGCATATAAACGTGTATTTGACACTACATTACAATTTGGCAGATCATTGATGTAAATTAGAAACAACGGACCCAATATGGAGCCTTGCGGAATTCCATATTTGATTTTACAATTATCTGATAGCACTCCATTGATTAGTGTGTTTTGGGTTCGGTCGGTTAGGTAGTCACTAAACCAATTGTATGCTTTAGATTGAACCCCATACAACCTGAGTTTTGCTAATAGTATGATCAATGGTGTCAGCATTAGTTAGACCACCATCGATATTAACATACCATTCATTTGTTGCTTCAAGTAGGGCAGTAAGAGTTGAATGAATTGGCCTGAATCCTGATTGTAATTTTGCGAGTAGATTATGATCAACCAAATAGTTGTAGAATTGATGAAACACAGCCCTCTCTAAAATTTTAGATATGACTGGCAAGACTGAAATCGGTCGATAGTTATTGCGATCTGTTTTTGACTCCGCTTTATGAATTGTGAAACTCTTGCACTTTTCCAGTCCGCAGGGATTATACCCTTTCTAATTGATTGGTTGAAGATACAGTAGAACCCCGGTAACTCGAACTCGGATAACTCGAACTCCTCGCTAGCTAACTCGAACTATTTTTCGTTTCCATTGGCCCAAAGTTACCCCGATAACTCGAACTCTGTTCTTATGACTCACTCAATACATCAAGAAAATAGGCTGCTTGTTATCTGATTGTTACTTAATTTGATTTTAATTATTGTAACTTCGGACTGATCACGTATTTAACATTCATTTCACGATCTTATCAGTCACTACCGGATACGGTGTCTTTTGTATTGACGCTGAAAGCCTAAAATCCAACAGTGCGTATGTAGTAGAAAACCTTTAGTCATCTCTGATCTCATTCACTACTCTTCTGGGGAGTTCAATTTACACTACTTCAGTGGCTGACTATGTAAAAATCGATGTTACTTGTTTACAGCTCAAAGCGTTCCAATTCTTTCTGTAAGATGTTAACAAAGTTCTCCGGCTTGTCCCGGCAGAAAGCCTCAGCCTACATTGGACTTGCATTACTTCGCCATCCCCCAAGTTAACGGCCTTGTCCGCTTTTATTATCACACTGCATGAACTGCTTTTGTCTGCTCGCAAAAAGTAGAAGATTGTTTTTGCAAAGCGTCCACTTTTTCCCCTCTTCACGTGCTGTGCTGAATTTCTTGTTACCATACGCAAATTGAGCGATGTTTATCACAGAAGTAGATAATAAAACTATGTTCACGCTATATATCGTCACTATTATTAATAATTAACAAAAATAAAGAAATTTTTCACCGACCCCGATAACTCGAACCCCCGCTAACTCGAACTGATTTTCGTTTCCCTTCAGAGTCCGAGTTACCGGGGTTCTACTCTATACGTCAGGGATCTAACAGTTGGGACACTTGCTTTTAGAAGAGAAGCTGGAGTTTTGTCAAGGCCACATGATTTTGATATAGAGTTCACAAATGAGGTCCGCCACTTCATTGTCGGTGAGTTCCTTCAGTTAAAAAGAGGTACTACAGGGGGATATGTACTCACGGAAGCTAACACATAATGCAGCCTGGTTTCTCAATGATTTTAAATGGCGTTTGTTCTTGAGAATTTATTTCACACTTGGAGTTTTAGTTTAAAGAGTCTCAATGTGTTTTGAAAGTTGAGAATCTAAGGTCGTGAAAGTGTAAAAAGCGTTTCTTGTCAAAACACGCAAATTGGATAATATTGAATTTTAATGAGCTGACCGCCGTCACTGACACGGTGCGCACAGCCGTTAGAAGGCTCAACGCAAAAAAAAAAGAAAATCAACACACACAAACAAGAGAGCCAAAACAAATATATGTATGCAAACTAAGAAAACAAATCACGACACACACTAAAAGTAAAAAGAAAATACGAGAAAATGGCTCAACACAAAAAATAAATCAGGGCAACCCAAACAAATAAAAATCAGAATGCAAACAAACAAATCAGAACAACACAAATAAAGTTTGTAGATCTACAATGCAAACAAAAAAAGCAGACGCGGCCCAGAAGGCTCAAACGCAAACAAAAAAGCAGACGCGGCCCAGAAGGCTCAAACGCAAACAAAAAAGCAGACGCGGCCCAGAAGGCTCAAACGCAAACAAAAAAGCAGACGCGGCCCAGAAGGCTCAAACGCAAACAAAAAAGCGGACGCGGCCCAGAAGGCTCAAACGCAAACAAAAAAGCAGACGCGGCCCAGAAGGCTCAAACGCAAACAAAAAAGCGGACGCGGCCCAGAAGGCTCAAACGCAAACAAAAAAGCAGACGCGGCCCAGAAGGCTCAAACGCAAACAAAAAAGCAGACGCGGCCCACAAACAAAATTTCACCTTTTTGACAAGATGGACGACACGGACTTAAGACGTTTGGTGGAACATTACTTTCATCTTGGTTACGAAAACCGAGTAATAACTGATTTTTTAAACCATCAACACGGAATTTCTGTTAGTTTAGCCACGCTAAAGCGACGGCTTCGTGACTATGGTCTTAGGAGAAGGGGACAATTCACAGATGAGGAAATACTCAGAGAAATCATTCAACAAGAAATTTCAGGACCTGGGGAACTAAGGGGATACAGAGCAGTGTGGCATTCCCTTAGACTAAATCACCACATACATGTTCCAAGACAACAAGTTGCTGCCATTCTTCGTGAGCTTAATCCTGAAGCAACACGTCAGAGGAGGAGCAGAAGGCTGACAAGGCGGAGATACACAGTCAAGTTGTGGTCCCAATTTCTGCTGGCATGTTGATGGTAAATATTTTACTATTTTTACTATTTGACGACTAACTACTATGTCCTGGGGGTAGGGGCATTTGATTGTCTAATATGACCATTTGATGGGGCATTTGAACAATATATTATTTTGGCCTGGGGAGGGGAATTTGAACGGCAAACTCCAAAAATTTCAAGCAGTACTGGAAGAGAACAAAATATATATCCTGCACAACAAACTGAAGAAAAAAAATATATTGTGCAACTTCCAAATTGTTAAAAAGTATCAAAATGCAGGAAATACCACAGGTACCCCAGGCTCATTATGCGTAAAACTGTTATTTCCCGGATATTTGAAATTACAGTAAATGTATGGGAGTTTTAGCTCGCATGCCAAACTCTACGCCGATCAGCCGCCGATCAGCTGCAATTCCCATAAAAATAGAAGTTTGTTACCTTCCCAATAATTATACTAAGAAGGAAAATTCCTGTAACTCACTCAATATTGAACGGAATAGCTTGAAACTTCACAGAAACTGAAAGAAATACACAAGAGACAGGTAAGAATATTTTGACGATTTATTGAAATCTATTTTAGAGCAAACGGGCATGCGAGCTAAAACTCCATACATTTACTGTAATTTCAAATATCCGGGAAATAACCGTTTTACGCATGAGCCTGGGGTACCTGTAGAAATACCATTCAGGTGAACCTACAATGTAGATTTTCATTTTTTTCCAGGAGCCCCCGGCTCAGTAGTGTTCTTTCCATACAATGATCATGTACTGCACTTGGGCTCACAATAGAAAGCATGTAGCTACACCTCCCATCCCACCTCGGCCCTGATGCAGAATGACAATATTGAAACATCAAAGTTTGTCATAATGTACCGATCAAATCAAAACATCAACATGCTTCCCCCCACCCCTCCCCCACGCATTTGAACTTTTGGAGTTTGTGTTGAAATTCCCCTCCCCAGGCCAAAATAATATATTGTTCAAATGCCCCATCAAATGGTCATATTAGACAATCAAATGCCCCTACCCCCAGGACATAGTAATTAGTCGTCAAATAGTAAAACTAGTAAAATATTTACCATCAACTGGAACCACAACTTGTGTATCTCCGCCTTGTCAGCCTTCTGCTCCTCCTTTGACGTGTTGCTTCAGGATTAAGCTCACGAAGAATGGCAGCAACTTGTTGTCTTGGAACATGCATGTATGTGGTGATTTAGTCTAAGGGAATGTCACACTGCTCTGTATCCCTTAGTTCCCCAGGTCCTGAAATTTCTTGTTGAATGATTTCTCTGAGTTTTTCCTCATCTGTGAATTGTCCCCTTCTCCAAAGACCATAGTCACGAAGCCGTCGCTTTAGCGTGGCTAAACTAACAGAAATTCCGTGTTGATGGTTTAAAAAAATCAGTTATTACTCGGTTTTCGTAACCAAGATGAAAGTAATGTTCCACCAAACGTCTTAAGTCCGTGTCGTCCATCTTGTCAAAAAGGTGAAATTTTGTTTGTGGGCCGCGTCTGCTTTTTCGTTTTCGTTTAAGCCTTCTGGGCCGCGTCTGCTTTTTTGTTTGCGTTTGAGCCTTCTGGGCCGCGTCTGCTTTTTCGTTTTCGTTTAAGCCTTCTGAGCCGCGTCTGCTTTTTCGTTTGCGTTTGAGCCTTCTGGGCCGCGTCTGCTTTTTCTGCTTCTGGGCCGTGTCTGCTTTTTTTGTTTGCATTGTAGATTTACAAACTTTATTTGTGTTGTTCTGATTTGTTTGTTTGCATTCTGATTTTTATTTGTTTGCATGGGTTGCCCTGATTTATTTTTTGTGTTGAACCATTTTTTTTTGTGTTTCTCGTATTTTCTTTTTACTTTTAGTGTGTGTCGTGATTTTTTTTCTTAGTTTGCATACATATATTTGTTTTGGCTCTCTTGTTTGTGTGTGTTGATTTTCTTTTTTTTTTGCGTTGAGCCTTCTGGGCCACCGTAGTACGGGGAGGCTTTGGAGAAACAACACCCCAACGGCTGAAACCGAGCCTAATACGAAATATGCTCTATAGAAATGACTTTACAGCACGGTTACTGAACGGGATGCCGTAACATTGAAATGTTTTACTGTATAACCCTGTAATTTGATTAGATCAGAAAGAAATATGCATTTCAATGTCATCATTGCCATAACTTGCCGACTCATTCGAAATCTGCCTAATGTACTTCATAGCGAAGTGATGTAGCCACAGGGAGTACAAGCTGTGAGTGGGCATATGAAAGAAAACAAACTTCACAATAGTACATAAAAGAACACTACATATGAATCGAGCAAACATAATGATTTATTTCACCATTGGGTTACATGAATATAATAGGGGATTATCAGTGAGAAAGACATGTTTATAAAACCAAATTGCCGAAAGTGACAAATACACAAAATTTGAGGCTGGTTCGGCTTGTGTCGTCACCGAATGTGTAAATCTATGTTCAAAACATCCACTCAATATCATTGGAATTTAATTAGTTTCGGATCAGGAGCCATTACCAGGAGCACGCGTCCATCTTTCATACTTGCGTTGTGAGCATTCGAACTAGTCTATTTTTAGATAATTATTAAGTATGTTGTTATGGTTACCACTGGTGAGATGAATCGCTAAAAATCGAGCTGTGTACAAATCGGGTACCCATTCAGTAGATCATTCCAGTGTATGAAAACCGTATTAATAATGAATACCGCGCCAATATCTCGCGCTAAAATAGATCGGCTCGGATTTCGCGACTTCACAGAGAAGCTCTTCCATTTGTACCGGTGTCTCTTTCGCGAGTGGGGAGCGATAAGAGTCGACATTTTTTTTTTACATTGCCATTGGCCACTTCCAAATTGAGAAAAGGACTAGGGCCGAGTTTGTAAAGTTAATGAAATAAATCTCATACGAAAGTAGTACGAATATCAAGTTTGAACATGATTTGGTATAGCAAGTGTGGCTCCAATCCATACGTCTTTATTTCCGCAACTTGAAAGCTAATCACATGGTAAATATCCAATGAAACGTCCCCAGCCCAGTCCCAGAAGAGTGACCATTCTCTCGCCAACTGTTCAATCTATACCTTACATGACCTTACTAAAAAAATAGCTGAAAAAGCTGGTCCGAATGAACCACTGATAATTAATGCAATCGATATTAACTGTCTACTTAGCCTGCAATACAGGCGTTTTATTTGGGAAACCGCAATATCTACTCGTCTGAAATTCAATCGCGAGCGGAACTCGCACGAAAGCGGGGAAAACCACAGGTACTCCAGGCTCGTGCGTAACGGTTATTTCCGGCGATATTTGAAATTACAGTAAATGTATGGAGTTTTAGTTCGAATGCCCGGTTGCTCTAAAATAAAATTCAATAAATCGTCAAAATATTCTTACCTGTCTCTTGTGTCTTTCTTTCAGTTTCTGTGAAGTTTCAAGCCATCCCGTTCAATATTGAGGGAGTCAGTAATTTTCCTTCCCTTTATTGAACGGAATGGCTTAAAACTTCACAGAAACTGAAAGAAATACACAAGAGAAAGGTAAGAATATTTTGACGATTTTTTAAATTTTATTTTAGAGCAAACGGGCATTCGAACTAAAACTCCATACATTTACTGTAATTTCAAATATCGCCGGAAATATCCGTTACGCATAATGAGCCTGGGGTACCTGTGGGAAAACCACTAGAAACGCCTGCATTGCAGGCTACTGTCTATTATATGCGGATGACCTTGTTATTATGGCAAAAAATGCTATCCAGCTCAGTACAAAACTATCTGAAAGGTGTTGAAGAATTTACTTATGAAAACGGCATGTAAGTTAACTTGTGTTCAATAATACCTATAAATCGATAAACAAGTCAGTAAGTTTAGATACAGAGGAAAAGAAATTGAGAACGTTACTTCATATAAGTACCTCGGCTTAATGTTTAGCACGATAGGTAGTTTTAACCTTGCTAAAACTGAACTTAAAAAGACAGAATTTTATTTAAACTGAAAAAATCCATGGGTAAAAATTTTCGAACGGATATTAAATTAACTTTACGCCTGGCAGTCGAGAATAAACCCAGAACATACACGTTTATCGCAGGACATATATAGATAGCACATGCTCGCCTGACATTCAAATCAAACATATAAATGTTACCATTCAGAGTAAAGACTAGGCAGTCATTATGAACAACTCAGTTCTCAAAACTGATTGGTATCAGAAATGTACGATTGGTCTCGGAGACATCTGGAATGACCTCCAGTTAACAGCCTTATGAAAAATTATTCAAACAGAGATTAGAAGATATCGAATACCAAGGCTGGGTAAGCCAAATCAACGATGATAGAAAAGAAGGACAACTCAATAAATTTCGTACGTATCATCGTACTTCTAAAATTAACTATTCGCTTGAGTCAATACCTCTTAATGTTCACAACATTGATCATCGAGAAGCTCTAACTCGGAAAAACATAATCAATGTTATCAATATAAAATTAAATTTACACAAACCAAAATATCAAGACGAAAATGTAGTTTTTAATTTACTAACAGATCCGCCTTTAAAATTACAAAAAGAAGTTTGTAAATATATACATGATTGCTTCAAAAAACGCAAAAAATAAGTTAAAACATTGAACACAGATACTTCTATACCTGTACCTTACGTTTGTTAGCTTTCTCAGTAGGTCTGAGACATGTACAATTTTGTATATGGTGCCAATAAACACATCTATCTATCTAGGATTGGGCCTTCTTTTTGTCTGGGTGACTTTTATAGGAGCACGAACAAAGTACCGCTCGATTCTCAGCCCTCTTCATCGCGGACTCACGACTTCGATGAGCCACAAAAAGCTATTTACTCTGTAAGTATGCGTTATCCCCCCTTTGATCCCCCAGACCCAAGTATTTAATTCTTTTTGTCTCAGAAGATAACACAGTGTAGTCGTTTTCTTTCACGGGTTAAGTACAACGACCCTAAAAAGTACTTTATTTCATACTTTTCGCGACACTTTATTTATAGGACTAAGCACAAGTAAATATCGGGTATTCTTTTGTGTGAAGTAGAAACTGCATACACAAAGCGAGCAGATCTATTCGCAGCCTGGCTGGTGCTAGCCTGCTTTCAGGAGATGGTATTTTTTTCGCGCAGCAAACGGATCATCGAAGCCGGGCCGCCATATTGGCCGAACGTGATTGAGACCTGGGATCGAATGACATATGGCGGCGGCTTCGATGATCCGTTTGCTGCACGAAAAAAAACCACATCTACCGCCTGAAAGCAGGCTAGGCTGGTGCCAACCAAAACGATATGTTTCAGGTAAGTACATTTTATTACTAAAAATGACTATTTGTTTATTTGTAAAAATATTATATACGTTTAATTTGAACCACTTGTTAGATGATACACAGTTTTTGAAGTTCTCCATTTCAACTGGCTTTTAATCATGGCAAAGATGAACCTCTTTAAGGGTGCATTTCTTTGGGAAAATACAAAAATTATTTAATACATGGTTCTTCGTTACCAAAAGAAGCAAAAAATCCGATAATTGATTATTTTTCTACAACTCCAATATGAGGGGTATAGATGGTTTGCACTCAATCCCCAGAGATTCAAATGACAAAGGGCATGGCGGCCATGTTGGTGTACAGAACAAAAGAAGCTAACGAAGAATCTATTGTTAACTGTACACCAACATGGCGGCTATGACGTCACGTGCAAAGGGTCTATAGAATGGTCAAATCCGAGACTCGCCGAAACCCTTGTTTCAAAATCCGACTCTTTTTTTGAAACGCCGAGATTCACGATTTTTTGAGGGACCATTCAATACCCCTAATATGCAGTTTGCGCGAAAATGAATTTTGTTTTTATTATTTTCTGGCAATTTAACTTGGCGAGTTAAAAGTTAGTTTTAAAATTCTGGCAGTTGCCACATGTACTTTTTTTCCGGACTGATCCTCTCCCAAAGAAATGCTTGGATCATGAATCCTAAGAACCCGGTTTTGGATTAATCCGTCAAATCCATTCTAAGATTCGCAAAATCCATTTTTGGATTAAAAAGTCTGGATTCGGATTCTCCCAGAGAAATGCACCCTAATTATAAAAGAATCAATGTGAATTAATTAGACACTGGTATGATCATTAAAGTCCATTAAGGTATGCTAACCGCCGTGGGGAGCGAGTAGCAGCTGACGTTTCAAGCGCTAGCCCTTCGTCAGAGCAAAAAAGGAATTAAAGGATATTTGAACCCTAAATCAATCCGACGACTATACAAACTTGTATTCAAGAGAAATAAGTTCTGCTATTTTATTTCTTTGTGGTGCACGTCTAAAACGAGGAAATACGTTTTGAAGGTCGAAAAATAGCCGATTCTCCGCTGATAAAGGTCACTTGTGTGGCGGCTCAATTCAGTGCTTTTTTCCCGTATCGTACATCATGCATACCAAAGAAAAACAACCACACCTTCAGCACAAAGCCGAAAACAACATGACAAAACTAATTTATTCCCCGTATAGTACGTCACAGATTACAGGAATTGAGCCGTCTGTACTTAGCGGCGGTTGGGAGGAAAATTTGCAGATTTTCTTTCCTTTGACGCAAATTTTGGTTGGAGTCTTTTCATGTTTAGATCTACTCATTGAGCTAAAGTTGATTTTAGGCTTCAGTTCTCCTTTAAGATTAAAGTGCCAATGAAATGAAATAATGAATCCCATTTTTAATTTTATTTTATTAAATTCTAGGTTTCTCGTAGTCATTTTGTGCAATTAAAATTCAATATGGAGAGCGCAAACATATTTTTTTTCGTATCGAAGTCAGGCGGAATTGGCAAAATCATGCAGGCGACAATTTTTTGTGCCGTTAAAGATATGGTAATCACATGCGTGACGTCCCTTGGTCTGCGCATTTATATTCGTCTCCATAAATACTACAAAATAAGTGCATTTTTGGGGGCAGTTTTCAATTTAAATATGTAATACTTTGAGAACCTTGAAGATGGCCATAATTGTTCTAATAGAAGCCTTGCAATCGGCTTTGTGAATATAAATATGCAGGCCCTGTGACGTCACGCATGTGATTAGCAAATCTTAAACGGCATACAAATTGTCGCCTGATTTTGGCAATTATGCCTGACTTCGATACGAAATAAAATTGTTAGTGCTCTCAAAATTGATTTTAATTGCATAAAAAGGCTAAGGGAAGCCTATAATTTAATAAAACAAAAACGGGATCGATTTTTTTCCATTTCATTGGCACTTTACATTGTAAGTTAAGATTAAAATTAAGAAGGTACTACTTGGACACTGATGACAACTGATCTCTTATCTTCCCAAGTCCATCTAACATCGTGTCTAACTTCTCTTTTGTCAGTTCCACATTCAGGCATTTCACAGCTGGGATGGTGTCTTTATGAGATACATTCTCCTGCACCTGTAGAAAACAAACCATTAAATGATATTAGCAAAGCCTGAGTAAAACCATTCACAAATCATCCAAACATTCAAGTTATTGTAACACGAAGAACTCCCTAGATATGTCTGGCCATGCTTATAGACACATTTCAAAAACTCAATAATTCACGAGAGAACTGACAGCACTAGTCTTTATACGATTTGCACTAATAGAAGTGAGGATGTATATTCACCGAGTCAACTATCAAAGTCGATAGAAACCAAACGCGAGAAGTCTAATAATATTGTTTTAGCATAACCGAGCCACTGTTCTATCAACTTAGCAATCAGAAAACTGAAAAAACTCGCAAAAAAGCATATTTTTCTAAGTGATTTTTGTCTGTACCGTTCACACGGTCAACTATCAATCGGTAAACGGTGCTTAGCTAGACAATGGGATGGCGAGTTTGCCAATAAGATGGCGCCTGGCTAGCCAATCGGATGGCGAGTTTGCCAATAGATGGCGGCTGGATTATGCTAATGATCAATAGATGGCACCTGGCTAGCAATCAATGGCAAGTTTCCCAATAGACTGTGTTATGCTAAAAAAGATACACAGTTGAGGTCATGAGGTTATAAATTTCACAAATATCCATAAAATGTTCAAATGCGCATTACAATTCTCGCATTAAAATACTCTTTGACCCTCACTCTTACGAGCAAACCCAGTCATTCCTTATAAAACCAAGGGCTTCACCGTGAATCTATAGCAAGACCCTCACATCATCAGTGAAAATCGGTATAAAGAACTGTGTGGACAACCTAAGCTCAATAAGGCAAGACTCCCAAACAGACTGTCATAACTGCAATGAGAAAGGAATCGAATCTGATATTTTAGACTTTGCTAAAGCTTTTGACTCTTGTTTGTCACGCTAAGCTTTTATGCAAATTAACGTTTTTGGAATCGAAGGCCCTCTGCTGAAGTGGTTCCAGTCCTATCTCACCGGAAGGGTACAACGGGTTGTCATCAATGGAACTCATTCCTCATGGGCAGAAGTAGGATTCAGCGTTCCAAAATATCGATACTCGGTCCAATATTATTCCTCCTTTATGACAATGAGGTAGTATCGAACTCTAGGCTAGCTATGTTTGAGGACGACTGTAGTGTTTTAGCGTAATCAATTCGTTATCTGATTGCATAGCCTTACAGCGGTGTTTCGATGCTTTATACGAATGGTCAAACAAAAATTATGTTGTCACCCCGGAGGAGGGGGGTGGGGGGGGGGGGGGGGGGGGGGGGGGGGGGGGGGGTCCTTCCTATATTCGGCTGGTAGGGGTGATCGTATTTTTTAGGGTTTGAAATCGGCGATTTAGTATTTTTTAGATGTTGTCCAAGCGAAATCCATTTTTCAAGGCGATTTTTAGACCATGAGGTACATTTTACGGTGGAAATTTTTTCAAGGTTTGGAATTTTTTAGCCTATTATTCGGGTTTTCGACGGTCACCCCTACCTTGAAGAACCCACTCTGCGGTGGTCCTTTCATGTAGGTATCGTTAAATCATTATATTTCATACAATCAGGGGCGTTCCTGCCGTGGCCAAACCGGACTTTATCTTGATACTCAGTAGGCACGAACCTCCCTTTCTCACTTCCTTCAAACGGCAACTAAAGTCATTTTATTATATTCGCTTGCAGAATGTTTTTGATGGCGACAACATTAGGTCATATAAAATAATTTGTCCTAAATGTTGCCACGTCAACGTTGACGTGTCCATGTTGAGTAATTATTAATGATAAGTAATACTTTTCACCTAAGATACCGTATGAATTCTACGTGATAAATGAACAGTGTAACATATCGAAACTGAGTAATGTGATTTCCTTGCGACTTTGGTGAGGTCCATTGCAGCAAATAAGTGAGGTCCATCGCAGCAAATAACTCTACATATTGGGCAAAATACTGATAGAATTCGTAGCTTACTGATTGAATGACATCGTCCTTTTCTGGTATACTGTCGCTTCAACGTAATTATCTATCTTATACAAATTAAGTCTAATTTATATCATTTAGTATATTTAACTTAGTATTAATTAGTTATTAATGGTGTAATGGGGTAGCCAAACCCTCAGTAATAAGAACGAAAACCCTGGGTGTGAAAGCCTTGTAGGGGACTTTGTGTCCTACTGTAATCTCACCAGCCCCCCTCTCAAAACCTTGCATTTTATTGGACCCCATTTGGACTGCACTGACAAAGAATTCCATTGTCTGTATTGTTTAAGGGTTAGGTACTATTCCAGCCAGTACTATTTCAGGTTCCGAGGAGGTGAAGGCCACCCCCTCAGTGCCTTTTGGTGAAGCTTAAAATAATAAAATTAATAAAAAATATAAAAATAAAAAAAATAAAAAAATTGATGAAATATCTTACGAGTGAGCGCAGCGAACGAGTAAGATATTTCATCAACACGAGAAGATAAAATTCGTATCTCCAAGCGGCCATGTAATGTTCTGTTTAATATGATTATCGATGAAATACTAGTTTAAATCTCCTACTAAAAAGGCTAGAAACCTTTGAAAGCAAGTCATATTTTCAAAAGTGATATCTTCACGTGTGAATATATCATTTATATCTTCACACGTGAAGATATCACTTTTTAGAAAGAGATATACACTGGTATTTCATCGAAAATTATATATTAAATTCCAATTGCACATGTCAGTGACGCACGACATGACGCTACAAACAATTATTTTTTTATTCGCTTTTCATCAACATTTCTGATGTAAAGTTTTTGAAGGTGTTTAATAAACGTGCAGTACCTGTTTTATCATAGCCTTCTCCACAGGCATCTCTAATATTATGGTCTACAAACCCTCGCGCTGCAGCTACATGTTTTTAAGTAATGTTTAATAAACGTGCAGTAGTATTATCAGGTTTAAAAACACGAGGGCACAACCCAAGTGTTTTTAGACCTGATACAATATGTGCTACGAGCTCACTGAACGGCTTCAAAAATGGTCACGTATTGATATCAAAAGAATGCAACATAATGAGCCAACTGATTTTTTAAATTCTTTAGCGAATGAAAATGTGAAAGAAAGAAAACAATACATTCAGTTTTCGAAGTGTAATATTAGTATTACTTGTAAGAGAAACAGTAAACGAGTAGGAGTGTTAATGAGACTAAGGAATCTTATACCTACTAGCACAAAATTACAGTTATTCAAAGCGGCAATTCTCCCATACTTAACTTATTCTCATCTAGTTTGGCATTTCTGTCGAGCTAGTGATCGCAGAAAGCTCGAACGTATCCAGGAAAGGGCCCTTAGAGCTATCTATTGCGACAGAGTGTCCATTTATTATTAACTCCTAGACAAAGCTACTATAGTGCACCCTACAGTCTGAACAGAAGACTCCATGACATGGCAACTCTTATGTATAAGGCCAAGAACAAACTATGCCCAAACTATATCAGTAACTTATTTCAAATCTCGGGCAGTAAGTATAACTTACGTAATAAAGAATTTGTAATTCCTAGATTTCAAACCATAACATTCGGTAAGCATTCCATTAGATATGTGGGACCCAAGTTATGGCTAAGAATACCGGAGAACATTAGACAATCACCATCACTGTCATCTTTTAAGAATAATATCCGTAAGCTGGACTTGAGTGTTGTGTTGGCCGATGACAGCTGCACCAACTGCCTATTATGTAGTACTTGAGCTGAGGTGCACACGTTATCTAGTGAGTGTGGTTGATGCAGTTTAGGGGCAGACAACAATATATTATTACTAAATTATAAAATATTATATTATAATACTAAATTATATATTATCCTAATCACGATTGTACATATTATTCATAACTAGTTCTTTTATAATTCTTAACATTGGTATGCTTGTATATATACGATCAACTGTGACAGCTTATCGTCGAGTCAAATTGGAGCCTGCAGGCACTGAGTCGCTTTGCTTGGATGTCAAAGGCAATGATAATATTTGGTTTCTGGTATGCGCTTGTTACCGTTCACCTGGGAAATGTAAAGTCTCGGACTTTATCCCATCCTGCGCCAATGCTGCCGAAATAATGTACACTAAACGCAAGGAAATCTTATTCATAGGTGACTTTAATCTTGACATGTTGAAAGGAAGCAACTCCAAAGGCCCGAATCAGGAACTATCAGGTTTTTGTGACCAATTCTGTTTAAGTAATGTTATTCAGGAAGCTACGAGAGTGACCACAACCTGTCAAAGCTTGCTTGATGTTATTTTAGTGTCGCACCCTGAGAGATATGCAACCAGTGGTAATCTGCGCGTGGGTATCAGCGACCATGACCTAATTTACATTATAAGAAAACAAAAACTTCCTAAGCCGAAGGCCAAGTTCATCCAATTTAGGTCTATGAAGAACTTTAATGAAGCTGCTTTTTTTTATTTTTTATTTTTTTATTATTATTTAAACAATATTTTTTTACATTGATCCCAAGAGCTCTGAATGGCTCATCTTGGGGACGCATGTAAATTACAGATAGCATTTTCTACCCTACTATACATTACATTTAACTCTAAAATATTCCTTTTGTTTTTCACAACACGCACACAAACACAAACAGGTTGGCCAATACGAAAAATAACTTATTTACAAAATCGTTTAGTTTGGATAGAAGCTGCCTTTGCGTCAGATCTGGAGGAGACCCCTTGGGACACCGCTTACACATTCGACAATGCGGACGATGTGTGTTCTCATTGGGTGGGCGTGTATAAGCAGGTACTGGATAGCCACGCACCGGTACTTAAATTACGCTTACGGAACAATCAACTGCCGTGGATAACACCAAACATCCAACGAGAGATACGTTAACGGAATCGCCTATATAAGAAGTTTCGTCGAGTCTGCACTGACGCAAACTGGGCTAAGTACAGGGAACAGCGAAACAAAGTTTCCAGTTTAAAGAGAACAGCAGTCCGCAACTTTTGTTGGGAAGCAGCCAAAAGTCCTAGTCATTCAGCTGGACATTTCTGGAAAAAAATGAAACCACTTCTACCGAATACAAAATCTAACATTGACAGCGGTACAATTCAACTCATAGAAGGAGGGAAAGTAATCTCGAATGTTCCTGCCGCGTTAAATGGCTACTTCTCTACTCCTTGTGTTGAAGAGGTGGTCTTAAAACTTACAGAGGAGGAGCTTATGGACCACCCCAGTGTCAAAGCAATCAGTAATCTGTGTATTGACCTAGACTTCTCCTTTGAACCAGTCAGTCCTAATTACATTTCTTCCCTCATAAAAAACCTTCACATTAAGAAGTCCTGTGGTCCCGATGAAATTCCGCCAAAATTTCTGAAACTGTCTGTACCTACCATCACTGCCCCAGTGACGAAGCTGATTAACTACTGCATATCGACTAGTACATGGCCGCGTGATTGGAAACGCAGTAATGTGAGCCCTGTTCATAAGAAGGATGAGACTACTTTTAAGAAGAACTATCGACCTATTAGTGTACTATCTGTTATATTCTCTAGCAACATGTCGGGATTTCTTCGTGGCCACTCATGTTGTACAGCGCTAGTTAAGATGACAGACGACTGGCGCACATCACTTGATAAGAGTCATGAGGTCGGAGTTGTGGCCATAGATCTGTCCAAAGCTTTCGATTCTATCAGCCACAACCTTCTACTAGCTAAGCTAAGAGCATATGGTTTCAGGGAGTGTGCTTTATCGCTAATTCGGTCCTACCTACATGATCGTCAACAAAGAGTTAATTCTCTGACTGGCTCTCAGTTCGTTGCGGTGTCCCACAAGGAAGCCTGCTAGGCCCCCTCTTATTTAACATCTTCGTGAACGATGTTAATCAATCTGTTGATATTTCATCACTGCGCCTGTATGCTGACGACACTACCCAGTATGCAGCTGACGTGAGTCCAGCTGCACTTGAGTTCACCATTAACCATGACATCAAGTCCCTGAAGAACTGGTTCTCTGATAACTTTCTTCAAGTAAACGCCGCTAAAACGCAGGCCATGACTTTAGGAAAATCAAAGTATACGTACGACCTAAGAGTCCATGAAGATACTATTATTGTGAAAGACACCTTGAAAATTCTAGGTGTGACTCTAGATAAGGACCTTACATTTAAACCACATATTAACGAAATGCTAAAGAAAGCTTACGCGAAAATAGCGCCACTGCGCCGGCTCAAGCGCCTTGTGCCAACAGCTCACTTGATACGACTCTACAAGGCGTACGTATTACCGCATTTAGAATATTGTAGTCCCATTTTGTTAGGCATTGGTAAAGGTCTTAGCAACAAAATCGAATCTGCAAATAGCTACGCTATCAGAACACTACTTAACTTAGGTAATAACGCAAATCATCAAGAAACACTATTAGACATGGCCTCAATGCGGTCATTGAAACATAGACGCAACGTACAATCTCTAATGTTATTCTTTAAATGCTTCAGAAATCAAGGTCCTGTATACATATCAAATCTTTTTAAACCTAGAGTCACTAGCTATAACTTAAGAGGTAGCGGTAATAACGTAGTTCAGCCATCCTATAACAGCCTTTTCCAGCATAATTCTTTTTCATACATAGTATCTCACATTTGGAACCAGCTACCATCGGCAGCTAAAACTACAACTTCTTTAACACAGTTTCGGCAATATCTTAATAAGTCTGACTTTATTGGATGCCAGTGTAAAACCTGCCTCTAACTAGCTCTTGCACACATGCACCTATATAATTGATCTACTTAGTTTACATTGATATCTTTAAATTTTGGCACCTTTAACTTTATAGAGTTTGTATATATATCGTATGATATTAGTATAGCTAGACTTGCTTACTTATTATTGTATATATGTAAATAGTTTGAACTAGAGTTCTCTTAGCCTTTATCCATATTGCTATGTACTAACAATATTACTATATATATGTAAATAGTTGAAACTAGAGTTATCTTAGCTTCCATTCGTGTTATAATGTCATGCCCTAGCTTTATTGTCCTACTACAAATTTTATATTTTGTTACTATTAATTTGTCGAGCGCTTATATCATGAGCCCCTGGCTCGGGAGATTGGGCAACCACTTCCTGCGTTACCGACGGTAAATAAATTATTATTATTATTATTATTATTATTTTATAAATTTAAGTTATAAAATAAAATAAATTAAGTTAGGGTGTCCCCATTTAGTGGTTGTTATACTGCTATGTAGATTGACACGTAAATAAAGTTGTTGTTATATTTAATTGTTTTTTTTTACTCCTTGTCTTTTTGCTCACCTCAATCGAGCATCTTGCTGAACGGCTATGAATGGCCATGTATGTTAGCTGAGCTTTGAGAGATTAGATGTTTGTTTTCTGTTGCATTAAAACCCCCCGGGGGGGGGGGGGGGGGGTACTCTACCCAAAGTTGGGTAGGGGTGTGCCGCTGGGGCTCTGAAACCCTTACCCTGTTTAAGACAAAGTGTTAAAACATTTCCCTCTATAAGACAAATAACAAATTATCTATACTTGGATGTCAGTGTTTATTGTGATCCTGTATAACGAGTGTCATAACTAAATAAGTATTCAGCAAGCACTAGACTAAATAACGGCACTAGATAAATACCATACCCTGTTCAAGATCTGTCGATGTGAAAATGGATACCCTGTCTAAGATCAGAAACTCAAAAAACCATACCCTGTACAGCGGATCATCCCCGTATAGTCCATATATGGGAGTACCCCCCCCCCCCCCCCCCCCCCCCCGGATTAAAACACTGTTATGCACTAGTCAATTGAAACCCCGGCCCCCCGAATCCCGGGACATAGCGGGGCATTAACGGGGACATGGCCGTGGAATAACGCACATTTAACGCTGCATTTTTCCGGTGGAACGGGGAAAGTAACGATTTGCAAAATTTGCGGGGATTTTAGCGGTGGTTGTAATGCCAGCCACGACAGAGCGGGACTGGGCCCGAGCATCAACAACGTGTATCAAACATGGCGGAAGCTAGGAACACGTAAAAATCGTAGTTAATTTAAATAAGTCCTGGGTGTTTCCATCAGAGGCAGTGTTTATACTGAGTTAAGTCACGAGCAGTAGATCAGGAAGTGTTTATTATTACACACTCTTTGTTACATGTATCACGGCAAAATATCAGATTTAATAAGTTTAAACGCAGCTGCATGACATTTCCTTTATATTCCTTTGTTGCTTTTTTTTTTGTGGACAGACAACGGTTTCTGATAAACAAGACAATGGTGGAGACGGTAAAAGTGCGGAAAGCATGTATCAGTAATAGAAAATATACAGGGGCGGATGTATATTCAATTTATCAATGCCTCCTCCCAATTGAAAATTCTGAAGCACATGCCGGGGCCATAGGGGCAGGTATTGTAACAGCCAACTGTCCCCGATGGGCGGGGAAAAGATAAAAATATAACACTCTATAAATGTTACATTCCCGCTATGTCCCGGGGGTCGGGGGACCGGAGTTTCAATTGACTAGTGCATTACACATGTTGTCACCAATGCAAAAACTTTTCTCTGTACGTGTTTTACTGAAGGGAAGCTCGGTTGAAAAACAATGTTTGCTCTCAAATATTCTCTGTGGATGTCTAAATCTGTTGCTGTGTGTGTGTGTCCTGCCAATTGTGCACTAGATATCACTTATGGACCAATTATTCTTGCGTAACACTAATTTGAGTTTCCTGCGTGCCACCATCTTGGATTTTAAGACATCAGTGTTGCTCCTATATATTGTTACACAACACAATATATTGTTTTATGACAATAGAGTCAACAACAGAGGCTTAACTATCCAGTTATTATATGTCCGACATCCCATTCATAGTACGCTCAGACTGAGGATTGGTTATTTCTACCCATAGACTTGAACTTGAAACTCTCATTGTTTTCTAAACAATCATTACAATCAGTTTATTAGGAGGTTAATACCTTCAGCTGCATAATACAAGTTGGAATAGACATCCTAGTTATTGCATCAGATGATGTTTTCACATCAACTCGCCAGTCAAAGTCAATGAGACGAGGAAGAGATACTATGGAAACAGAGAGGCATGCATTATTTTCAACTTTGGCAACGGCAATTTACTCAATATTTATCATATTAACACAGGCAGTTTTCACTATTATGTCAGTGAAATACAACTACCAGAATCATTTGCTCTGATTCTTTTTGTTCTTCTAATTTGGACCATTACCTTGGTATTCTCAGGAGTTTAAAAATCTGAATAAGAAAAAGAATTCGAAAAGGGTTGTGGTAGTTGTTAGTATTCAATTGACATATTAATAATGCAAACCAGGAATTGACTGCATGACTGTGGAGGGGCTACAAGGAGCTTCAATCTCAAAAATAATAAATAAAAATTACATACCTTGTTCATCAATAGAACTTGTCCGCCAAACCTGCCTGAAAAACAAACCAAACCAAGTTTAAATGCTAATTATTTTTTACAAAAATTGTGTTGGATTTAAAGTTAAGATTAAGAGTTGGTGGTCAGCATGTAAATGCTTACACATACAACAGTCTGTAGCATCATTACATTTAAAAATAGAATTAAATAACTAAGCAAATAAATAAATGTACATGTAGTACATAAACAGATAAATAAACAAAGTTTAAGCAACAGCTTTGAGTTGCACAGAGGCTAAAATTATACTCTCTGCTTAATTAAAGGATTGTAACAAACATTTACTGTCAGTGAGAAAGAATGTGGTAAATTATTCCATTGTATTTGTTGTTTTTTAAGTGACATAAGCTGTACATGTAGCTGTTTCATCAAGGACCTTTTGAAGTTTCCTCTAAAAATCCAGACAACAAGAAAATCTTTCAATGTGCATCATCAATACAGTACATACATGCTTTCTGCAATTAACCTTGCCATTAGTTCTCTAAGATTCTTGTGGAAATTATCTGTTGAAAACACACAATAACATACATTATACCTTTAGTCTGGGATTTATATTTTGGAATTAAATTTGATCTTTCATCTATAAGTATTTAACAAACAGATTCCATTCTACCATGTGTCTGTCCTCTTATAGATGCACAGAACGTGAAGAAAACAAAGAAGTGCACCACAACATGCAGTGTAGTAACTGATCTTCTCTTTGCGCTTTGGCATCATCTGTGCATCTATTAGACGACAGATGCACAGCAGAATGGAATCTATTTGTTTTAATCAAAACAAGTGGTTGTGTGCTCATGACGCCATCCAATAAAATTGTCTATGTCTTCTAATAACACATGGCTCTTGACCAATCAGAGCATGATTGTATTCCAGACTGATTTTTATAATAAATCTCATAGACATGCTCAACAAGATTATCCATAAAATACACAATAATATTAACAAATTTACAGCAAGCTGCATAATGATGTACATACTGAAGCTTCTCAATCACATACTTCCAAATGTAGGAAAACCACATAACAGAGAATTGCAAAAAAAAAAACATTTTAAAGTGACAAGAGTTATCTACTCACCTGGAAAAATACTATATACCTCCTTAACATCAGTAAGACTGTCATACACAGCTGTCTGTACCAGAGTTATGATGCCGAATACAAGCTGAACAGAATGTGAAAAGATGGAGATGTTGTGGTTCAATTTGATCTTTGGTTCAAAAATTTTGAACCAGTACAAAATTGTTGAACCAGTACCATGTTTTTTTAACCAGTACAATTTTTTTTAACCAGTTCAAATTTTATTTACAAGTGTGAACTTGTAGTTTGGGGTAAGGTTTGTGATAGGCTTTCCATGTAAGAAAATAGCATAGAACTTAATGTAAGTTCTACAGAAGTACTTTGGAATAAAAATGCCTTTATACCTTGTTTGCGTTAGCTGGAATGTACTGGAAACACAGTTACTTTGCGCAGTGATGTATTTTAATAGGAATATAAACAGCAAACTATGCAACTAACACCCTAAATTAGTGTCCACCCATTGTCGATGGTTAGGATTAGTTCTCTGGACCATTGAAGAAGCATTATAAGTGACTTAGCCCTAATTTAGTGACTATAGCTCTAAAAACCCTAAATCCATGAGCACCTGTTGTTGACGGTTAGGGTGTTTTAAAGGTAGGGGTAGGGTTTGGATTAGTTCTCTGGACCATTGAAGAAGTGTTATAAGTGACTTAGCCCTAATTTAGTGACTATAGCACTAAAAACCCTAAATCAGTGAGCACCTGTTGTTGACGGTTAGGGTGTTTTTTTAAATGTAGGGTAGGGTTTGGATTTGCTCACATGACCATTGAAGAAGCATTATTTTTGTGTTGTTCAGTAATCTAGCCCTAAAAGGCCTAACTTAGTGACTAGCTCTAAAAACCCTAAATTAGTGAGCACTTGGGTTTACCGAAATAATTTTTTTAATGTTCGGTTTATATAGGTCTTGTTGTGTTAGGAATAAGTTTGCTTGGAGTGGATCAGTGCTAACTGGCTTTAATAAATCTGCTTGTTATTGGCCCTTGTGAACTATACTTGGAACGCCAAAGTGAAACAGAAATGTTGTATTTTTTGTGTTATTTCTGTGTAGACTGTTCTTGATCATTTATCCATTTTTGCGTCTTTTCACATCCTGTGGGTGATTCTTTGATGAGAGAACAAGAGAATAGTTACAGCATTTCTTTGAGTCGGGGTGGCACATGGTGCCATATTATGCTCTTAGGGTTTTTCTCTGGCTTCCTTCCATCCACAACAGCTAACACGCTAAATTCCAATTCAATCTGTGGATTAGCCAGGTCCTGACTTTCATCAGCCGCTATGGTTGTTTCGGATCCCGTTTAGAAATTTAGAGTTTTTTGAGCCACTTCGATTCTTTGTTGTCAGGATTTAGTTAGAAGTTTGTTGTTTGCGTACTCACATTTTCTTCTACTTCTAGTCAGTGTTTTATTCCATTTGGTAAGCTGAGTCAAACAAGTATGAGGGGTTACTTCAAGATCGTTTGCAATTGTGTAATACTTTAAGATACTCTTTATTAGCTCTTTCGTAGAAGTCTTCTTCTAGATACAATGTTAGTCAGGTGATTCGCTTTCTTGTGCTTTCTTTTAGTTCAGCCTCAGCTGTGATTACTCGGTTGACACAGTTTTGTCTGTGTTGCCATCCATGATTGTAATTATATTTCCAAGTCCGATTTTGTTAGCAGTGCGCATATGCAAATAAAATTAAGAGACTGAAAACAAATTAGCATAAGGAGAGGGACTGGGTTCGACGATTAGTAACTTATAGAATAAACGGTGGCGTCAAAATCAACAAGCGCTTCTGTGGCGCAGTGCGTTAATCGACTGGATCATCATCTACCAGGCGTTCCTCGCGATCCTGTCTCAAGTTAAGCCCGACCGGGCAAGGTTAGTAAGTGGATGGGTGACCGTCAAGGTAAGTGGTACAGTAAGGTGTGTCAGGCGAGATGAGGGGAAAAAGGGGATGGGACTGGGGAAGGGAGGGTAGAAAGTAGAGGGGAGGGGAGGATTGACAAAACATATTTGGTAGGGGATGGGTGGGTGGATAAAAAAAAAATTCATCCCCCCCCCCCCCCCCCCCAAAAAAAAAAAAACTAAACCGCCTTTTTTTTTATGAATCCCAAAAAAAAAAAAATCCCTTTTTAGAATCTTGAAAAAATGAACCAGTTCAAAAAAATGGTACTGGTTCAAATATATTTGTACCAGAAGTAATAATTGAACCACAACAGATATTTAGTTACAGATCAATCACAGTTTCTGGGAAACCACCACCCCTCCCCCCTGCTTCACCCTAAATTAATGGTTAATCATTAATTATACATGAATATCCATGGGAGGGGTGGTTAGTTCCAGTTTCAGTTTATTAAGCATTAATAATTTAGGCAAGCCTAATAGAGATACTGGCATATGATATATAGCGGTATGCTAAACAACTAAATAAACAATCAAACAAACATTCAATTGACAAAAAAGCTGACAGTACATATTAAATGAGTTCCTTGGACTAGTTAATTGAAGATACAGTGTTACAGTGAAGTTACAGTGTAGCTGGGTAGAGCATTCCAAACTGGTATTGTTCTAACATAGAGTATTTATAATTGTAACAGAGGCAGAGACAGTGACAGTTTCCCAGAAACCGTGATTGTGTGTTCAGTTGGAATACTGAAAGCGTTAGACTTTATAATTGTGTTTTACTGACAGATACAGACACTTGCTGACTGTAAAATGAACTAAAAAATGAAATGTATTCATACTATTCAATATTTTTCGTTCATTGTACAGTCAGAGTATGCATGTATTTGTCAATAAAGAATGCACATCAGTCTCCAATCCTTACATACATATAAGCTAAATAAATATATTAATTGTACACAACCAGATACTCGAGTTTGGCTTTGACTGATAACAGTTTGATATCACGTTCAGTCTCAAGTGGAATCAACACAACACACTCAGTCAAATCCTACATGACTATGAAAATAATAACACTGGTACTAATATCATCGTTTATGGTGTGTTCATTTGGAATCATTATGGTATTACACTATAATTAAGTTAACAGTTGCTAAGTAACATGTAATAAAATTATAATCGATTTAAGCAAAGATTAATTAGTTACAGGATTATCGGACATTACCCTAAATTGGCTGTCATGCAATGTGACATGATCAGTGTTGATTGCTACGCTTGATCTAGAGAAAAGTATAGTTGATCTTGTGTTGCTAACCGGGTTAGGCTGAAAATGATGTTTTTGAGTTTTTAGAACTCTTATAAGTAAGAAGGAGTAAGTAATACAGACTTATACAGTGCTTATGGTAGGATGCGAAAAAAAAAAAATTATGCGGGATTTTTTGGCGAATTATGCGGGAAACATCGCAAATTATGCGGGAAATTATGCGGGATGACGTCATACATTTTCTAGCACAAATTTATTTTATCGTGTTTCACTTCAAAAAAGCCGCAAGTTGAATTATTAAGAGAGATGGTTAATTGTCTCAAATCCATTTTAACTAGTATCCCTTTGTGTTCAAATCTATGTACTAGAAAGTCTATGTTAAACGTCAACTGATCCTAAGTATTCGTAAAATTCTTGATGCAGCAAGACTATCAAGCCTAGTTTACTAGCGTTATGGTCATAGGTTTTATTTCAGGTTAGTATGAAAATGTTATCTACTTTGTAGAAATGTCTTCAAAAGACGTAATTATCATTTCAGTAAGAAAACCAGGAAACAAAAACCAAGCAGGTTTTTGAAATGCTGTTGTAGTTGTCGCCTTATTGAAGATGCGGAAATCGACACGTTACTTTGACAGACCGCTAACCAATTTAGCGGTAAGGGACTAAGGGAAATAAGGTTTAACTGATGGGGGTGCCATCGCTTTTTGAATCAATTTTTAAATACTGTACAGAATTTAACTGACCCAAAACAAGAATTAATAGTAGCGGTCGTTACTAGAGCTTACGCAGCATACGCGAAAACGCCGTTCGACGTACCGTATGAGCATAGACTAATAAACGCAAGTTGATATTATTTTCCTTTGCACTAACAGTTTTAGAGCTGAAACATTTATCGCTTCGTGACGTTTCCGTTTAATTTCCTCTGTTGATTCTCTTACAACAAATTATCCATGTTTTTAAACCATAATTAAACTCGCAAAACGCTATGGAGGAACTTGATCTGAAAATAATTCACGTTTTCCCGCTGAAAACGTAAAAACAGAGTTTTTTTCTATTCCAAATTGTGATTCGCCACTTAGGAAACCTTGTCTCGAGATTTTCCACCAATAATGAGACACGTTCTATCGAAATTTAGACAACAGGCCCCCACGGTTTTCAACATACAACGCCTTGTTATTCCCGTTGTGAATCGTCGTTTCGATTGCTCAATGTTCGACGATTTGGGAAGGAAATCCACTGTTAACTTCGGATAGATTGGGTAAGAGTCTTTGAGAAATAGCGAAAATAGATACCCGTTTTATGATTTTCTATAAATTTCTCCAAATTATGCGGGATTATGCGGGAATTGGCAGATTATGCGGATTATGCGGAGCAAGCCAAATTATGCGGGTCCGCATCCGCGCATAATTCCATAAGCCCTGCTTATAGAGTAAGTAGTAAGAGTGAATTACAAGAAAGTCTCCAAAAGGATGGTTTAAAACTAGTAATTAGAATGACACATAATAATTATTATGATGTTGTTAGCTTAGTGCAAATCTTGATGTCTTTCTGAGTACAGTCCTTTAGTTAAATAATATATCAGCATTTATAATCAAGAATATTTTGTAGTATTGCAAGTTGTCTAAGTCTGCATTATCAGATTGTGTAATCAGATTTGAGTAAGGTTAAAATATATTTTACAAGAGTTAGAAGAAAGAGTTGTAATGAAGCATTGGAAAGAGCAGAGCTCTCCAACAATAAATAAAAGCAGAACTCAAAGAAATGTCTGCTCATTGAGTAGTGATCCCTGATTACCTGGCCAAAGAAACAGTGCAAAGCACTCCCAAAGGGGCCAAAACAAGAGGTGCACAAATCTGGGCAGATGCCTACTAAGCTAAATGAAGCTGTTGTCATATTCTGCTAAGAGGAATGAATAACAAAAAGGCAATCCCCACTGGTTACGAAGAGGAGCTTCAGAGGCAAAGACTGATCAGAGAGCAGTTAAAGTTGGTGGAAAAGGAAAACAAGAGATTGAAGAAGAGATTATTTATTTTGTAGATGGTTAGGGCTAGAACATGGGAAGTAGCAAGCCAAGCAAGCCAGTCACATAGCTAAAAAAATCATTTATAAATTTTGGTATGAGTACCAAATGGTAGAAAAGAAGCAATTCAACAACATGCATAGAATTGTACTAACTTCTCAGTGTTGAGGCACAATGTCTTAGAATTGAGTGCAATGATGACGGTTCACCAACCAAATATTTTCTGCAAGAAGCCAATGAATGACCATCTAATGTCGAAAACTGAAGAACTATTTAAATCTGCTCAGGTGATTAGCCAGAAGAAGCTGCAACTAGAAACTTTATGGTTGAAGGTGAAAAGTTCAACTCAATAGATTTGTGAGACTATTACATCTAGCTATAGTGGGTAGTGCACAAGATGAATATCATACTCCACTTGCATTGAGCCACAAGAGGAAGACTGCATTTTCGAGAAGCTAGAGAGCACCTCAAGTACTAAGGCTGTATTATATTTAAGTTGAGTGATATGGTGGTGCTAAGTGAACCATCGAGATAATTTGTTCCTGACTGAACAGCCGAATCAAGGAGGGTATACAGTCAAAACCTTAGATGAGGACCTTTCATACAGTTATTTGTTGAATCATTGCATTCAAATAAAAAATTGTGTTCCTAAGATAACCTTCGACAGCTCAGTTGAACTCCCATGTAAATAAGTGTAATTAATCCTGAATAGCAAGACATTTTAACATTTCAATTGATTTTGGGTGACCACAAAATGAAGGGCTGTGTGCAAGAAGGGCGTAAGTGACTCTTGATCATGTTCTAAATTCTCCCTTAGAAAACAAAGAAATTGAAGGAGAATTTAGAATGTGATCAGTTGACACTTTCATCCTTTTTGCACACAGCCCTTCAAATATTAGTGAGAATACTGTTCAAAAATGACATGCAGTTTCTAGCAATCTGTGTGCCTCCCTGCCCTGTTGCTGGCATTCCATAAGTTCTGTGACCCAAACTAAATAACCTTCCTTCCTTTCAAAATTGTACAGTAAATTTAATGTTCATTTAGGACACTTGAAATTTAGCCATTTGAGAACATTAACATTTTCAAAATGCCATCTTTTCCAGAACATCCCAAATGAATTCACTCTTACTGGTCACTAGTTGTATTCACCTCTTCAGCTTCTTTAAATTCAACATCAAGTGATAATGCTGTTGTCTTGATAACAGAAGTTGGCACTATAGAATAACAAATAAATGAAGTGAATGCACACCAGTTATCTGATAGACCAGCAGCAAAGATTGCTTCGAATGAATTTTAAAGTTCCACTCTCAACCATGATCCTTCGCATGCCATATTCTCCTTCACGGAAAATATAAATTCATGCGCTGCAGTCCCACAGAACAATAGTGGTCTAACAAGCATGCCCACAGAACAATGGTGGCGTTATGAGCAGACCCACAGATGCGCTAGAGATCACGGACGAGAGTGCCTCTTTAAATAATGACCATGTACAGAAGCTAAAACCTTGATGGTGCTGATATGTAAGGATTTAAGTTCCTTAGATCCCAATTAGTTCCCAATTAGTTTTATTGTAATGAATGAATTGCAGTATTATAAATCATCCTTCGTGAAGCAAATAATCATCACACTTCAGGGAATGAAGATCCAGGTGTCACAGATATTCTTACCTTCACCATTTCTGTAACAAAACCCCTCTTGGATTATTTTTTTAACAAAATCCTTTGACTGTGCCTGCAAGTAAAACCATAGCCCATGTTAAGGTGGCTTGCACAGGGTATTGTGACAGCTAAATGGGCATCGTAAGATTCATACTTTACAGCAGGAATGTTTGGCTAATCTTTGAGATTTTTTGTGCCATGTATTTCCTGATATTGAGGAATGGTAAACACAAAACAGAATTCCAAGATACATAATATTTTCGGAGATATTAAAGCTTCTTTCGACCCCTTGTTTCTAGGTAAAATGTGAAAATCTTCAAAAGGACCAATATATATATATATATATATATATTTAAATGCTGTTATCTATATAGATTAACTAACCAATGAGCTTTGTTGGTAATGAGTTTCAAACAAATCGATGGAATGGAAACATCTACAGCAAGAGATATAAATGTCACCAATTTCTTGCAAAATGTCAGAGAGCTACATGACTTGTATGATTGCCACTTCCAATTCTTCCCAGTAATCTATAGTTTAATGCCATGGGGAAACTACTCTATTAACTACAAGAAAATAGAGACAGTGGGATGGAGTATGTCATAAGATGAATGAGGAAAGTTTAATTGTGAATATTTAGTGAAAAGCGCCAATTTTTAATTTACCTAAATATTTAAAATCTGAACAAAAACTTTGGCCTCACTCAAGAGAATGTTGTAGGACAACATATTTTGTGTCACCATGTGCAATTTCATTTCATTTCATGAATATGTTTTTGCATACTGATGTCGGGAATGTAGCCGTTCTCCTCCAAGCTATCTAATTATGTACAAAATGGTACATTTCATAAGCTTGTTTTCAAATTTCTCATCTGTAATCAGTCACCCATTCAATAGCACTGAACAATTTTTTTCATTTGAGTCAGTTATAGTCACAATAAGGGAAAAGAGTTTAGTGCTTTATTAATTAATAAGTTATATTATTATTATTATTAAAAACAAATTTGTTTTTTGTTTTCTTTTATTTACTTTATTTTTTAATTTGAAACAAAAAGGCGAAAAAAATCTCCAAAACCTACCCTTCAAATATGCTAAATTTCTCATGAACGTTTGACTGAATACACAATAAGGGCTGTGTGCCACAAGGGCCTAAGTGACTTGCTGATCACATTCTAAATATATCTTCAAGTTCTTTGTTTTCTAAGGGGGAATTTAGAATGCGATCAGGAGTCACTTAGGCCCTTGTGGCACACATCCCTTCAATTAGAAAGCTCCGCAGAGGAGAAAAGGCTGGGATTTCAACCACCTACATTCCTGACCTCTTCACACAAAACTTATTCTTGAAATGAAATCGGCCAAAGTATGAATCTTTATGATGCCCATTCAGCTGTCACAATATCCACAAGCAATTAAATGAGGGGTGACAACTCTAAGAGGGCCTGTTTCAGGAGAACAGTAAAACATTTCCGGGAATCTAAAGAAAATGTTGGGAATCAGAACTGACACAGTGACATGTTTTCTCAAAAGGACTGACCTACTTGATTTTCAGTTTGTCTCAAATTTCTGTTATACAATAATCCCAAATAAATATCAATTATTTCCTACTAAATTCTCCAGTCTCCGAGGTTTCTCGGAGACCCGTCCATGAAAAATGGGTATGTATGTGAGGCCATGAGACTCAAACCCTGACCCTGTTTGACCCAATCTGAGCTCCAAAACCCTGATTGCCCCTTCTTTAAATTGTTTTCAAAACACGGTCGGATATATACCCTGGCCAGTATACCACGTACCGGGATTGCATGCAAAATACAGAACATTTCAAGTCGGGATGTGTCATTGGGTAAACAAATCAGCAGATGAAGTACATAGATAAGTACTGAAGTACGAATTAGCGGCATCACGATGTATGGGAACCTCAGTGCTTGCATGTGGGCAGGCGATCAAAATGCGGCAACAGAATGTCTTTTTGACATAGTAGCTAAAAAAAATGAACCCTAGCTGCCTAAAAAATACTGCACCCCGACCCTGACTGCACCCAAATTATACTCAAATCCTGACCCTGATCTGCCCAAATCAGGCCAAAACCCTGACCCTACCTGCCCAAACCGAGCTCAAAACCCTGACCCACCCCCGCGGCACATACATAATATGTCACAAACAGGAGTACTCCCCCCCCCCCCCCCCCCCGGGCAAAGAGATGAGCTAGAAACCTCTGCTCACAGTGTATAACAAAGCCTCTTTAAGCCCCCATTATTTTAAGGTATATAAAAATTCCCTCAGTAAAAAGTATTTCAAAGGTTTATATGAGCAGATCTTAATTTTTAATAGTGCTCTCAACTCAGAAGAAGTGAAGGAAGTTTAACAGATTCAGCTGTCAGAAAAGAGAGAAGTAGTAAAAGGATGAGAACCAGGTTTTTAATTGACTGCTGGATAAAATATAAAATACTAATAGGATCTGAGGAACAGGAGACATCGGAACGACTGCAGAATACCCCACCACAGCAAGTAGACTTTATTCATGTCAACGCGTCATCGCGTCAACGAGTAGACTGCGGTTGCTTGTAGAACGAAGATAGTAATATAAAGAGAACACTTTATTCATGTCAACGCGTCAACGAGTAGACTGCGGTTGATTGTAGAACGAAGGTAGTAATATAAAGAGAACACTATTCATGTCAACGCGTCATCGCGTCAACGAGTAGACTGCGGTTGATTGTAGAACGAAGGCAGTAATATGTAGAGTACACTTTATTCATGTCAACGCGACATCGCGTCAACGAGTAGACTGCGGTTGATTAATATATACACAGGCAGCCCAAGCTCAAAGTTTGAATATATTTGACAGTTGAACTACGAGTACGAAGGTTCAAACATCCAGAATATCTGGTATTTTATCGCACTAAAATGGCAAATGAATAACACAATGTTTCCTAGAAACTCGTTAAATCGGTCCCAAAACCCCCAAATTCAAGACACAACAACTTAATCTTCATCAAAGCAAGTTTATTGTGTTATTCATTTGCCATTTAGTGCGATAAAATACCAGATATTCTGGATGTTTGAACCTTCGTAGTTCAACTGTCAAATATATTCAAACTTTGAGCTTGGGCTGCCTGTGAGTGTGATATATAGAGAACACTTTATTCATGTCAACGCGTCAACGAGTAGACTGCGGTTGATTGTAGAACGAAGGTAGTAATATATTTACAATTTTATTTCATTATTTCATTTCATTTATATGTTTGACCGTGACAACGCGTCAACGCGTCGACGCGTTGACTGTCAACGTGTAAGGTAGATTACGTGGTAGGGTATTCTGCAGTCTAGCCCAATGGCAATGTACTATCTCAGGTTAATAAATATGCGCCCCCATCAAGTAAAATGAAGTTGGGGGGCGTATTCTTCACAATATCCATTCCCATACTCACTACACTAAAATCAAATTTAAAATTCCATATTTCTTTGCATATAATGATGTTTTATATTGTACCTTGAGCAGCAAATTGAGGGAAGAAAACACCTTCTCATCTAATCTGGCCGCCATCTTTGTAACCAACCTCGTCCCCAGGGTCTTCTCGGTCAGATCCAAGATGGCGGCTACCCGAGAAACAACCTCGTTCCCAGGGGTCTTTACGCGCCTAATCAAGGAGACACGCGGCAAAACGTTCCGCGCATGCGTATTTGCTATTTCTTGTCGGCGCGCGGCCGCCCCCAGTTTCCCGCGAAAACCGAAATGAAACAACAGGCACATACCCGTGATTTTAAAATTTCTGCTTAAAAGTACTTAAAAGTATCCATTATTGTGAACTATTTTCTCAAAAAATAAGAAAACTACTTAAAAGCTAAGCCTAAGACTTTAACAGGTTGAAGTTTTCTTAATTTGTAATTCACTGTGAGTTTACTAAGTTATAAAATAATTTACTGAAAATGTTGAAACCCTCGGTAATTTGTATTTGATAGCAGAGCCTTCGTTCTTTTGGCCAGCTGAGCATACCGTTTTGCCGCGGTGTGTCCGAGAGAAGACCCTGGTAAATGCTGAACTGTCACATATTCTGATTGGCTCTTCGATTATGACGCAAGAGTTGTTCTAACAATGCTTTTTATTGGCCAAACGGACTGAGTCCAGATAGATGAACTTGTATATAGACCGGTTACAGCGTCACTGGTTACCGTTGTCAAGGCCGAACTGGAGGTCAACCACAATCAAAACAACAGTCAAACCATGGTCAAACACATTTCTTAGAAATGTCATCCAAACGTTTTTTACCGGTCTATCTTATAGGTTTACAACCTAAAGAATCTCGAGAAAGATATCTAATGAAGCTGAAGTACGTACGTAGATGGACAGGCTCCATACGAGATTCTGAGGGCAGAGACGATCTGGAGACTTGGCCTAGCGTTTAATACCTACAGATGTTGGAATATATCTGCTGTTTAAAGAAAGCCCGAATACACAGGACCAGCTCATGAACTAAAAAAGCCTTCAGTGCTACCAGAAATTTGCAAATGACTAGGTCAGGGAAATATTGAGCAAATAATTTGGCGACAAACGTCTGATGATAGCGAAGGTAAGTATGTGCGTGACGATCGTGGCGTCGTTGTTTACTCGATCGAGCGAACGTCATCATCATCATAATCTTTATTTTAACACGGAGTCACTTCACAAATATGGTCTTCCAGAGAGCCGTGAGTTAAGCTTAATTACGATACTAAATGAACTGATAAAAAGTAAAATTTACATAAGAATCATTATAATTATTACTATGTATACATTCAAAACCTACTCAGTACTATTAGTCCTACGATAAATTTCCTACAATAAATTTCCTAGAATAACTTAATTTACAGTAATTTATCAAATATTGTCTTATTTAATAGGCGTGATTTAAAACCATTTAGACTAGTTTGATCTCTTGCTTCCACAGGGATTTTATTCCAGAGGACAGACCCCCTGTAGTGAAGGCCACATTTTGCTGCTTCTGACTTAGGTCTTGGAATATGCAAGTTAATTTCAGAATTTCTCAGATTGTAGGAGTGGACATTAGAAGTATTATTAAAAATCTTTCTCAGATATAATGGAGAAAGATTGTTGTGGATTTTATACATTAATATAGCAAGTTGTCTAGTTCTCCTAATATGTTCCAGTTTTTCCCAGCCTAGCTCATCCAGTAAGTCACTAGATCGTGTTTCGTAATTTGAGAGCGTAATAATCCTTGCTGCTCTGTTATGTAGTTGTTGGAGTCTATTAGATAGTCCTTTGCCAATATTTCCCCAAACAGAGCTACAATGATCAAAGTATGGTAAAATCAATGCCTTGTACATGCTTAATCGAGTTTCAAAAGGTATAGTAGGACCTATACGCTTTAAAACTGCAAGACCCGCAGATATTTTCTTTGAAACTGCATCAATATGCGAGTCCCAGATTAGGTTTTCATCTATAAGGAGTCCAAGGGATTTATAGACTACCTCCCTTTTTAGCGGAATATTGTTTATCTCAACTTTAAAGTTATTTTGTACTTGAGAAAGTTTAGAATGACTCCCTATTAGCATGTATTTAGTTTTCTTAATATTTAGTATTAATTTATTTGCTTCAGTGTAACCATGATTGAATAATGTTCATATCATGATTCATTTGAAGTTGGAGGAGATTAGGATCCTCAGCTGTGGTGCACGTGGTTAAGGTGGTCATCATCAGCATACATTCTTGTTTTAGAGAACAAATTACAAGACGGGAGATCATTAATATATAGGATAAATAACGTGAAATCTGATCGACAATCAAACGAAATAAAAACATTATCTCTTCTACCGTGTTAACCATTCCCAAAGAATGTCGGAAAAGCCGCTTACTCCATGGGTTGTCTGTGAGATTTGGCAGCTCACTGTGACTGTATGGCTGGCCTTGGGTATATGCATACGCAGCAGAGCGATCCCAGAATCCTTTGAGCGAGTCACATCGTTTGGCCCCACATAGCTTCTCTTCAGTTGGGCTGTTGAAGCCGACTGCAGCTTAGTTACCCCAAGGCCAAATTAGTTGCTCAAGACCTCCCAGACCCAGCCATTTGCAAAGTTATAGTATCACTGAAGGCTTTTGTAGTTCATGAGCTGGTCCTGTGTATACGGGCTTTCCTTAAACAGCAGATATATTCTGACATGTTTGTAGGTAACTCTAGGGGACTCTAGGCCAAGTCTCCAGATCGTCTTTCCACACTGCCCTTGGAATCTCGTATGGATCCTGTCCATCTACGAACTTCAGCTTCGTTAGATATCTTTCTCGAGACTCTTACGGTCAGTGTAAACCTTTAAAATAGCCGGGTAAAATACTATTAGATGACATTTCTGAGAAATAAACGGTGCTTTTTTTCGCTGCATTAGCTCGGTGTATTCACTGTGTTTGACTGTTGTTTTGTTTGTGGTTGACCTCCAGTTCCGATAACCAATGACGCGGCTCATTGTAACCGGTCTATAGTTTAGATTGCTCAAATTTTATCAATAAAACGATTTTAAATAACCTTAAAACACGTTGTGTAGATAGAGCAATAGACCATTTTCTCAGATATGCGCACGCAATATTGGCCCGCCAAATCGCTTTTTGAACAATAGCTGTCGCATCAGAACGAGTCTAACAAAAGCTAACAAAACACACGGCCCGCCAAGAAATACTTCATGTAGGCAGCTTGGATTTAGACTGGTGTGTAATCAACTAAAGTCGATTGAGGTATGCTAACCGCCGTGGAAAGCGAGTAGCAGCTGACGTTTCGAGCGTTAGCCCTTCGTCAGAGCAAAAAAGCTTGGATTTAGTATTGGTTGAAATAATAGGGAGGATTATACTGAGGAAACCACTACGTGATTCCCACGTGAAGTATTTACCGGCCCGTCAAGTCTGTTGCGTGCGCATACTTGAGAAAATGGTCTATAGATGAAGTGCATTACTGGGTAATTTTCTGGTAAGATTCATCAGTGGGAAAGGCAGGAAAAGCCCGGCGTTAAACTTAAACATCAGCTATCGATCGCTTCGCTTCAACGCTATAAACGGAAAATGAACGGCTTTTTAGGATTCTCTTCTAGCTTAGATACATCCTGGTAGTTTTGTGATACCTTTCCACTGTTTCTTTATCCAAGTAAACTCCATTTCGAGCCATTTAGTATACCTGTTTTCACTGCATCGTTCGCCGCGTGGAAATACCGTTAATCGCTTAATTCTCGCTCACTCCAGATTGGGATACCTATGGTTTGTACACGTCATGAAATATTCCCATATTTAGCTTGGTCGCCATCTTAGATCGCCAAATCACGTGACAGCCTTTACCAGGGTCTTCAACCTCGTCCCCAGGGTCTTCTCGGTCAGATCCAAGATGGCGGCTACTCCGAGAGAAGACCCTGGTAAAGGCTAGCAATTAGCACACAAAATATATGGGTACATCTAAGTCAGGACCTATTAAATTGGCTTGGGGGGGTTCCACTGTTTAGGACATAATATATATATATATGTGCGGGTCAGGCTTCGAGCCTAATTTGAGCAGTCAGCGTCAGGATTTGAGTCAATTTGAGCTATCAGGGTCACAAAAAGTAGGGCAATCAGGGTTTTGGAGCTCCCTTTTGGGGTCAAACAGGGTCAGGGTTTGAACATACCTCCCATTTATCACACTGATAAGTACCCCCCAGGTAATTGCAATTCGAAATAGAAGAGAGGAAGGAAAACCAGAGAATCTTGAGCAAAATTCATCTGAGCAATGTAAGAAAGCATTACCAGTCTTGCAATCACAGCCTATAGTAATAGCTCATATTTTTTCACTCATAAATCCGAAGAAAAAAGTAATGTCTGCTTACCCGAGCGCTTAATTAGTTTCCAATATGCAAGTATGACGTCAGCACGTTTGTTTTATTTTTCCGCCCACTGCCCAATCAAAGCCATTGTTAGAATCTTTTAGTGAATTGGTGTGCCAGTGAACACTCTCCTATGATTGGTCAGCAATGGCAAACTGATGTATTGTCTGAATTGCTTTTAAATGTAACATTACGTTACGTCACTTCCAGGATATGGAAGGTAACATTTGATTGGTCCATAACACAATGAGGTGTGTATATTGGAAACTAATTAAGCACTCGGGTAAGCAAACATTACTTTTTTCTACAAATTTATGAGTGGAAAAATACGTCTGCATAGCAGGCTAAGTGACAAGTTGCTAAAGATGAAAGAAAAACTTGTTTACTAATTACCGTTTACTAAAGGTTGAGCCTGTATACACAACAAATGGTAGCTGTAAGATAACAAGCTAAATAAATCAGAAATACGTCAGTGCAATTAATTTTGATTTTTTAACTTATGAATAAAGCAACATTTCTCTTTTTACTCGTAGAACTCGCTACTCCTCTGGTTTTTGCAGGCTTTTTTTCCTAAACAGGACATACACACATTAGTTTAACCTTACTCAGTAATACAGGAAATATCTAAAACGTACGGAAAATGTCCACATGTACAAAACGAAAATTTCAACTCTTATTGGCATTGAAAAGCTAAGATGAAGCACTCGGTTCATTTGAATGCAAAATGGACTATCTGTTATATATTGTCGCCTATGGTTTGGTTTAGTCAAATAATACTTCATGAATGTGTAACAACGAGCTAGGGATACCTTTGCATTCTTTTTACAAGTTCATTTATAACAAGGCATTTTCATCATTTTGTTCGTGCTCACGGGTCAATAAAACGTGGGTTTCTTAGGGTCTCTTCGCAGTTTACGTGACATGAAGGGTTTCAATGATATTTCTGTTAATATATGTAATGTTAAAAACTCCAATAATAGATTATATAAAAGCAATTCCCTGCACACCACCGCGTTGTGTGGCGCTTCACAACGTGGAAGCGACAACATGGTACCGCGTTGTGAAGCGACGTGGTACCGCGTTGTGAGACGACAACGTGGAAACGACAACGTGGTACCGCGTTGTGAAGCGACAACGTGCACGTGGTACCGCGTTGTGAAGCGACAACGTAGTACAGCGTTGTCAAGCGACAACGTGAAGGCGACAATTGCAGGACTTCCCTGAGTATTCGAATAAAATCGTTGGAAAAGGACACTGAATTGAGCCAAATTGAACTGAGATAATTTAACCGAGTGCACAGAATTGAGTAATTGAACCAAGTAAACTGAACTGAGTGAATGGATAGAAGAAATAGAACTGGAAACCGAACCGAATCGCCTAATGGAGCAGCCGTATGGACACAAAGAAATCAGTGGAGAAAACTGAACTGAGTAAACCGAAACCGAAACCAGAATATAGCTTACGGACATGAATCGAATATACAGAACTGAGTAAACTGCTCTTTCACATTGTTTCCAGTTCATTTTATTGCTTTTCCAGCGAGAATTGCCTGTCCAATGAAAGTTACCCTTTCTTGATGTTTCCACAGGGCTCGGGTCAATTTTATAATTTCCTTCCAAGAGTTCAGTTTCGCTCGTTTTTCTTGTTCTGTCATTCTTCTTCCGGTTCAGTATAATTCTTCTTTGTCCTCATAGTTTATTCATGTCATTTCCTGTTCGATAAATTGTTTTGCCAATCCGAAAAGCAGTTTACTCAGTTCTGTATATTCGATTCATGTCCGTAAGCCATATTCTGATTTCTGTTCGGTTTCGGTTGTATTTACTCAGTTCAGTTTTCTCATTTCTTTGTGTCCATAAGCTGCTCCATTAGGCGTTTCGGTTCGGTTTCCAGTTCTATTTCTTCTCTTCATGAACTCAGTTCAGTTTACTCGGTTCAATTTCTGACTCAATTCTGTGCACTCCGTTCACTTATCTCAGTTCAATGTGCCTCAATTCGATCGGTGTCCTTTTCCAACGTTTTCATTCGAATGGCTCAGGGTAGAGTCCTCCGAAGTCCAGCAATTGTTGGATCCGGTTTCCTCGGTTCAGTTTTCTTGATTCATTTGTAATCATGGTCCATACGCTAGTCCGGGTACAGTTCTCTTCTGTTCTCTAGTTCGCTCAGTTCTAAATCCCCTAATTAGCTAGATATACAAAATACAGCTTTACAAAGTACAGTAAGCCTCCGAACAGTTAAAGGGGCTATGTCATGGTACTGCGCATGTATCGAGTAATAGCTCGTTTAGTGGCTGTTAATTTGATACAAACAGTTAAACTTCCCTCCCTCAATGCTTGATTGAAAGGATTTTCAATATTTTCCCTGGAGACTGTTTATATACACTGTTTGTTAGTCATTTTTACATATTTGCTTTCATATAAAGCATCCCACATGGCCGAGAGGTTCGTTAGTTCATATCAAAATCGGTGGAAATAGCTCTTTCCGGCCCGGAAAAACGAATGTAAAGTCTTACCGTGACACAGCCCCTTTAAGGTCTTAGGTTTCTAGGTCTTTAATAGGTTTCTTGGCTACATTATTCTATTTGAGCTACAATTTTTGCCAACACATGTCCCAGCTTCTTTCAATCTCTTCCCTTCCCATCGTCCCATTCCCTTCACATCGTCCCTTGTCCGCCACCCCTAAGGCTGCGCATTATACTCCTGCTTGATGCCTGGGTGCGAATACCCGCACTAACACAAAAACCTCACAACGCGGTACCACGTTTTCACTTAACAACGCGGTACCGCGTTGTCGCCTCCACGTTGTCGCCTCACAACGCGGTACCACATTGTCGCTTCACAACGCCACGTTGTCGCTTCCACGTTGTGAAGCCTCACAACGCAGTACCGCGTTGTCGTTTCCACGTTGTCGCTTCACAACACGGTACCACGTAGTCGTTTCCACGTTGTCGCTTCACAACACGGTACCGCGTTGTCGCTTCCACGTTGTGAAGCGTCACAAGGCAGTACCGCGTTGTCATTTCCACGTTGTCGATTACATACCAGTGTTTACCGAGAGAAGACCCTGGTAACAACCTCGTTCTTCTTCTGGTCAGATCCAAGATGGCGGCTACCCGAGAGATATATTACATTCTTTACACTTACTAGTGCTACGCGGCAAACATGATTCAATATCATAACTACATATACATATATAATCGCCGTGACCCCATGTAATGCACCAATACCCACGATTGCTCTCATCTGACTTGATAGCTCAGTTGTTAGAGCGCCAGACATGTAACCTGGAGGTCGTTGGGTTCTAGTCCCACTTGGGTCAGAGATTTTTTCTCTTTCCCTCGTAGGGCGTGCACACTTAGCACTACAGCTTACCACTTTATATATTACATTCTTTACACTTACTAGTGCTACGCGGCAAACATGATTCAATATCATAACTACATATACATATATAATCGCCGTGACCCCATATAATGCACCAATACCCACGATTGCTCTCATCTGACTTGATAGCTCAGTTGGTAGAGCGCCAGACATGTAACCTGGAGGTCGTTGGGTTCGAGTCCCACTTGCCTGGGTCAGATATTTTTTCTCTTTCCCTCGTAGGGCGTGCACACTTAGCACTACAGCTTACCACTGTATATATTACATTCTTTACCCGAGAGAAGACCCTGGTAAAGGCTGAACTGTTACGTATTCTGATTGGCTCTTCGATTATGATGCAAGGGTTGTTCTAACAATGCTTTTTATTGGCCAAACGGACTGAGTCCAGAGAGGTGAACTCGTTTGTAGATTCGATTGCTCAAATTTTATCAATAAAACGATCTTAAATAACCTTAAAACACGTTGTGTAGGTAGAGCAATAGATGAAGTACATTACTGGGTAGTTTTCTGGTAAGTTTCATCAGTGGGAAAGGCAGGAGAAGCCGCGGTTAAACCTGAACATGTGCTATCGATCGCTTCGCTTCAACGCTAACCACAGGCAACCCAAGCTCTAATTGTGTGTATTTGTCAGTATAATATAGGGGAACTTAAATAAACGGGGAAAATCACGAATTTTACCACTATTGATAGGTTAAAATCAACTGAAATAAACGTACCTTTGCTCTATGTGTTGTCTTTTGTCGTTTATTAGCGATTTGGGCCTATTTTACTTTTCGGATCTCCTCTCCCTAAGCCGGAGAAGAGATCCGAAAAGAAATATAGGCCCAAATCGCTAATAAACGACAAAAGACAACATATAGAGCAAAGGTACGTTTATTTCAGTTGATTTTAACCTATCAATAGTGGTAAAATTCGTGATTTTCCCCGTTTACTCGTTAGTTCCCCTATATTATACTGACAAATACACACAATTAGAGCTTGGGTTGCCTGTGCGCTAACGAAAAAATAACGGCTTTTTAGAATTCTCTTCTAGCTTAGATACATCCTGGTAGCTTTGTAATACCTTTCCACTGTTTCTTTATCCAGGTAAACTCCATTTCGAGCCTATTTCGAGCCAATTAGACTTGTTTTCTCTGCATCGTTCTTCTCTCGGGTAGCCACCATCTTGGATCTGACCGAGGAGACCCTGGGGACGAGGTTGCTTTGTAACCAAGCAAAATATAGACAGGGTGACCACAAAACCTTACTCTGAACCCCAATCCACAGGCAGCCCAAGATCTTATAATTTTACGTAATCTTATTTTACCACAGGGAGCCCATGCTGACTACTCGATGGCAAAATAGAAGGGTTTGTACGAAACTTTATTGCTAGACAGCTATATAGGAAGAAAAAATAATTACATGTATCACCGAAATGCGGCTTTTAAAAGTGCTCTAAGACAACCAAGAAACAATAGATTGACAATATTTGATGTGGTACTGTAAACTGTAATGACTGGATAACTTTATCCACCGGATAAATCCTTATCTTATGTGGAGACTTGTCAAATCTATTTTGTGGAGACTTGTCAAATCTTTTTATGGCTCTAAGCTAAGGCTGACACTTCAATACCTAAATATAAAAGCGATAAGCCTATATTTTTGACCCGAAGAAGAAAAATTCATCTATAATGTAATGCACTTATCTTGTGCATTTCAAGGTCGTTCTATATTCTAAATGTGGCTTTGACAATATTTTACCTAGCAGCAGTTAGTCTCTTGCCCAAGGTAATACTCCGTAGCTTAGTAATTATTGGCTGTCAATTAATATTAATCTTAATGCAATTTTGCATCCTGTTGTTATCTTCTAATAACACGTACACATTTAGCAGAACTTCTGAGTGTGCAAGTCGTGAAAGTCCACTCGAACAGTGAATAAGCTCCTCCTTGAGCTTCCGTCATTTTGTTTATTTAGTTATTGACTAGAGAACTTAGTTTACCTTCTTGAATTCACTTGTTTTCGATTCTAAGCTAGATATATATTTCTTCTTGGACAGTTAGGACAGTTAGGACAGTTAGGACAGTTAGGTCTTAAAACGAACATCGTTAAATTTTTATAGTTTCGTAATTCTAAAATACTTTAAAATTCGTTTTAAGGTTCGATTGGGCGTATGATTTTACGTTACGTCATGAAGCTGTATATCTGGTAGAACAGGTTTATAACTTGTTTTCCCAGCATCACTTACGTGTATATGTCTTGCCTACTTAAGCAGTAGCATTGTAAAATTTAGTTAGTTGGTTCGTGCGGGGGATCCGCATGGAGTTGGTTGGTGCGAGAGGTCCGCACGGTACAAACGAATAAAGCAAAGCGAAGTCCAACTCAAGTCTCGGCTACTCTCTCAGAGTACGATCCCGGTTCCTGCGAGAGAACGCCAGTCAGAGCAAAACTCTCGCGAAACATTGTTTTCACGTAAAAGGAATAAACTCCAGCACTTGTTGGATAAACTTATTGATGAAGTAAGTATTCAAGAACACTAAGGCGTTTCACTTTCAATTAATAACATGTCGTGGAGGGCCCATATCCTTAAGTCACACCAAAAGGCAATTTAAAAGTTTAATTTATTGAAAGGTCTTAGATTTAAGCTTCCGAGATCAACACTTGAAAACTCCAGTTATAAATCTCTTGTCCGTTCTAATATGGAATATGCTGACGTGGTCTGAGTTTCCTTGAAAGTGTCCAATTTGAAGCAGCTAATAACTGGTGCAATGAATGGTACGCACAGGGAAGAGTTATTGAAAGAATGTGGTTTGCATAGGCTTAGGGACCAGAGGTCAATGCATAAATTATTTTTGATGTATAAAATGATCGGTCTGAGCTTTGTCCACGATACGTTTGTCAGAGAACCTCCTATATACCCTTCGTAATAGGGACAACTTGTGTTTACCCTCCATTCGCACTGGAAAATTGATGAATACGTTTCTTTATTCTACGACTATGTTGTGGAATAATCTTCCTGCATCGACACGTAATCGCATTTGTTTAGCATCTTTTAAATATGACTTGTCACGTAATATATTTTATGTATCACTTCCTATTAACCCTCTCAGCCCCAAACACGACATTTGTGTGTTTTACTGGTTACTTGCTTTGAGGATTTCAGTCTGGCTAAGTTGAAGGAGCAAGGCCCTGAGATTGACACACAACATAATGTATAGACAAATGATCCTACTGAACTGCATTTAGGCATATTAAAATTGAATCATTTCATCTAAATCCTCCTTTCTTTGCAGAAGTTAACTACAGTTTACATTATTTCATTTCAGAAAAAGTAGCTAAAATGGCACTTACAAAAAAAAATATTTCTCCTCAGATTCTAAAATTTCTCACAAAACTGCATATTTCACATAAATTTTTGAGTTTCATGTTTGCACTAACCTCACTTTCTGTCTCCCAACACCTAAACTTGCCCAGCACCAAGCCATTCTGTCCACAAGCACTTCACAGCAAGCTAAATTCATCCATAATGACCGCAAAGCATGCCGGGAAACCCTACCAAACAGCGACATGGCACTTCCCCATCTTCATTCTTCAAAATTTACACTAAGTCTAAAGCCATTTCGACCTAATAGCTTCATATTGGAATCAATGGCAAGTAAATGTTGTCCAATATTCCAAAAAGCTATGATAGGTGGCTCCAGACATCCATTTATAAAGCTCACGCTAAACTAAAGTAACAGAAGACGTCCTGGCCCATTCACGAGTGGAAAATGAGGCTCTTTCTCTATCACAATAGCAGGCACAGACTCAGTTCTTCGAGAAAGTACTGATTCAAGCTCTCATCAGACTTAATGATGTCCTCCAGCACTCTAAAAATGGAAAAAAATGCATTAAAAAGCCTTAAATTATGTGTTCCCCCAAACAAACTTCCCTCCAGCTCCGTAGCAATGCGACGTCGATGTATCCAAAATGGCCGACAAAAAACTTTGAGCCCCCAGTATTATTGGTCAGATGAAAATGCCATGGTAACAATGACTACAGTTTACTTAGGGGGGGAGGGTTCTGTTTGGTCTAGAAATAGCTAAAAATCACTTCCAAAGACTCAGGGCTGAAAGGGTTAATAAGCTTTTCTATCTTGGGTATCGTATATCAGTTTTGCACACAAGGTTAAGATTGCCGATGCAATGAATGAACTGTATCCCGTCTCCTAGATCTGCTTGTGTTTGTGGTGCGCCCGGAAAAGAAGATGTCATTCATTATTTGTTGATTTGTTCCCGTTTTGCTGCTCTGCACGCTATAATGCATGCCTCAGTTATGCAGAATGCTGAACTGACCTATGGGCTACTTTAGGTTTATCCAAAACAAATATTGAAAGGGTAGTTCACGATAGTAGTGGGAGAGGCACCGAATTAGCCTCCTTTTTGAGGAGGAATGGATAATTAGTGAGGAGGGAATTGAGGAGGAATACAGACGTCACAATCCTATTGTCCATTGAATTAATTAAGGAATATTTTTTTTAGGGCGCTATGCTAATTTTTAGGGCGTATGCATTAATCAGGATGACGTCACAATCCTATTGTCCATTGAATTAAATAAGGAATTATTTTTTTAGGGCGTACGCCCTATTCGTAAAGAATAAGACACGCGTTATCGTTGTTTTAGGTTATTTTCCAAACTAGACCGAAGACATATTTACCATATCTGAAAGAACTGGCAAGACTGCCACCTGTCTATCGTTTAAAGGACTATCATGGATAACTTTATCCGAAGCTCCAAAGCAATAATAGATTTTACTACCCAACGCCCGCCGCCCGTCAACGCCCGCCGCCCGCCAACGCCCGCCGCCCGCCAACGCCCTCCTCCTCCCTCCTCCTCCCTCCTCCTCAATTCTCTCCTCACTAATTATCTATTCCTCCTCAAAAAGGAGGCTAATTCGGTGCCTCTCCCACTACTCACGATGGGTAGATATACTTTCAAATTACTGGAACGGAGCGATAGGAGCAGTACGTCTCCGCGCCACCCACTAAGGAAAATGTTACCCTACTGTAAAAGAGTCTTTTACTAGTCTGAGAAAGAAGGCAAGTTTCTACTGAACGTTTTAAAGATAACTGGAATTGAGCGTGTTGGTTTTTGGGGAGGATGGAAAACCGGAGAAAAACCCTCGGAGCAAGGGCGAGATACCAACCAACTCAACTGACATATGGCGCCGCGACCGGGAATCGAACCTGGGCTGCGCCACCCCGGTGTCCTAGCGGATTTGGACCCTCGCAGATTTGGACTCCCGGTCCTTATCCGCTAGCGGATTTGAACCCCGGGGGTACGAATCCGCTAGCGGATATGGACCCCCCCCCCCCCTCCCCCCCCCCCCCCCCCCAAAAAAGAAAAAAAAAAAAAAAGAAGGAAAAAGGAACACAAGCACCTGAGAATTAGAAAAGAAAATTCATTTAATGTTGTTAAAGCCGACGTTTCGCACTTTTCGCGTTTTGTTGTTTGTTTGGCTTCTAGAGAATACAGAAGCATCGCATTCTTTTAAGCTGAGGGTTTTAAGAATAGGTCTTTAGTATTGGTTCTGATGTGCATACGCTAATCAGAAATGCTAATCTAAAGTAGATTTTATTTATTTTCGCCATATAATAAAAGCCGTATTGACCAAGCTTATTCGGTCAAGATGGTGGATATTGACCTAGTTCATTTTTTGCGTTTTTATGGATCACGACTTCTTCTCGGTCCATAAACACGCACAAAAATGAACTCGACTAATATCCCCATCTTGACCGGACAAGCTTGGTCAATAACCTCTATATCCAAACTTGCCATAAATAGACCAGTTAATTTACGGTTCGTGTTGTACGAGTCCTTTGTTTATTTGGTGACAGGCTGGGCAGATGTTAGACGATGGTGGCCCGCCAGTTGAAACAAAAGACAACTGCACATGACCCGTAAATTGGCCTTATAAGATGTACGAAAATAAATCTTGCAAAAAGGGATGCATTCAAAGTTGGAAACAGAATTAAAATATTATCTTTGTACGGGGATCCATATCGGACAGGGGGGTCCAAATCCGCGGGGGTCCAAATCCGCTGTGACATCGGCTCCCCGGAGGATAGGGAGGAAGTACAGTCATTCTCTTGCGTTTTAGGTAGCACTTTACCAACATTGCAAAAATTCAAATGCGTGACATGACATCGAAGTCACTTATCTTTGCAACTGTAAAAAATCAAATACAAAAAGTCGATAATAAGTAAGAACAAGAGCCCATCTGGGCTTTCACTCGGGCCACAAGAGATTGAAGATGAAATACACTTTCATTTGAAATTCTCTTAGTATAATAACCAAAGGGAAGAATTATTAGCTGAATTTAGCAGTCTTTAGGAGTGGCCGGTAGCGCGGTGACTTTCATTCTCTGCTCCCCTAGTATATACGTAATTTAATATTTTTGTTTTTCTCGTATTTAAATTCAAGAAGTTGACCTTTTAATTTAAACACTACTTATTCGTGTAACACACGTTTACAATTTAGTCTGCTGTTCTGTTACTGTACTGCAGGTTCCGAGTACCAATAGATGATTGTTTCAAATGTATGTTTATATTTGTACCATATTATAAGTTGTATCCTGTCCATCCTGTGATGGAGCGAGCTATGTCAATTTGTGTGCCTGTGTGCCTCTATGAAGCCTTTAATTTCTCGAACCAAAACCTCGGCCGTGAGAGGTTTCTTGTTTAAGTTTACCTCGACAGTTGAATATTGCTTGGCTCATCATAAATTAATTATGTGCTGAGTGTGTATAATTCTGGCTTCGTGTTGGCGAGTGACAGTGTTGCTCTCACAGTTCAGGAGTTCAGATGTCTTCAGACTTCGATAGAGGATAGTAACCCATAACTGCTCAACCACAGTATATGTATTTGCTAATAAATCGCTCAGTATACTTCGATATATTTAAATATCAGCTACGTACACAGGTCTCGATACGAGATCGGTAAACCAGCCCAAAACACGGTCGAACATATTTTAGTGTTGGCCTACCGATCATGGTGTTTGCGAGTAAAATGAAATGTGATGAAATGTGGCATAAAACCTACGAAACGTACCTCAAAGTTCAGGAGTTCAGAATAGCGTGACTGGACTGGAGAGAAATCTATTAGCGCCAACAATTAATGCATAATTTAACGTATGTGCAGAAATTTTGTTGCAGCGAACAAAAAAACGGCCTGCAGATTTAGACTCGTGCCTGCCACAGGCAGCCCGAGTAACAAGACCAGTGATAATATAGTGAACACGAATGGTTAATTCCATCATGCTCTGCTGTTATGAGACTTACAACTCTTTACCAAACAAGTTTAATTTCAGTTTTCAGGTAAGAATACAAGAGGCCAAGTAAAACCTCAACAACAAGTCTTTAAAATGACACACGCAATGTTCATTTGAACTTCCTCCCAGTGATTTAGCATTCAGTTTTGAACTGTATCAGTAGCTTTGCATGTATCAGTGCTTCCCCCAGGGGTCAGGTACCCTGGGGATTTGTCCAAATGCCCAATCAAACCTGTCATATCAAATCCCCTGGTATAGGGCACAACAATTAGTAAAAATTCATGATCATACAAGGTCGGTCCCCTTGGTTCCTAATTAATCCATGAACAAATCCATTTACTCTATATCTATACGACTATTAATTCCACTACACTTGAGGGTGGTTACACCAGTGATTTGGTTGCATTCTCAGTGTTGGCCTACAATTTAACATTGTGATCCAAGAAGACACAAAGCTTTTAGAACTATTTGCAGAAGTCAGAGCAAAGGCATGTAGTACCAGTTCTCCCAGTTATTTTAAGGTCCTACCTGGATTTGAACTCTGACTACCTCCTGCACAACAGACTGACACTTAACCACTGAGCTTACTGGTTCTGTGATGGGCCAAATTGTGTTCAGATAAAATCAATCCAATTCTATTAAAATGAAATTATAAATACATCTGAGACATAAATGTAGTCCATGAAGTGAAAACTACAATAAAACGTGTTTACATATTGTTTGTGTAAACTGCTCAATTCAATTGCCCTATATCATTATGACGTCAAATCAAAACAATCTATTGTTTAAACGCTAAGGATCACGGTCGTGGGAGGGGGACAAAACAGCAACAACACAAAGGAAATCGCTATCAAATGCATTTTGTAGAACGTAGAATAGCGGTAACAGCCACCAAATAAGGTAAATATTGTGGGATAAACATTGATACAGCTGATATCTGGAAACCAGACAATTCGAAGTTAAATTTTCCTCAGCAGAGCAGATTTAGTTCAAAACTCTATTGTTCAAGTCGATTCTGTCCCCCTCATAAACAAGCCGTGACGTCATAATGATATAGCGTAATTGAATTTGAATTGAGCAGTCTTAAAAGTTATTTTGTTGTCCTCCTAGAAAAACACAACATCTTGCCATTTCTATCGAAGATGCCTTTGGTTTCAGCAGCAAATCAACACGCTAAATTACAATTCGATATGTGGATTAGCCGGATCCTGGCTTTAATCATGCAGCCCCTTCAGGTCGTCGTGTCGTATATAAAATCACTGGCCATCTGGGTAAAAAACGCGATCCTTCGGCTCCGACGACAAGAGCGCCAGTTGAAATATCCTGAGCCTGTTGGAAGGCTTTCGCACGAGTTAAGTTAAATAAAACGTGACCAGCACAGTGCAATCTGATTGGTGGTGAACTTGAAATTTAACGCATGCGCAAAAATTTTGCTGCATGAAACAAAAAAAAAAAAAAAAAACGGCCTGCATGCAGATTTAGACTCGGTGCTGCCACAGGCAGCCCGAGTAATGAAGATTCCACACGCATTACTGAAAATTCCCGTACATTGATTGACCTATTATTAGTGAACAATACACATCGCATTCCTCAGTCTGGAGTTATACACTTGTGCCTTAGTGATCATTCTCTCGTCTATTGCATCATCAAATCCGGTATTCCCAAAGCACAACCAAGACTCATTGATTACCGTTCTTATAAATTTTTCAACCGAAAAGATTTCATTTCAGACCTTGAAAAAATTCCTTGGTCAGTAATTGAAACCTTTGATGACATCGATGATGCAATCTTCACTTGGAACCAGCTTTTTACTCAAGTTGCCAATGAACATGCTCCAATTAAAAGTCGTAAAATGAAAGGCAATCCTTGTCCCTGGATGAATAAAGAGCTCTTAATTGTCCTCCATGCAGAAACGTGACTGATTTTCACCACCGTAAAGCCGTTCAATCCAATTCATCGCATCACTGGCAAAATTTTAGAGAATTGAGAAGGAAGGTTAACCGTGACACACAGGAAGCGAAATCAACGTTCACTCTGCTCATCGAAAAAGCTAAAGGAAATTCAAAGGAAATGTGGAATCACTTAAAGCAAATATTTCCTCTCAAGTCATCCGGGAAAAGCTCTGGCCCCGATGTCTTGATTAAAGACGGAGTCACAATTACAGAACCCAAGGCTTTAGCAAGCTGTTTAAATGATTTCTTTACAAGTATTGGACGCTCTTTGGCCGCTCGTTTCAACATCATTAGGACCCCTGTTGTTTAATATATTTATTAACGATATAAATTACTTCATCTCAAATGTGTCTCTAAGATTATATGCCGACGACACAACAGAGTACTTTGCTGACCATTCCCCTATGGTGTTGGAGTTTACAATCAATAATGAACTGAACATTCTCGCAGAATGGTTTACATCGAACAACTTATCAATTAATGCCACCAAAACACAAGCTCTGGCAATCGGACCCACAATATATAATTATAATTTTCAGTTGAACGACTCTTCTATTGAGGTGAAGGACACGCTGAAAATTCTCGGACTAACCATCGATCCAATGCTTACGTTTAAGAAGCACATCAAAGAACAGCTGACGAAGGCTTACGCAAAAACTTCAGCGCTACGTAGAATAAGACGATTCCTACCACCGGACGTGATGACAAGGCTGTATAAGGCGTTTGTCCTACCGCACTTAGAGTACTGTAGCCCAGTCCTTGTCGGCATTGCAAAGACTGAAACTAATAAATTGGAGGACGCCAATTTTTATATTATAAGATCAATTCTAGGATTAGCTAAATCGAATACTTATGAAAGGGCCCTTCAGTTAGTCAAAATGCGAACGTTGAAGCAGCGAAGGTACATGTATTTTCAATCACTAGTTTTATTTTTTAAATGCATGACAGAGCAAGGTCCATTATATATCCAAGAATTTTTTAAACTACGGTTAGCTCACTATAACTTACGTGGCTCTGGTACAAAACTGGAGCAATTTCGCTTTAACACTAACTGGCTAAAGAATTCGTACTCTTCCATTACTAGCCACTTATGGAACAATCTACCCACTAAAGTACGTGAAGCACCTAATTTAAAGACATTTAAGAAAATGCTCAATAAGGTAGAGCTTAACCCACACATATACAATACATAGATGTAATTTTAGCATTTTATCTTAGCTGTAAATAGAAGTTTTAAAGTAGGGAATTTTTATAGTAGATTTTCAGACAGTCGTTTTAACATATTACATTTAATTTAATACATTTAGAAACACGTGCGCGTTTTAACGAGTCTTTTAGCTCCTAGGCGTTATGTGTATAAATAAATGATTGATTGATTGATTGATTGATTGATTACCACTTCGAATACTAAGGATCAAGTCTCTTCAACAACTTTCCACCTGAAAGAAAGTAGAAACCGATTTCGTGTTAAAACAGTTGTCTCAACTAAAGACAAACAAAGCCATCGGCCTTGACAACATAAGCGCAAGACTACTGAAAAGTGATGCCACAATCATTGCTCCTGTATTAACAAGTTTATTTAATATGTCAATAACTACATCAAAATTCCCATCTCTATGGAAAATGCGCAAAAGTCGCGGCCTTGTTTAAATCTGGTAACAGAACAGATCCTAGTAACTACCGTCCAATTTCCGTCCTACCGACCATCAGCAAAATACTTGAACCTGCAGTTTTTGAACAGTTATACTCATATTTATCATCAAACAACCTGCTCTCACCCAATCAATATGGTTTTCGTTCTAGATTATCCACCAGCATAGCTCTTTCAAAATTCTTTGATAACATACTCATGGGTATGGAAAATGGAAAAGTCACTGGGGCTGCCTTTCTAGATCTCTCGAAGGCGTTCGATACCGTGGATCACGTCATTCTTCGCACGAAATTAATATCCTTTGGAGTTCTAGAAGCTGATCTCAACTGGTTAACTTCATACCTAACCCAAAGATCTCAAGTCACTAAAGTTGGTAATATCATGTCTGAGGCACTTCCAGTGACAATTGGAGTACCGCACGTTCCATACTAGGCCCGCTCCTGTTCATCATTTACGTAAATTATTTACCACAGTCACTAAAACACTGCAAAGTAACACTATATGCCGATGACTCAGTTATTTATTGTTCTGAGAGTACACCCCAGGATATGCAAACGAAAATGATAATGACCTACGTAATCTGGCTCTCTGGTTTGACAGGAACAAATTAACACTTAATGCATCTAAGTCTAAACTTATGCTTTTTGGACACTCTGTAAGAACTGGTCCCTTTCCCATTATGTCCCTATCATTCAGTGGAGAGAATCTTGAGCGTGCCGATAGTTTCAAATATCTGGGTATCACTCTTAACGAACGTTTATCATGGGACGATCACATTTTTAGCATTGCGTCCAAAATACGTAAACGAATTGCTATTTTGAATCGAATCAAGTTTCTACTCCCTCTATCTGCCAGAATAACCTACTACAACACTATGATCAAGCCTATCTTTGAATACAACAGCATTGTCTGGGGAGATAAGAGGAAAAATACTCCAAAACAGGGCAGCAAAGACGATCCTTGGAAGAGAATTGCACTCATCTGCGACTCAAGCCTTGAAAGAGTAGAACTGGTTGCCACTGGCCAAGAAAAGAACTAAGATCGCTGTATTTTTGTTTATAAATGTTTGAATAACTTAATTAATCATGATTTTGGTTTTTATTCATTATCACAAGTCCACTTTTATAATACAAGATATAAAGAAAATCTCAGTTTTGAAGGTTTTAAAACCAACTGGGGTCTGTTTAGAACAGTTCCCCACTGTTCCAAAGACTGAGTGCAGAATGGAATTCTCTAGATTTAGAAATCAGAAACATTGATAATCTGAAACTATTCAGAAAGAAACCTTTTCAGATTTTTTCATAAATTGTAAGTCTCTATATTACTAGGATTCATCAATCAACCAAACTTTTGTTTATTATTTACGTTATATTCGATTTTCATTTATATTTATTTTTGTCATTTATTTTGCTCTTTTTGTTAGGACCTCCCTGAAAATCATTTGTAATGAGTGGAGTATCCTCAATAAATATTATTATTATTATTATATTTTCACAGCGATCGATCTTGTGGTCTGCCTGTGTTAGCTTGGTAACCTCGGCGTTCTTTCAACATGGCCGCCTGTTCTATTTGGGCAGCTGGTATAATGTAGTGAAAGTAAATACCACGTAATTCGACATGAAGATCTTCACAGCAGCTTTCATTGCCAGGACACGGTTAAACCGACTAGTATTCCTTCACTCAAGAAGCTTTAACTCGACTGGAAGATTTTCAATGGCTCAGGAGGAGACCTTAGATGCCACCCAAGTACAACTGCTTGAGGAGAAATGCATCCTAGTCGATGAGAACGACTTTATTCAAGGCTGTGCTACGAAGCGAGAATGCCACCTCAAGAAAAATATTGTCGAGTATGGCATGCTGCATCGCGCTTTCAGTGTTTTCCTATTCAATACAGAAGGAAAACTGCTGCTCCAACAGAGAGCAGACACCAAAATTACTTTCCCTGGGTACTTTACCAATACATGTTGCAGTCATCCATTGTATAACGAATATGAAATGGAGGAGAGTGATTTCATCGGGGTCAAGAGGGCAGCACAACGGAGGTTGGAATATGAACTTGGGATACCCTTAAAAGAAGTGCCACTAGATGAACTGAGATTACTGACTCGTATTCATTACAAGGCTGCATCTGATAAGACCTGGGGAGAGCATGAATTAGATCATGTGTTGTTTATACAACAAGATGTCACTCTGCAGCCAAACATGAATGAGGTGAAGCACTGGAAGTACGTTACACCTGACGATGTGCGTAATTTGTTGGCGGCTGCAGAGCTGGGCAAAGGCCCTCGAGTCACTCCTTGGTTGAAGTTAATTGCTAAAGATCATCTTTTTCATTGGTGGGAAAATTTGAACAACTTGAAATCCTTTGAGGATCACAACACAATTCATCATATGCACAAATAAGACTAAGATCTAGATTCTTGATTCTTTGATGAGTTTAATTTAGAATGGGAATGGTGATTGTAATAAAGAAAGAAAATGCATGCATATAACAAGACATGCAGAGTGGGATTTTAAAGTGCAAAATTGTTAGGAAATTAAAACTGATAATTGCCAGAAACCATTTAAAGTGCATATGAGCCCTAGCCAGTTATCATTGATTTAAAAGTCAAAGTGGAAAACAAAATCATTGGCATAGGAAAACATTTTTTTAGCATCTGCCATTTCTTTTATGAGGAATTAATTTCAATGGTGGCATTTAAGTGAAAAGCTCATTTTAGTTCATTTTGCCAATTTTTTATGTCAGCTCCACTTTTTAAAATAATTATAATTCAGTACGATTTCAAGAATCAAATGTCTGATACCTGAAAAATAACAATAAATGAACAAATTCAATGTTACGACTTCAATTCATTAGCACAATTTGACATAAATGACATTTCAAGGATTTTTAATGCATTTTTTTTAGCAATATTACAACCATAAATCATCCAAAGATGGTTGAACAAGATTTAAAACACTTTTAATACTGCACCCAAATCAATCGATCAATCTTAATCTGTAAAGATTCATTTTGCAAAAAAAAAAAAAAATTATTGCTAGTTATCTTTATTCACTTAAATTTTGTAAATGGAAATGAGCCTTGTGAGTGTATTGATAAGAGGTTAAACAAACTTTCTCAAACTCATTAATAATTCATGAGGTTTTTAGTCAATTTGAGGACTGCATTTGGTCAGGTGGATGAGTTTGAAAACCCAATGAAACACCAGTTGAAAATCACAAGCGTTTCAACTGATTTTCATCCCCATGTAGTGATGAAACTGTTCTTAATCATATTTATGAACCACTAACTACTTACATACTGATAAACTACAAGTAAAGTAAGGAATGAAGAAGTACAGAACGACATAGAAAGAAAAAGTGTGCCTTCATTGGAGTTCAAACCTCAACCCTTCCAACTGCTTGTAGTAACTCTTCACTACTACACTACTGGTATGCTAGTTGAAATCACTGCTAGCAAAAATGAATAATAAGCCATCTATTGAATAATTATATACAACAGTCCAAATGGTAAACAATTGAAAAGAAGCGTATGTAAATTTTTGATTTAGCCATTCGCATGAGAAGTCATTTCAAACACTCATTGTTCGTGTTTCATCAGGGGATCCAAATATTTCGAAAACAATAAAACCCTTGAGGCTATACCTCTCAGGTTTCAATTGTTTTCTCAATATTTGGACCCCTGATGAAACACTACAATTTGTGTTTGAAATGGTACTTAACTACTACTACCAGCTGAATTCCCCCATAAGAAAATCCTGATTAATAATTTAATTATTAACAAGTAATAAATAAAGATAAGAAAATATATGTAGTGAATTACTTGGAGTAAAATATATAGGAATTGACCATAGCAAAGCAGGGTGCTAACTATTTGCATGGTATTTTCGGTGATAATTTTCCTACAAATCGAACTGTACAGTAATGTCGCCAAGAAAATGGAACAGAAGTTGTATCATTATTTTATAATTCTTCAAAATCAAAAAGCCTGGAACTAGTGGTCTAAACAAATCCAACATAAATTCCTGGTCGTAACAGTATAAACCAGAAGAATACCTTGGAAGGTATTACCTTATTTCCCAAAAAAAATGCAGTGGGAAGGAATGGTTCCATTTGATTTCCCACCAGAACAACCATAGCCTGTGGACATGTAACAGGCTCAAGGGGGAGAGAATGGCCGGCCAGATGGGAAAGGAGGAGCCAAAGGGGAAATATGGGGTTGGATCATTGGGAAAAGAGGGGTCTTTTCTGCCATTATAAACATGTTTTATTTTCCAAAAGAATTGCTACACTTAGAATCATAACATTATTCCTGGTCTCGGTTATATTGTTATAGAGCAATCACAACCACTATGTAATAATGGCTGAGACCAGAAAAGCTTCAGCATGAAATAATACTGCTAATTTGGATTTTTTCTGGGCTCAATACAATTTAGGCATGGTTAAATATCCTGTGATGGCTGGGAGTCCTGTGGTGTAGTGCACAGCCCTGGGCCGGCATCTCATCCAGGACTCTTGGTTTATTGTTATTGCATGTTGTTTTCAGGTTTGCTTGTCAGTTGCTCCTCGTTGCATTCAAGGCCGCTGCTTTCCCTCCCTCCCTGTTTCCTTTATTCACTTTGTGTGATCCAGTGCTCTGGGCTGTTTGGTTGCCATGGTAACCTGGCAACCAAGCGCTCGTAAGCCTTGATCCTGCTTAGGCTCTGGGCACCGAACCTGCAACCCTGTTTTTCTCTTCAGTTAGGACCGTTGAGCTTATGCTTTAGTTTAAACTATCTGGTAACTATGGCAACAGCCAAAGGAATACACGACTTTCATAATGGCCGCCTCCTAATTTGCATAATTTGGAAGATAAATCTGTAGAGGGAAACCAATGCTACCACATGAAAGATCACATTAAAACTAGTAATAGTTTTGAGTTTTAGAGTAATGTGGAGAATTGCTGTTGAGCTACGAGCATTTCTAATGCAGAAAAAACATGAAAGCGAGGCTAGAAAGGCGTCCGTTGTTTTTCTCATACAAATCTCTCTAATTTCAACTGGCTGTAACTTCATTGCTTTTTAAGCTACAGCACTCAACTTTCACAAGTTCACTAATGTCGACATGCTCTTTCACATGGCAATGTTCATATTTTCTATAAATGTGGATAAACAACCGAAACGGAAAATCACATATGCAAATTAGGAGGCGGCCATTATGAAAGTCGTGTATACAATGACTGAGACCAAACTAGTCACTAGGCTCCAATCATGAAGTAGTGACATATGCGCCCGCAAGCCCTACCGCTGAACTGTTCTCTGCTGTGTCCTTTTGCCTTTTGGATCTTACAAGCACAAATTATGGAGATTCCCCACATTAGCTTCACCCTAGACCCCGTTGACACGAATCAGAGTATTTTGTACATTATCAAGAAGATCAAACCCGAAGTAGAAGCCGACAAACTTGAATTCATCGAGTTTAACGAAGGGATAAGTAACAAGCTTGTCGGGTGTCGGCCGGCCGGCAGGGGTGATGAGGATATCATTTTATTTCGACTGTATGGTAACAAGACTGAGCTTTTCATCGATAGAAAAAGAGAGTTAGAGACGTTTAGGATCCTCCACTCCAAAGGATATGGTCCTCCCGTATTTGCAACGTTCGACAATGGCCTCTGTTATGGCTACATGGTTGGAGATGTTCTCGACACCGTGTCCATTTGTGATGAGCACATTTCGCTGTTGATAGCTTCTCACATGGCAGAGCTGCATTCTATTAAACTGGAAGGGCAAGGCAATGCCACCTCAAGTTTCTTTGGTACAATTTCAAAGTTTTTGAGTTTGGTTCCTGCGGAATTTCCGGACAAGTCGAAGAATCAAAGGTAAATATGATTTTGTGTCTAATAATCTAACAATCCAATAGTTATACTTCTTTATTAGTTTATATATAACTAATAACTTATTATCAGCTGCACTCAGTTGAGTTCAGATAACGCCAAAAACGAATACTTGAGTTATTTGTACTCCAGCTCAAATTCAACCGCTCAAGTGGTTCAGAACATTTACTGCTTTTGTTCCGTTATACGTCGCGCTGCATGACTTTAATTCTTTATACTTGCCGTTATAAACTCTAGCTACAAACTGACGTCAACTCAACTTAATCCAAAATGGTGGAACGGACCGGTCACTACTAATGCATAATGTCGTATTTTGGCTATAGTAGATGTATATAGATATAGGTTTTCAGCTGTAGGTGTCGATTCATAGGGGCCGCCTACCTACTCCCCAGGTGGTCAACAGACCGTGCCGTGAGCAGCTGGCCTAAATATAATTCAATAGGCCATTTTGATGATGTTGCACACGCATCAGTAGAACAATAGATGTGAGCTGCTAATACTCATCCTGGTTCACCAGCCTTTTGTTATTTTAAACAGATAGTCATTGTTCTAGCTGCACATGCAACATTGTCAAAATGGCCTATTTGAGACTTTTGATTGAAAATGGTTATGAGGTATCAGCATTTTTTTATGTTATTTACAAATTTAACCATCTCGCAATAAGATAAATACCCACCTATCAGATAATGTCAGCAGACAAAATATCAGGGCATATTTCGATGCCACAAATAGGTTATTGTATTTATATTTCCTATATTATTAATAAAGTTAAATACAAAATAATGGTCACACAAACACATTGCGTGGGCCTCCTGTTAAAACAACACAGATTTAGTAACTGAATAACTGTTACTAAGTTTACTGAAAAGGACACTGTATATGGGTATACAGGCCTGAAAGGCCTACACAATAATATTGGTTGATTGTTGCAAAATTTTATTTGTTTTTCTTCTTCTGGAAACATTAGGAACGCATACTCTGATATATTTTTGTTCTATTTAAAAAAAACAAGCTAGTTATAGATTCAACCCAGGTGACCAAAAAATCTGGTGTTGAATTGCTTGTATTTGTATTGTGGAGTTCCCTGTGTGTATTCATCAGTGTTCTGTGTTTGGAATGTGTAGCACAAAAAAAAACGGGGAACACACCTTGTAGTTATAAAAAAAGGAAGATATTCATTGCAGCAGGTAAAAAAATATTCAACCAGAGACATTTAAAGTGCATCTAATGTTTTTTTTAATCATAAATATTGATTCTACATCAGGTTTTGAGTACTTCTGTGAAGAAAGTTTTGGTTTACAACGAATACTGTATGTTCTATGCTTGTTTGAAATAATGAAAAATTGACCTCCCCTGACCCATAAGTGTGTAAGTAGAAGCCTGGGTTGATTCCTGGGTAGATGGCATCTAGATTTGACTTTGCGATAATTTGAATAAATACATAACATGTTGATTGAAAATGACTTTTTCTTTACTAACAACTTGCAAACTGTGTACCATAAAGACCTGTGTATAAGCCACACCTTTTTACCCAAAATTTTCATTCAAAATCGGGGGTGCGGCTTATCTACGGGAACACCTAGAAAAGAGGCCCAACATTAACATATATTTACATACCATGAACCTGTATGAAGCTTTTATTATGCGACTGTGCATATATTACAATCACATCCGATTGTGTAATATAGCAATTTAAGCATAATCCTTGAAAAAAAAAAGCAATTTGAAAGAATTAAAGCAAAAACTCTTCTAAGACCTACCAAAGACCTAATATATTAGAATTTCGTGAATATTTCAACGTGATTAAGCTTATTTACCTTCCAAAATACGCTGATTCACAGCGGTTGTCAAAGCATGTATCTAAACAACCAGGTATTCTTTGCAATTTTACATGTGGGAGATTGGCACTAGTTAATGAAAATCCAAGATGGCAGACCTCGGAGTAGACCTTTCTTGCTCTAGCGATTAAAGGAAAGCGGTTCCTTTGAATTGTTGTTAGTTAATGGGGGGATAAAAGCGGAAGAATTCTTGAGTGATTTAAAGACTGCAGGTTAAAACATACACAAGAAATGACAACTGAAGGTAAGTTGCATAAACCATATTCGATCGAATTAAAGTTGCGATTTTATGACAATCTGATGAAGTTTTGCTTCAAGTACGAGCGTTTAATGAACTCCAACAAAAGATTTTCTAATAATTTTTTGTATTTTTCAAAAAAAGTTTTTTTCCTAAAATTAAATTGGGGGTGCGGCTTATCTACGGGTCTTTATGGTATATTCTCTGTAAATCGATGTTGTTGTGATAGAAAGGCACCATCAGATGGAGAATAATGCATTAATGAGATGCCGTCTACCCAGGAATCGACTCAGGCTTTTACTTACGTGGTCATGGGTCAGGAAAGATCAAATCTTCATTATTTCAAACAAGCATAGAACACAGAGCATTCACTGTAAACCAAAACTTTCAAGTACTCAAAACATGTTGTAGAATCATTATTTATGAAAACATTAGGTGCACTTTAATTCTCATAGACTGAATGCGATTTAGTCTGCTGCACAAGTCAGCAACAGCATATTTTATTATCGGTGCTCAACACCAGTCCATGCAATACACTGTACATAACCATAATCTATAGTAACTTATAAAAATAGGTACCCAGTGGGTACGTGTGTCTACTGCTTTTATAATACAATTGTAAAGCTGAGGGCCCCTCTGAGATTTTGGGTGGGGGTGTGCCACCTGGGTCTCCAAGCGGTGACCCTATTTCAGACCAAAATATAATATTTTCCATACCATTTTTCGGACCTGTACTGATCTCTGTCACTACAAGCTAAATAAATGGAAATGTACGACTTCGTATTTCCCTGAAAAAATCATTGAAAAATTCTAACAATGGCTTTGATTGGGCAGAGAAATATAACAAACTTGCAGACATCATGCTTGCATATTGGAAACTAATTAAGCACTCTGGTAAGCAGACGTTACTTTTTTCTTCGAATTTATGAGTCAGAGTGAAAAAATACGTCTGCACAGCAGGCTACAGTGTGTGTGGCGTGCAATGATAATGTTGAATGAAATCTATTTTTAGTAACCTGAAGCAGCTGAAGCAAAGTGAGGATTAGCCTGCAATGCAGGCGTTTCATTTGGGAAACCGCAATATATTTGGACGAGGGAAGAATGGCACGAGGACAAAAAGGAAGTAGAGGGGAGGAGAAGGGAACGCCTGCCCACAACGCCTGTGATTTTGAAAAACGGCTATTAATTAGTTATGCATGTCTGATCTGTCAAAAATTACCAGTACAATTTTCCTTGCTGATTGTAGGCCTCAGAAAATGTACGTTTCCTCCAAAATTAATGGGGTTATCAACCTCTAAATCATCAACGTAACTTCTGTGATATCAAGCGATTTTAATTAGTGTTTTTGTAGCAAGTTTTCTATAGCAATTTGGCCACCACCAAGATTTCAATTTAGTAAACAATCTGATGCAATGTAACCATAGTGTTGGGTTTCGTTAACATCATTGTTTGCACATCATGAGATGAGAATATAAATCGAAATAATCTGAAAACAGCACTTTACTTTGAAACAAATTGAAAACTAGAATCAGGCACCATCGTTAAGTTCTTACATAATTTTATTTATCCGCTTGAATATGGTCGTTAACTTTTAGGCTTCTGCCACGTTTGCCCAGAAAATGTCAGGGAAAATGAATGTTTTCTCCAAAATCAGTTGGGCTAATATAAAAATCATAAACATAACTTCTGTATAATGTCAAGCAATTTGGATTGCCTGTCTGTAATTTGTATTGTAAATCTAGCCTTCAATTCCATTTTAGAGGTGAAACAACGGCTTGATCGTCATCAGTTTCCTTCATACGAACAAGGAGCATACGAACAAGGAAAATCAAACCTTTTCCCAAAACCTGGGTGCTGAGACTGGGGTGCCATTCTTCCAACCTATTTAGACAAGTTGTTGCAAACCTTTAATATTTCTGTTCCAGCCTTTATATTTAGAGATTTAGCTTTAGAGCAGGAAAATTAACACTTTGGTATTCAATTGGTGGGAAGTACATCGACCTAGACCTTGAAAGTACATGTACCTTTGGAAACCTTTCATTTGACCGGTTGTACACACTCTGCGAAAGCTGTAGCTAATCAAGTTTGTAAATCTTAGAAAATTCATGGTAAAATGACAGTATAATTACTCACCACTCTAGCTCTCCAAATTGTTGTGACGAAATTGAAAAGACCAACTCACGACCTCGTGAACATGTCACCATCGGCATGTAGTCGTCATCTTCATTGCCATTTTGTGATTGGATATTGTTGCTAAATGAAGATTCCGAGTAATGCACAAAAGCCAACGACACATTCAATTGGTCCCGAATAAAACTTCACGACCACTTATCGACAATGTTAACAAACACACTATCTTACGCGCATCATAGGACTCGATAACATAGTGTCTACAGCTTCTTAAGAAGCAGTAGACACAAAAATGCATAAACCCGGAATAAAGAGTTATACAACGTCGTGTACCTTTTTCTGGTCATTACCTATAGAAAACTAATGGGGGCTGGGTGGGTGGGCTTGCTGCTGCTCAAATGGCAAGAAAACAGAAAATGAGTCAAATGACTTGCAGCATGCTAAGCTTTCCCCAGCCCCCTTTCTAGTGTATGAAAACCTCATTTCTTGCCTCTTTTGCAAGCTCAGCTTGCAAGAAATCCATTTCTCCTTCTTTTGTGTAACTATATTGCTGTACAGGTAATAAAAATCATGTACACAGATATTAGCAATTCTGTAATATGTAAAATAGTATAATAAGTACATGTAATAGATACAGAATGAGTGGCCATGCTTTATTGGATTTACTAACTCAAGCTGAAGGCAAGAGTTTGTCAATCCAATAAATCACGGACAAAAATTCTGTATCTGACTTAATTATCAAACATCTAGATGTACATGTACATGTATAGAGTTGTGTTTTAGTTACCGGTATTTTGGCGATACAACTTAGTTTGACCGAGAAAATTGAAGCAAAAGTTTGTGTAATTCAGGATGAAATCTGTACCATATTTACAGATCACTTATTGCTCATTGATTTCCTTTGTTTTCATTCATGAATTATTAATTAACGAGTTTGCTAATAACAAAATATTGATGTAAAAAAGTATTTATTGTCAACCATGCTGTATGACTTATTGTTAAATTCAAGATAATTTAACACTTTAATTGCATATTAATTCTGTTAGAATTAATGACTGTTTTTTGTCTTGCTGACATATTTTACAAGCACATAATGAATGTGAAACATTCCTGAAATTCATGGATACTATAACAAGTGAGTGGAATAAGCAAGGAAATAAAACAACTGTAACCTCACTGTGTCCTTAAAATATTCAGTAACTGCACCTTGCACGCTTCCAGTGATTTTACTTTTTTTGTCATGTGACATGTCACGCTGTCACATATTGATACAGATACATGTATATATGCATGTGTACTTAATACATGTTAACAACAAATGTGGCAATTTTATGCAGATTCAAAGAACAAGCCCCAAGTAAAGCTGGACTTGTGGAAGAGGCAGCTGCATTAAAAGCGGTCCTAGCAAAACATGATTCTGCTGTTGTGTTTTGCCATAACGACATGCTGTGCAAGAATATTGTGTATAATAAGGCATCTGGTGAGTGAGTCTGAATGCAATTTCCATTAAAGGATTATGGTTTGGTCACACTTAGGCAAGATCCAAAATTTAGAATGAAGTTCTGCCAAACAAAATTTTGAAGGACTTCTCTAAATTTTAGTTTGGTTCACACTTTAAGATATGTACTATTTACAATATGAGTGGCAATGTTGTATCGGATATACAATGGCGAGCCTTATGATATGCACCACATAAAATTTTAAGCTATGAATTAGTTTCTCACAAAAACATGTCCCACATCAAAGAGACAGTGTGTATGCAATAAGAGAGCAGAGCGTAGTGTGCAGAAAAATAGATCCCACATGGAAGAGATGGTGTGTACGCAATAAGAGAGCAGATGTACTTATAGTCATTTCACCCAGCTAACTGGGGTTTACAGTGTATCCACATGACTCAAATGCTGGGTCTGGATTGGCTATTACCCTTATGAATTATTAATATATATATAGACAAGCCTATTGGTGGAATTCCAATATTTCTGTAATCAGTGGCTGATTTCTAGGAATTGTGGTTTATTTACTAGCTAGCTGAGAGATATTTTGGACATATGGGTTCAAGCAAGCTTTTTGTTATTATTATTATTATTATTATTGAAATTATAATTTGGTAAGAAAGAAAAATACTAGAACAAGGAAAAGAGAACTAAAACATGTTGTCCAGTAAAAAAAAAAGAGAGAACAAAGTGTTCTCAACAAGAATCAAATCCGTTAACATTTGAGATGGGACTCAAAATTTGAGAGAAATTTCCACCACAGCCCGCCATCTTGTTTTCACTTTGTTAAAGTGCCCCTCAACCCTTTTGCAATTTTTATATAATTTATATGAAACTTTGAAAGGTTTTGAGTACTTCTGCAAAGAATTTTTTGGCTTACAGAGGATACTCTATGTTCTAGGCTTGTTTGAAATGGTGAAAATGTGACCTCTCCTGACCCATTACCGTGTAAGAAAAAGCCTAGTAATGAACATGTAGTGTTTAAGGTTTTGATTGTCAGCAGAAAGTTTACCCTGAGTTTAATGGCTAAAACAACACCAGGACAGATAATTTGTTTCAAAATTTGGTACATTGTGATGACATAATTTTGGTGAAAGTCAATAAAATAAAATAAATTGCTTAAGTGCAACCAGGCCCTAACTGGAAAATGGTTTATATGCAGATTTGCAATGAGCTATGCATGTACAATGATTAACAGTAAAATAAGGGAAACACAGTCATGGTTAAATCCCAGTCAAACAGTTTCAACATGTCTTCAACATTGGTACAACATTTGTTGAAACCAATGAATATAATGTTGAAACCGTTTGACATTGCCTGAAAACATTTCTGAGAACAATAGCAGTTACATGACTGTATAATAAGAGTTTTGAACAGATGTTGAAACCTGTTATTTATTGGAATGTTGAATCGATGTTGAATCTGTTTGACATGCATGCTTTCAACATCCTTTAACAAACGTTGAAAAGATGTTGAAATCTTTTGAAGTTTCTTTTTATTTGCAATGTGAAAAGCTGATTTACATGTATTTATGACTTCATCATTCCTCACAGATTCTGTGTGTACTATTGACTATGAGTATGCCAATGTCAACCCACTAGCCTATGACATTGGCAATCACTTTTGTGAGTATGCAGGTGAGTACCTACATGTATGCATATGGTGTTCTTTACATTAAATAATATTTGAAGAAATATTTCTATTTGAATGAAAGGAAAAGAGAAATGAGTTCCTGTTAGTTTGAAAAAAATCTGCATTTTGATGTTTTTATTTTTCTTATCATATGATTTCTTTTGCTTTTCTGAAAGATAAATGTATTCGCAATTTAGAATTGCGTACATGTCGTTATGCAACAGGCTATTTGGAATTGTATACATGTAGTTGCCGGTATGCATTTAAATATATTTTTTATTTGTCGACCGGAAATGGGAAATTGCATAGTAGGTTCATGATTGTGTTATCGGTGTGGGCCTGATAAATGAGTTTCTCGTATTACATGGCTACCCTGCAGACACATGAGACTTTGGTTCTCTATTTTCCTTTTCACTTCTTCCCAGTCATATTCTTATAAAGGAACTATTAGTGACCCCAAAAATCACTGTAATTGTTGTTTTGTAAAGAGCACAACATTATACATTCAAATGGCACTACATGTACATTGTAGCTAATGATTACAAATATATCTAGTTATCTGCAAACCAAAACACAATACATTGAAAGAAAACATAGACAAAACACATTATCAGATTAACACGAGGTCAGATATTTTTGAGGTGATAAGAAGAGGTTCAAAACTATCTAATGAAATTTCAGCTTAGATACAAGTCATATCACAGAATGAAAAGACATCAGCATTTAATCATGGATAAAAGGTGTACACAATATTAATATTGTTATTATTCTTGCCTTATGAATAACTGAATAGTGATAAAAAGTGGCACCATAGCTGTCAGAGTTAATAATATTGTTGTGAAAGGTCAACAGAAGTAGAGAGTTTTCACTTGAATTTCGTAACGCTATCAGCCTCTAGATTGAAATGAAATACGCATGGCTACACTAAAAGATAAGTTCACCTGGAAGTACAGTGCATAAATAATTATTACTTTTCGAGATCTTAATATTCAGTCATTTTTACAAGAAAATGTACATGTATGGCAGGTTTCCCAGTTGCAGTAAGATTGGTTTGATATTTGCTTTTCTATCCAATGGATTCTTTGAGTCATTTTTACAAGAAAATGTACATGTATGGCAGGTTTCCCAGTCATGGTAAGTTTGGTTTCAATTGATATTTGCTTTTCTATCCAAACCAAAACTTTTTGTGCCAATCGGAAAATAGTGTTAAAAGAGTTGTACAAACCTTTATGGTATTTTTATGACAAATTTTAAAGCATTTAAAAATAATTGTGTTGACCTCAGGGAATATATTGATATTTTGCTGCAAATAATTTTTTGTCTGTATTTTTATGAAATAATTCATGATCAATGGTGCATGCTTTAGCCTGAGTTTCAGCTGCCTCTGTTTTGTTCAGATTCTTGCTACGTATGCTTCACTTTCAATAGAGGCAATTTAATCAAGAATCCTCCTACATGTATAGCTACAATGTATTAGACTTGTCTTAATAATAATAATTATTAATAATTACTTCTCTAAATCCTTTTTAGAGAGTGATTAGGGAAGAATACAGGCTAATTGTCATATGTGTGAATGCAGATTTCAAATCTCCAGAACTTGCTTGCTTCCCAACTTTCCCCACACGATTTTATAAATAATTTATTATCCCGAGCATTGACACAAAAGAATTCTAAATGCCTTAAAATTTGTTTGAATACCATGACAGTTCATACTGTACAACTCTTTTAACACTATTTTCCTATCGGCACAGAAAGTTTGGTAGAAATTGGATAGAAAAGTAAATAAATTATCAATCAAACTTTTTTAATACCACATGACTGCTGAGGAAGCCCAAAGAGAGACTAAAGAGGTGCTGCGACTCGGCAAATAATCCTTCATCAGTCCACCATTGCTTTCTGTATGTCTACAAGAGAACAGTAAATGTTGTGGTTCCAAAGGAATACTATGTGAGTTTCCTGGAGTTTTGTTGCTCTAAGTACCACCTCGTTGGAAAGGCAAAGCAAGGAAAGCTTAATAGTTTTGCTGATCAGGCGATCACGCTCAAGACACACTGTAGCAAGAAGTTGTTGTTTTAATTACCTACAAGTACTTCCCATTGTTTTAGTATGTTTTATATTTTTGTTTATTTTATATGTTTCAAGTCTTGGAAAATTGCAATAAAGAATTGGGGTTGGCATGAAATAATCTAGTTTGGTCGGGTTATCGGAAACACCACATTTATTTTGTTTGGCTTGGGCCTGTTTCAGACAGCAAATGTTTTGTGTGCCAAGCTTAATAGTTACATGAATTAAGTATGATTGTACAGCAGAAGAGCGGCATCTGAATCAATTGAGTTTGACATGTTTGAATTAGGTGCAGCAGATGAATTAGGTTCTGCAATGCTGTCACATGTGACACTGGAGTGGCATTGATTCAAAACCTGCTCTTTTTGTGCACCGAATTTAATGAATAAATTATGTCACCTTAAAATTAATTTTTGCTCAGATGTTAAAATCTAGACCTAGATTCCCTGATCACTACAGTTGGTTCAATGAATTAAGTTCACTGTTGGAATCAACGAGTTGCTCAAACATCGAACTTAATGGTATTAGATTTGGCATGTGAAAAGTTCGCTGCCTGAAATGGGCCTTACAAGTATCCACTTACATGTAGCTGGGTTTTCTTTGTTCTGCAGCATTAATCATTCCAAAAGCCAGTAGTGGTTTAAATAGGAGAGGGGTGCAGATTTGATATGACTGATTACAGGTAGTCTATAATTATAGACTTAATACCTCGCTAGTAATAGCAGGCCTCAAAACCTGCAGAAAACAATATAATTGGGAACCTAGCTGGGCCATTCTTTCCACTGGTGGTAGAGTCTTCCTTGACAAGAGACTTTTCCCATCTGGGAAGAAACATACAAATGCTGATGGATCATGCAATTATGAAATTTATTTAAACCATGCATGCCTATTATTCCCTAACCCTAATACAGACTGCAGTGTAGGTTATATTCTTTTTTTATAATATCAACAAAGGTGTTGATGAAGTGGACTACAGCCTTTATCCCAAGAAAGATCATCAACTAATATGGCTAGCTGCGTACTTGAAGAAGGCTGCAGAAATTAGAGGTACATGTATACAAATAATGTCCAGACATTTTGTGGTAGTTTACTAGCAGTCTTCCTTTTCTATATAAATAATATGCTACCTACTATATCTTGTTTATTGTTTTCATCATCATGTTACTTTATATTGATTTATTGTCTGTTTTTTTCTACATAAAAACCAGGAGAGGCCAACCCAACCATTACCAAAGACAGTATTGAGAGGCTATATGTGCAAGTCAACCAGTTTGCACTGGTAAGGTTTGACTCCTATTATCATTGCACTGCAGTGTTTTTGATGATTTTTTCTATTGAACTAGTTAGTCAGCATCCCAACCTGTAACCAGGCTCTATTTCCTAGAGAAAAACCTGGGAAAGGAAGGGAGAGCCTGATACATTTACTTAACAGATTGCTTTCCACCCCTTTCTCAACTGTCAATCAAAATTTACTGGAAGCACATCACCAGTAGAGATGGCGATCGAGAATCAAAGTATGGGAAACAATGAAATGGTGCTCAGATAAGCTTTTAGGTTGCTTTCTTTGTGAAAGTAATTTAGATGGTGTAGTATCATACCCATTTAGGCCTGGGCTCTAGCTATGAGTGCGTTGTATGCTACATGTAGGATCATTTAGGCCAGGTAACCTTGTTCTTGTAGAAGGCAACATGGCGGCCCGTTCTGTTGTAGCATTTATCAACTATTAAATTGGCAACGAGGTGAAAATAAAATGGGCGACCGAGCAGAAGACAGCCACAGAGGGAAGTCGGGAGTTCTGACGGGTGTCAGAGCAAGTGTCGGAGCTCTAAATCTTAGTGGAGAGTTGGGGCAGCGAGAGAAGGCATGACAATTATGGAGAGCTTACTTTGAAAGAGCCACTCCATGGATGGCAGTCAGCACTGACAATAAGCTTGATCGTCTCTTGTTAGTCGGCGGCGAAGAGCTACAGAAGCTAATCAAGACACTGCCTGAACAGCCTATGGACTACCCATCACATTTAGAAAAGCTAGATCAACATTTCAAAGCACATTGTAACAATACTATGGAGCTATACAAGTTGTTTAACACCGAATGGCGGCCAGATATGTACTTCGCAGATTTTGAGATGAAGTGTAGGGATCAAGGGCTCCATTGCAATTATACAACGTGATCTTCATGATAACTGTTGTCAAGATGGCAGACAGCGAGCTTAGCAACGAGTTAATAAGAAAAAATGGAGACCTGAAGTCAGTGCGAGAGACAGCAAAGGTGTTTGAAATAGCCAAGGAAGGAAGCCAAATGATGAAAAGTGGCGAGGACAAGACAGGTGACTGCAAGCACACAAAACAAGAACTAGAAGTGAACAGAATTAGCAGGCCAGGACGATACAACATGAGAAGTAACAACCAGAACCGTGACGCTGACCGCCCCCAGCCAGGTCAACTTGTACCAGGTGTGGAAGTGGGGCACACCCCAGAGGAAGTCCATGTCCTGTTTCGGGAAGAAGATGCCTCAAATGTGGAGGTATGACTCACTACACTAGAGTGTGTAATACCACAATAAACAGCAATAACAGCACAGACAAGCCAGAGCCAGAGGCAACAGCAAACTATGTACATTAATGTAAAACAGGGGGAGGAGTTGCAGAAAAAACGTGTATATTTACCAGATGAGAAGTGGCTCCTAGCGAAATCCAACCATATCTATCAAAATTAATGGTACGCCACCAGCCTACATCTGGAAATGCAGGCCGATGTCACAGTTCTCACAGAGAAACACTTTGCAAACCTCCAAGAAGGCAGTCACCTTTAGCCTACCAAGACAATAATACAAAGCTTCTCTGGTGAATGGGAAGGGAAAGGCCCCAGCACTGCCCTTACTAGGACGTTTCACAGCAATGCTCAGCAGGGGCGGTAAGGAAGTTAAAGAGGCTGTGTATGGGGTAAGCGAGCAGAGTGACACCGCACTATTAAGTCATCAAGCAGCGGAGAGTTTGGTCTCATGGAGTACCACCTAGAACTCATGACGAGCACACCATGACCAGTCATGGGAGAAGAGCGGCAATTGATAACAGACGTGGTTAAGGAATACAATGGTGGGTTCACTGGCATTGGGAAGCTGAAAGGGGTATAACTGTGAAATTACATGTACATATAGACCCAAATAAAAGTAAAGTAAAGTCCTTCTATTTAACGTCGGTAGCCCCTTCAGTCTAACAGACTGGTATCAATGGAGGCCAACAGAGCACTCAACTTTACCCCCTTCCATGTCAGAACTCCTGATTAAGGGAATTCAAAGCTATACAAGCTACTCGGATTACCGAAGAAGAGTCAGTACAGATGTGGCGGTCCGTGACAGGAATCAAACTCGGGACCGCTTGCTCAATGTGCCGTGCACTAACCCATTGCGCCACACACCTGGACACACAAAGTCATTCAGAAACAGAGAAGAATAGCAATACCACTTAAAGACAAGTTTGGTAAGGTTTAGGCATATCACCTGACCCGGACAAGGTCGTGGCTTTAAAGGCAGCTGGACCTCCAGAATCAGCAACAGAGGTACGATCCTTCCTATTCTTTGCTGGTGCAAATGTCGACTTCATGGAAGGATTCGCACATGTGACTTCACCATTAAGAGTGCTCATTAAGTATGAGGCAGAGTTCCAGTTACAGTAGTGAATGCCACCTGTAGTGAATGCCAACTGTATTAAAGCATGCTTTAGCTCAAACTTAATGACGACAAAACAGAATTCATCTTCATTGGAACTAGACAGCAACTTGCAAAAATCAACTTAGACACACTACGTGTTGGTAACACTCACTTAACTCCCGTGAGCCAGGTTAAGAACCTAGGCTGCTGGTTTGACACTCAAATGAAACTTGACACCCATGTAACTAAATGTTGCAACGCAGCATTCTTTCACCTGTTTAACATTCGACGAATTAGGAAATTCCTGAATAATGATACTGCTCAAATATTAATTAATGCTTTCATAACTAGTCGTCTAGATTACTGTAATGCTCTTTTATATGGTCTGCCGGCCACTCAGCTTAGTAGGCTCCAACGTGTTCAGAATGCTGCGGCTCGGCTTATATGCAACATTTCTCGGTTTGAACATATTACTCCTATTCTTTATAAGTTGCACTGGCTTCCAATTAAGTTTAGAATAGAAATGATTTTAAAATAATGCTTATCACGTATAAGACACTAAATGGTTTAGCACCATCCTATATTACAGAGCTAATTACTATCAAACCTGCATCTCGCTATAATTTAAGATCTAACTCAGAACTTCTCCTGCATCGACCAAGACTTAAGACTTTGGTAACCCTAGGTGACCGATCTTTTGCAATAGCAGCGCCTGCTCTATGGAATGACCTACCCGTAGAAATACGTAATGCTAAATCAGTTTCAGTTTTTAAGAAATTACTTAAGACGTTTTTATTTAAGAAAGCTTTTTACTAGTGTTTATCTTGATTGATCCTATATGATAGACAACTTATAGCTAGGAATAGCCGATCGTTACCAATAAGTTTATCAGTTAGTAACTATTAGTTAGTAAGGTTCTAGTATGTTCTTGTTATGCGCATGTGAGCATTTATGTATGGAACTTGCGCACTATAAATGTTATTTATTATTATTATTATTATTATTATTATTATTATTAATACTGAGCAGTTTGAGAGTTTCATACATGTAGCTGCAAAGTTATTAAATGAATGACGCCTGTAGTGAATGCCACCTGTAGTGAATGCCAACTGTATTAAAGCACACCTTAGTAAGTAATACTGAGCAGTTTGAGAGTTTCATAGCTGCAAAGTTATTAAATGAATGACGCCTGTAGTGAATGCCGCCTGTAGTGAATGCCAACTGTATTAAAGCATGCCTTAGTAAGTAATACTGAGCAGTTTGAGAGTTTGAAATTTCATTGTTGCAAAGTTATTCACATGATTCTTAATACAGCGAAAATATAATAAAGCATTCCAAAGTATAAAGTCTAGCATATCCATTCGATTTTCTTCATAAATTTGAAAGACTGATTTCAGAACTAGTCAACCAAATTCTACTTTTACCAGTTGAAGCTTGAGCAAATCAAAATGTTATTGTCTAGTACTGGACACTGATAGAGGTAATCAGCTAACTCTGTTGCCACCCAATTCAGATCATGAGATGTAAACATACATTACTCTGGAGAATTGACTCTTTGAAACTTAATTTTATTCAGATTGGCATGACTGCATTATGATTAGAATGAAAAAGGAATAATTCCCCAGAGTAGCATCTGTTTGCATCACATGATCTGAATTGGGTGGCAACAGCATTAGCCAATTACTTCTATTATTGGCTCAAGTAACAGTAAGTTGGAATGCTTTGTTTTCATACTGCAATGTGATTGGTTCTCGTTGTCTAATTGTCCCTGGTTTCAGTAGTCACAGTACAGTAAACCCAACAGACTGACCTTATTCTTAATTATCTTATTTTCAGGCTGCCCATTTCTTCTGGGGAATATGGGCTCTGTTGCAGGCTCATTTCTCTGAAATAGATTTTGACTTTTTAGGGTAAGTAGTAAGAGCCTCTTTCAAATACCTACATGTACATTTGGCTTTAAAGTGCCTATCACCCTTTTGCAATTTTGACAGCTTATGAACCTCCGAAACGTTTTGAGTACTTCTGTGAAGAAAGTTTTGGTTTAAACTGAATATTTTATGCTCTACGCTTGTTTGAAATCGTGTAAATGTGACCTTTCCTGACCCATGACCGCGTAAGTAAAAGCCTGGGTCGAAACCTGGGTAGACGTCATCTCATTAATGCATTATTCTCCATGGCGCCTTTTTATCACAACAACATCGATGCATAGAAAATATACACAGTTTTCGAGTTGCTAGTAAAGAAAAAAGTCATTTTAGTCAACATGTTAAGTATGTCTTCAAATGATTGCAAAGCCGAATTAATTATATGACGTCAAGATGACGTCTACCCAGGTTTCGACCCAGCCTTTTACTTACGCGGTCATGGGTCAAGAAAGGTCACATTTACACGATTTCAAACAAGCGTAGAACATAAAGTATTCACTTTAAACCAAAACTTTCTTCACAGAAGTACTCAAAACGTTTCGGAGGTTCATAAGCTGTCAAAATTGCAAAAGGGTGACAGGCACTTTAACTATCATGCCCATTTCCACACAATACCATTTAAAAACATTTGCATTTTCAAAAGTTTGTTTTTCCCATCTACACCATTCTGTTTTCAAATTTGCGTTTTCATCTCCCATCCACATGAAAACAATGCATATCAAACAATTGTTGTTGTTCAGAGTAATATTTGGGCCTGACTAGATGCTAGTGAGGCATACGCTCATCCTTTTCAAATTTCGTATCGAATCTTCAAAAAACGATTCGATTTATTTAATCGCACTTCCTGTAGCCTACGTTGTATCCACATCTCTTCTGCCGGCTCGCTACACTTCCTGAACGTGTTCTAGTATTCGACGATCTGTCCTGCTTTCCAAATATGGAATATATTGACCATATATGGAATATCCAGGGAGCTCTCAGGAACGACACTTTTCTCAACAAATTGTTTGATATGAAAATGGTGTATTGTTTGTATTAAAAACGGAACTTTTGAAAATGCTCTCCAAAGTGGATTTTTTACAGCTCAAGTAATCCCTGTATTGCAATATGAAAACTGACTCAAACTGACCTCAAAAATTAAATTGCAATGCCATGGATCAACTACAATGGGCCAGACACATTTCATAACAATCTAATTAGCCATTACCACTGTGTTCCTTGCTATGCAATGACATGAGACCAAAGTTGCGATGTGAAGTTGGCAATCATCAATCATACACAATAGATTCCACCAGCAAAGAGGGGAGCTGACACAAAGCTGAAAATTATTGGTCCCCCTTTGTTGGTGGAGTCTACTTTGTATGATTGATGGAAGTCTATCACCAACTTCACATCGCAACGTTTGTCTGACATGCCATCATGTAGCAATGCAAATGGTGGTAAAAGTATTAAGTAGAATTGATCCTGCCATGAAGAAATCGCTTTTTGGAGGTTCATACATTTTGTATGCATAGAAATTGGTAGACTCGTCAAGTAAGCATGAATTTATAGATATTTCAAAGAAGTTTCAGGTCAGTGGTTTCTACTGAACATGGTCCGAAGCAGAATAAGCATTGGCTTTATAATGTAAGAGCTTCTATGTACACAGGTACAAGTTATCACTAGCTCATTATTGACCATTTTCACATCAGTTTTCTTATTCAATTCTGTTTGAATAGAGTACATCGAGCATTCAATGCATGCAGATTACACTGTGTTTGTATCAATCAATCAATCAATCTTTATTGCTGTTATAATGATATGTATACAATATAAAAAGAAAATAACTAATATATATACAATGTGATGGGCAATACAGATTAAATAATATTTGAGCCTGGAGGCTAAATAAACTGTGAAGTTCTCGAGTTAGCCTGCAGATTGCGCTGTTTGTATGCATGCAGATTGCACTATGTTTGTATGCATGCAGGTTGCACTGTTTGTATGCATGAAAACTCTGACAAACTCTGAATTTTCACCATGACAGGAAACTGGTCCAATTGCTTTGTGTCCTTCCATTCAAGGTTTTTTGTAAAAAGCACTGAATTACTGCCCTGCTAAATTGTTGTCCTATTAAACTAACCCTAGCTAGGACAATTAACGGATAGTATAAAACTAAAAAATCCATGCAATGTGTACAAAAGATACAATCATATTAGCCTTACCACTGCATGCCTAAGATGTATTGGAAATAATATTGGTAAATATTCTAATTCTTGGTTGTTGTTTTTCAGGTATGGGATTATCAGACTTAACGAGTATTTTAAAAGAAAAGAAGAATTTCTTGCATTGAACTATAAATAGGCAACAAACTGGACTGCTTTTCCTTTGCACAAGTTCATTTAATAATTGAACTATTGAATGACAATTATTGTCAGTAGTAGCAGTTAGGGAAGTCAATCATTATTTCATATCAAAGAACATGCACTCTATTGAATTGAATAATAACTAAAAGGGAAACATGACTTGATCATAGAGTTGAGCTCAAGCTAGCTATGATTGTATGGTGTATTATTACTTGCTATTTGTGTGGTTATTAGGCTTTCAGCAACTCTTCATATAACTCGCTGAAATCGCTTTGTATCAACCCAGTGACAACACAAACACCAAGGCATTTTTATTCATAAATCTTTTATATTTCTAGCTGATAGAATACAATCACTCCCATACAAACACTTCTATTTAAAGGAACTGTGTCACAGTGAGGGACACACCTTTATGTTCCGTCGCCGAGTTTCATATAAACTGATCAATCAATCAGTAGTTTATTGATTTAACCACGTTATCGTCCAAGTCGTTCTAAACTAACACTTTTTTATACGTTTTTATTCATAGATCTTTCATATTTCTAGTAGCCAGAATTCATTCATTCCCATATATACACTGAAGTGTGAAAAGTCGGCTTTGACAACATTAAATTAACTTTCTTTTCTAATTCTCAGGTGCTTGTGTTCCTTGTTCCTTCTTTTTGTGTTTCTTTGGGGGAAGAGTCCAAATCCGCGAGGGGGGTCCATAGCCGCTAGCGGATTCGCACCCCCGGGGGTCCAAATCCACTAGCGGATATGACCGGGGAGTCCAAATCCACTAGCGGATGTGACCGGAGGGTCCAAATCCACTAGCGGATATGACCGGGGTGGTCCAAATCGACTAGCGGATATGACCGGGGTGGTCCAAATCCACTAGCGGATATGACCGGGGGGTCCAAATCCACTAGCGGATTTGACCGGGGAGTCCAAATCCACTAGCGGATATGACCGGGGATTCCAAATCCGCTAGGATACCAGAACAAAATTATTTTCAGTGAGTTTCATATAAACTGAAAAATCAATCAATCAATAGTTTATTTATCCACGTTATCGTCTAAGGGATATATAACTCGTTCAAAATACGAACGTGCATTTTAAACTAATACTATAAATAACCTACATTTAAGTAATACAATATATAAACAATTATATTTTAAGAAATCTAGAGATTTAGAATAAGATTTGTTATACATTAAGGTAGTATGTTGTAATTAATTAATTATAAATGTTAGAGCTAAAAAGCGAAAGAGCAATAAAACTTAATTGCATACGTGTAAGTACAAGATACTTTTTTTTATTTAAACTATATGAAGCAATTGCTCCAAAAGCAAAGATGCTTATCTAGGGAGCTTTTGCTTATCCGTTACATGGTAATCAGACGGAGGATATACGAACGCACAATATACCGCACAAATAAAAGAAAATGAAAGGTGAGCAAACACTATTGAAACTTTGAAAAACGTTTACAATCGGCTAAAATCTTGTGAACACTTAAAAAAAGGAGGTAAAAGGTAAAAAGTAGCAATAGTTTCCCTAGGAAAACCGCACTGACAGGAGGGTAAAGGAACGCATTTCTTAACTTAAAGTAGAATTACCCAGCCTTAAACTAGTATGCAAAACAGCTAAATAGCAATCGCCGACATAATATAAAATGTTACGAACAGGATAATTATGCCACTTTGCAACATTAGTTTTACATTGAACGAGGCTAGAAGAGAAACAAACATCCCTAGGTACCCTATTCCATAGACTTGCAGAAGAAATTAAAAAGCTTTCGTAAATCGTTCAGTGCGAGCATAAGGAGATACTTATATAAGTACTCTTAAAAATGCATACTATAGGTACAAGATAGTTAGGTAAAATAGTCCTAAATGTCAATTAACAGGCTAAATTGCGATATTACTCAGTAATCGTTTTATAGTCGTTTAAATTGCCCGCCTAACGAACACTAGTATAGGAAGATTGTTCCAGAGCTGCGAGAGGACATAGGTAAAATACTTTTTCCTCCAGTTCAAGTTAAAGCGCGGTAGTGTAAGGGTATAGCCATCACCTCTCATACTATAGATCGTTCTCCTAAAACTAAAAAATCGCGAATATACTCAGGTCCGCTGCAGTAAAGACATCTATACAGCAATATTAGCCTTCTTTGCATTAGGTTAGACATACCAGCAATACGTAATAACTGCTCGTATGGCACAGACTTAGCGTGACCTAACATAGTTCTTATATAATGTAGTAGTTAGCGTCTTCTAAGCGGTTTCTCTGGACTTTATCACAGGTGCAAAGGTCTGCTAGGGGGTCTGGGCGCATGTTCCCACCTCCCGTAATTTGCTTTTTAAATGATGCTTGTTTGTGCATTCTGGCGACTTTAAAAACCAAGCAAAGCAACTTTATTAGTCTGGTGAGACTGATAAACTAAGGCCGATGTGGAGGCCTACAAATTTACGTCCTTATCCGAGAAGACGTGAAGGTCTAACCATTTGCAGTTCGAGAACGATATTGTTTCACAAAGGCAGCACCTACTCAGTTAGAGTGTTGGTCAGAACGGAGCTTAACCACTGAGCTCATCGGGAGGCGGTTTCACTTTTTGGTGATTCTACAGTTGATTATTGAAGTAAATAACTTATTAAATTTAAAGGGGTCAATTCTCAACCAGTGTCCTTTGCACAGTGTCCTTACAAGCTATCAATTTCCTTTCCTGTAATCCACTATCTGTTTCCAAAGAGTACGTACTGTATGTATTATTATTACAATATCTCTTTTCATAAATCATTAGGAATGGTTTATTAATTGTTGCATGAAATTACCGTTCATGATCGGTATTATCATGTTTCTCTCTCTGTACTGTAATATTTCTTAATCATTCTCACTGGAGCTGATTAGGAACTAAAACTGAATTTTGGCTTGGTGCCCATTTCCTGGGGCATCAAAAATGGAGGCTGTTCACTTCCACTAGAAAAGTTAATATTTCCGGCTAAAGTATTTATGGAAGCCACAAACAACCCGTGCATCCAATTATGAACTCTCTCAGTGGGGCAGTTATTTTTAAATCTATTACTAGAATAAACCAGCTGTATATATTAATTATTAATAAGACTCACTTATGTCTTTCAATACCAAACCTGCGTCTCAAAAGTAAACAAAATGATCAGTGAATCGTGATACATGATGGGGTTATCGCTGATATTTGTCGTCTGGCGGAGAGACTGAAATATCGGGTCACGTGACGCTTTCCACCAATCACGCGCGACAGGAAATATTTGATGAGCAAATTTGTAAGTGCTAAGCGTTTTTTTATTTATTTATTTTTATTTTCATACCTCTAAACTGGGTAATTAAATAAAACGATGTCCAATAGACCGATTTAGCTTGTATATTTGTTGTCCCAATTCTGATCATGTGACAGTTCTCCAGAGAATTCAGTGCTTTGTTTTCCAATTAGAGAAACTGGTACATTTACTCTTGGGATAAGAAAAACAAGAAAACATTACTCAGGGAAAAGTCAAGTGACATGAATTGGGACTACAAATGTACAAGCTAAATCGGTCAATTACCCTTATTCATTATGACGTCACGGCTTGTTTATGAGGGGGACAGAATCGACTTGAACAATAGAATTTTGAACTAAATCTGCTCTGCTGAGGAAAATTTAACTTCGAATTGTCTGGTTTCCAGATTTCAGCTGTATCAATGTTTATCCCACAATATTTACCTTATTTGGTGGCTGTTACCGCTATTCTACGTTCTACAAAATGCATTTGATAGCGATTTCCTTTGTGTTGTTGCTGTTTTGTCCCCCTCCCACGACCGTGATCCTTAGCGTTTAAACAATAGATTGTTTTGATTTGACGTCATAATGATATAGGTCAATTGTAATTCATTGCGATCACACTTATTATAAACCGCCAACGTTTCTTTGGCGATGAGGTCTAGGTAAGCTTAGTACTCATCTTTATGCACGGGGGGAGAAACAGCCGACACTCGTATTCTGGCTTTTTGTTATAGTACAGCATAGCAATAGCGGTAATCAACATTTTAGTTTAAAATAAACAAATCATAAAACAAAACTACTGAGCCCACGTAACTAACAGGACATTAGGTGGGGGACTATCTACAAGGCAGATTATAGTTAAGTCAAGTTTACTCTTTCATCCAACGCATATCAGTACAGCTCAAATATACCTATAATTATAGACATGAAAGTTAAAATAACTAAAAGTGGTCTTGTTGATCTCTTGTTGTTGGGGATAGGGTTGAACTAATACTGTCACTTTGTTTGGAAGATGCGTTGATATATCTGCTTATTTTGCACATGCCTCGGTTTTCTTTGTATATCTTAACCCCTGCCCAGTTCCAAAGGCAATGACGTTAGACTTACTAAGGAGGGGGGCATGGGAATTTGCGGATTTCAGCTAATATTCTTGCGGTTTTTCTATAATGTTGATTTCAAAATGCGGTTTTGGAAAACACAGCGGTGTGCGGATCTAATGCTTTTTGACAAGCGGTATTCGGTGAAGGATCTTTAATTCCGGTTTGCGGTGTCCGGTATTGATGAGATCTGATGTCGCAATGTCTTTAATATTCAACTGACGTGACGTAGTGGTGAATTGCGGTTTGCAATTCAAGTTAATATTTCACTTGATTGTCTGTTATCCAATGATAATGCTGTTTTCAAGTTCGTGAGTTGTAATGTGAACTTTCGACCCTTTGCGACCTCGTTGCCTCGGCCAGATATTGCAGAACCTACAGCAGAACCAGAAGCTAGAGCTCTTTTTTACGAAGAGGGGAAAGGTGGGGAAAACTACCTAAGGAAAAACAAATTTAGATGTAAAGTTGGAAAGGAGAAGCGAGTGGTGAATCTGCGGGAAACGATTTGGTAAGTTGATAGACGGTCATAGACCGATTATATTTATCACAAGCCACATTCATACGAATTGAATAGATCTGAATACTGTCACCATATCGTTTGTAATATGACAATAATTGCACTAATCTGGTCCTTATCGTTTGGACCTTTTGAGGTCTTTGAGTCACGATCTTCAAGTAAAACCCCCAAGCACCGAACACCCTAAAGCTGCACATTAAATTATGTGGATGACTTATCGGCGGCGATCGGACTGCTTTTACGGTACATAGACCGCATAGTGCAGCCATGCAGTTGAGTGTTGTTAGGGACGGACCATTTGAAAAAAAAATTTAGGGCTCTTATTGCTGCAATAATTTTTTTTTATGGCATCGGACCTTGCACGATATTTTTTTGAGGCATTCAGTATTTTGGTTTTACATCAAGAACATTTTACACAATTTTAATGTTTCTATATTTATGGTATTTTCCATGTACATTAATTACCTTTGTTTAGTAGAAAACATATATATCAGGCATGTTTTCACAAAAGGAGCCTTACAACGTAAGAACCCCTTTTGTGAAAACATGCCTGATCTTGTGTGCCTTTAGCTTTAAAAGCCAGTAACTAGTTTTTTTTGCCTTTTGAAAGGGCAAATGACAGTTTAAGACTTTTCTGGCCTTTCTATCCCGTAATTTACTTGTGTGAGATTATCCCATAATTTCTTTATGTCAGAGCTAGAGGTTAGGGTTAGGTTAGAAAAACGCCATTTTCTGGTATTTCTACTCAAAATACGGCAAAAATTTCATGAACTAAACTTTAATCTACAGGAAGAGAATGTTGTATTGCCGTGTAGTGCATCGAAATCCATAAAAGCTCGAGAAATGGCACCACTTTGAAATTTAAGTTACACAAGTAAATTAATGTGTACCTGTTGGCTTAGACTTGCTACAAGTCGACCTCTTTTCCTCTGAGCCTCGATATGATGCGCGAGTTAAAGCGAGAGACGAAGTCGCGAGAGGTCAAACCAGAGAAGCGAAGGCGGGAAAGTAAAATATTGTTTTAAGAGAAGCGAAGGCGGGAAATGAAAATCTCGTTTTAAGGGACTTTGAGGAAGTCTACTGTTGGCTTTAAAAGCCGGTAACTCACTTATCAACGGCGTTTTCATAAAAAAATGAACTTTTTTTTCTCAGACCTAGTGGGAAATATACGTCTTCCACAAAGCAAATCGTTGCGCCATACGCCAGGCAAAGTTTTTTTTTTCCGCGAAATTTTTTGAACTAGTCCTCCCCAACCCCCACCCCCACATAAAATACCTAGAGATCAATTATGGGATAGAAAGGCCAGAAAAGTCTTAAACTGTCATTTGCCCTTTCAAGAAAACGGCAAAAACACGAGTTTCTGGCTTTTAAAGCTAAAGGCACACAAGATCAGGCATGTTTTCACAAAAGGGGGTCTTAGGTTCTAAGGCTCCTTACATGTATTCTTCTTGAAATCTCTACCTCACACCGACTCCTTCCCAGATGGATACTTAAAATTGTATTGTTAATTCGTGCATCATATTGCATTGTTCCGTAGTCTCAAGTAAAAATATGAAAAAGTGCTCAACATTGGCATATATAACTAATCTCTTGTACACGAATGCATTATCTGTCCTATGGGAATGTGCCTTTGATTATGAGTTTAGATAATATATACCGTCCTGCGTATGGAAGAAAAAACAGAATGTCTTTAAATGTTGCGAGGGGCAAAGGCCCGAGCCGATTTTTTGAGATTTTACTGCTCTCTAAAACACTGGTTTCCTGTATTCTGGAGACTAAACATTGACTGAAGGTTCCTGTTTCAGCTGATGAACAAAGTTTCACCCTTGTTCGATTTTTTTCGGGGTGATTTTGGCTCGTTCGCTCTTTTTTCTATGCAAATTCGGCCTGCTCGATTTTTGGGGGGGGGATCCCTTAGTATAATGCCTCCGAGACCAGACCACTACCGGCCAGAGACAATTTGATAGACCTGTAGTCCCGCTTCAGGCGTTTTGGCTCAGGACGTTGCACCGGGCGAAAATCCCCTACTCGTACGAATAGCACAGCGGGATATTTAACGTCCACCGTGAAGGTAGACGGGAGATGTCAGAACTAATGTGGTCTAACCGTTTTCAGATGTTAAGCAAATGCAGCGCCTTCTCCTCGCTATTATTTTAAGACCCTGAGTGTTGGCCTGGCCGGAATTTGAACGGCCACAACCTCCCGCACTAAGCTAACCAGGACTATTTTGCTAACAAACCATATACAGTTGACATCAACCCCGGTGACTTGATTTGAACTCTGGGATATATCACATCTATTACGACCATTACTAGGCTTTAGCACATTCTGCCGGCAGAATTTCGAGCATAATAGGGCCTCAGGAGCAGAAAACGTAATTGGGGCATAATCCGGGCAGAAAAGGCCATTTTGTATATTTTTGGGAATGAGGAAAAGTGGAGACGAGAGGGAGCTGGGTACGAGCAAAACAAAGATGCCGGCGGAACAAACATAAATCATTGACCATGACGATGAAGGACAAGAAAGACAGTTGGTTACCAATGCTTTAACTTATCTTAACTTTATTGCTTTCTCCGAAAAAGTCCGACCTATAGCTCGTAAGCGTTAAATTAGTACTACAAATCCATGAAAAAATGGAATAATCGGCTTGTACACGCTAAGACTGCAACTGCCCCAAATTTTTCAGAAGCAAAATTCGAGCATAATAGTACTTTTGGAGCATAATTTCGAGCAGAATAGTCTTTTTTTCGGGCAATTCTTTCGAGCAGAATAGCCTTTTTTTCGAGCAGAATGTGCTGAAGCCTAACCATTACCCATTAAGCAACTGAGGTCGCGTGTCAAAGAAAGAAAGCGCGGTTGGACTTATGTGGTCCTGAGTCCAAAGAAACATTGATCGTAGCAGAACCACCTTTTGTTACACATACGGTAAGTAAACTTCATTTACCTTCATTCCATGCGATCTTTTGGTGACTTTGGTGCTTGTATCATTTTGGTTTAAAACAAAATGACCAAAATCGTAATTCGTTACATTGAAAAAAAAAAGGAAAAAAGAAAATGAAACGGATTTTAATTTGAAACTAAATTCATTATGTGCGGTTTCGGAATTTCGTTCATTTGCGGATGCGAATTTTCGGTTTTTGACGATTTTTTTCGCGGTTTTAGAAACCCCCCCCCCCCATGTCCCCATCTATAAGATCTAAGTCTACGATCGAGGGAATCTCGCAGCATATTCAGCCCCTGCATGGGCATAGACATTATATCCCGTCACACGTTCCTAGTTCTGCTTACTCTTTAGGTACGGAGAACTAAATATTTAATGAGAACATGAACTAACCGGAATGTGTCCTGAGCGGAATTGAACTCGATCCATGATCTCTTGGTTAATAAGGCCGTCGTCCAGTGACGTCTGTCCTATCCACTGCACTATTAAGGCTTTGGGCAGATCCAATGTACATTTAGAAACGTAAGCGAAATACAATATCCAAACACGTTTGGATATCAACGGGTATCGAATTATAATCAAAGGTTAGATTTCGTCAGGCGCGCTCAGAGCTCTCAGACTAGGCGAGACAAGGAGATATCAATTTCAATGAGTCATTGTCAGAAATCTATTCCATCGTGGGCAATTATGCAATACAACCTAAATTTGGGCCAGGTCTTGTATAGCTAAGGCATGTTTTACGACAGAATAACCAGTCTTTCTACTGGATTGAGAGCTCGAGACATACATGTCTGCTAATATGGGGAAAACTGAAACAAAAAAACCCTCGTTGAGCCAAGCGGAATATTTACATGATCTTAACAAATCTTAGTTAAGCAGATGTTTTCAGTGTTGCCAACTGAAATGCTGTGCTCGTTTTCTGGTTACGGCTCAGTGGGGCAACTACACGAACAAGAAGCATGAACTGCCAGCAAAGAGAGAGGAAAAGTACTTGAAATGCACAGCGCTAGCTGAAGTAGGGAATATAATATCTGAGACGTTAAATTACGTTACTGTGAAGAGGATCAAAATTCAAGTTTTGTAGCTTGAGACTGTCTTCTGCCGTGACTCGTGAGAGAAATTGGAAAAGATCTAGCTGTTTCATTCAGACACTGGCAAATTTATTTAAAAGCTACGGGCTTACTTTATCAGATTATTATTCATTGTGGAATGAAAGGAAACAGGTTAGCTGAAAGTTAAGTTCGAGGTAGGCTTCGACTTTCACTCCGATTCAGTGCATATGTGCACGAAGGTGGGATGCTGTCAACAACACTACCGGGTCCGTACAATGTGCGAGCCGTGCGACTGAGCCAAGTCCAAGAGAATTTGACTTTCTTTCCGATTAACGATAAAAAGCAAGCATTTTTTTTTGACGATCTATCGGAATCAGTATTCTCCTGATACAGAACCGAGATGAACAGACCGAAATAAACAGAACAGAGATTAAAAGAGCCGAGAAGTTTAGAACTGAGCGAACTGAGAGTCTGAACTGAACCCGGACTAGAGTATGGACATGATTAATAGATATGAACCAAGAAAACTGAGCTGAGTGCATGAATAGAATAAATAGAACTGGAAACCGAACCCGATGTTGAAACTGTTTGACGCCCATACACAAATAATTTGAGAAAATTGAACTGACCGAAACCGAACAGAACATGGCTTACGGATATGAATCGAATATACAGAACTGAATAAACTACTTTTCGGATTGCAAAAACAATTTATCGAACTGCAAATGACATGAACGAACTAGTAGGATAAAGAAGAAAAGTATTAAACCGAAAAAAAGTGAGAGAACAAGAAAAACGAGCGAAACTTAACTCTGAGGAAATTAATTATAAAATTGGCCGGACCCTTGTGAAAACATCAACAAAGGGTGACTTTTTTCGATTCTCGCTGGAAAATCGATGGAAACTACGGTTGTCACGGAAATGATGATTGTTATAGGTTTTAGTTTATTTAGAAGTCGCATGTGTGTTACAGAACTGTTGATGTTTCATGGGTTTAGCGCTATGGATTCAGGAACGTACTGAAATACGGCTACGATACATCTACGTATAGAGCGGCTATATCGAATGTATATTGGAACAAGAGCTATATCGAATGTATATTGAAACGAGTGGCCACGGTGGGTAGTCCAAAACAATTTTTCGTGCAAGGCTAAATGTCCCCAAAAAAATTTCCTGCAAAGCACTAAGGCACAAAAAAAAATTCTTGCAAAGGAACCGATGCATTGTTCAATTTTTGTTTTGAAAAAATACTAGCAATTCAGTTTTGCCAATTCAAAATATAGTTCTAAAGATTACCCACACAGTCTGTGTAACTGATTTTCAGGTATTTCCAGATGAAAACAACCTCCCCAACCTTCACAAAATTAGTTTAGTCATGGAAATATCAACTGGCCTTAATTACTGAAGCCTCATTGATTATGAATTTAATATCTTAAAGAACAGTGACATTCACATGTATAATACAAGAAAGAAAGAACGATTTTAGACTTCCAATAATCAAGCTTAATTATGGCAAACAACATTTACTGTACCGAGGTTTTAGTGAATGGAATATTTTAGATAATTCGTTGCGGGAAATCGAATCCCTAACTCTTTTTAAACAAAATGTAAAAAGACATGTTTTTGAATTGCCTTATAAATTTTAGCTCTAGTCACTCTATAAATGTATTTTTAGCCTAGTTTTTAACTCTAGATTATTAATGTTTTTTCTTTTTGTTTCTTATTTATGTTATGCAGGGCGGGCTCTATTGAAAAACTCTTCCGAGACAGATTCTCTGCTATAAATAACATTATTATTATTATATTATGGTTGTATTCACAGGCTATAAATCTATATAGGATGTACACTGAAAAATCTCTATAGAATGTGCACTGAAAAAAAAATCGTGCAGAGCTATCGCCTTAAAAAAAATTTATTGCAGAACTCGCACTGCTACAAATAATATCGTGCACAAAACGTTTTGCACCCCCCCCCCCCCCCCCTCCCAGGATTTCTAATGGTCCACCCCTTAGGAATTACAATTTTTTTCTTGCTATGAAATTTATGTTTCGTTTCACATTTATTCATACAGTTTATTTTAGCCGGACATTTCCCCGAGTTTTTGATCTATTTTCAATCAAATTCAAAGTCTGAATATGTCATTGTATTGCATTTATACACTTGAATTGCCAGTATTCTGTTGTTCAAATCCTGCGTTATCATAGTCATGTCATAAAAGCAATTAATAGACCAGACGTTTTTATGACGTTCTCACTGGCGAATTAAAGCACGACTTGTTACTAAGAGGATTTCAAATGAAAGTGTATTTCATCTTCAATCTCATGTGGCCCGAGTGAAAGCCCACTGATGGGCTCTTGTTGGTTGAAAGAGCCGAGAGAAAAACATGATGAATACCGATCATGAACGGTAATTTCATGCAACAATAAACCATTCCTAATGATTTATGAAAAGAGATATTGTAACTGAGTACGTTCAGCTGGGCTGCTTTTCAAGTAGCCGCGACTAGCCCAAAAACTCCTAAATACGTGCATGATATTAGACCTAAGTTAAAATCTAAGTTAAATTCTAACTTTAATACAAAATTTAAAAGTAATGACTAAAAAATCATGTTAAGGCATGAAATAGTTACTTTGGCGTACACTCCTTAGACCGTAATTAGTGATTTCAGAACTTTTAAGCCTGGTTTCCATATGATCCTCGTATATTTATTCTGATGGTAGTGGCTAACTCGAAAGCTTCAATGCTACGTTGGCCACTGCACACAATTTATGTAAACCATATATAGTACTTCTTGTTAATTTTCGTTTCTCGCAGTAATCCTATGGCAAACTTCATACCTACCTGTAAATAGTGTAAAATAAAGAACCTTGATCGCTCACGATCGCCCGATCTCCCGAAATGAAGCCGGCGATCGTGAGCGATCATATGGAACACGAACGATCCGATCACTCACGATCGCTGGGATAGAAAATGTTCTATCTCAGTGATCGTAAGCGATCCCTAGCGATCGCCGGCGATCATATGGAACACATGCGATCGAGCGATCGAAAAGTATCCCACGATGCAATGTTCTTTTTCGGCACCATGGCAACGTCTTAAGTGTTGTCTGCTTACCCGTTGACTAATTTGTGAGTGGGCTCTAGATGCAGTGGCACGTAAACTTGTGAGCGATCATATGGAAACGAATGCTAGCGATCGTGAGCGATCGCTCGGTTGATTCAAGCGATTGGGCGATCGTGAGCGATCATATGGAAACCAGCCTTTAGTAAACATTTCGGTGAGATAGTCGGAACACAGCCATATGTTTTTTGCGTCTAGTTTGTAGGTCGTGTCAATTAGCTCCTGACGTACGGAGTGAGACCGTACATCATAAGATGACTTAGGTATATGCCAGCTCTGTTTTGCATTTTCTGTACCTTATTTGATAGAGTTGCCCCGATGTTATCGCACACAGGACTACAGTAGTCGAAGTGACACTGCACCAGGGATTTATAAACTGCATGTAAAGTAGGGTCTCACTCTCTGTCGTCGATTTCGACACCTATATAGATATATTGAGTTATTTAGTTGGGAACCTCCAGTTGTAATGACTGGCATTAACTGACTTGGATCCTTACATATGCCGCTGAGCATTAGTACGCTTTTTATAGTATTAAGGTTTAACTTATTAGCAGTAAACCAGTCATTCATTTTCTTGAGGTCCTTGTTAATTTTAGATTTGAATTCAACAGCATCTCTTCCGGGAACACGTATGCTCGTGCCATCAACATACATTTTGCACTTTGAGTAGAGTGTTGCGTCGTTTAGGTAATTGATATAAATTAGAAACAGTAACGTCCAAACGATGGACCCGTGAAGTATCCGCTGGTTATGTACCGATCAATTCGAAACATCAACATCCCCCCCCCCCCCCCCCGCCGGGCAACCCCCGGGCATTTGATTCATTTTCGTGCCCGGTGAGTAGGGAATTTGACATCGGTAGCTATCCTTGGGGTGGGGAATTTGACACCGGAGGGGGGGGATTTGAACAAGTTGTCTCGATTTCATGATGTGCTGCGTGGTTTCCTCGATCGAAAGCATGGCGGAATTGGAGCGGGGAGGTCACTACGGAGCCCTGTAAGGGCCATCAACAAACACATTTTATGAAAGACTATTGCGTGATACTGCTTTATTATCGCGCGATACTGTTTTACTATCGCGCGATGCTGTTTTATTATCGCACGATAAAGTGTTACTATCGCGCGATACCATTTTACTATCGCGCGATACTGTTTTATTATCGCGCGATAGTGTTTTAATATCGCGCGGTAGTGTCTTAATATCGCGCGATAATGTGTTATTTTAAAATACGTACATTACTTAGCAAGACACCATGGCGGCGGACACGCTACGTGGTAATGCTCTTCTCCTTTATATGTTTCACTTACGTCCGACAACGAATTTGGCTTTACCTGAATACTTACCGGCGATTCAAAATGCTATTGAAAATAACAGGGATGCATTAGTCGACTGAGCACTTTAATCTAGGCTTGAATTATATGGAAATCCTCGCTTTTCTTTTAATTTATAACGCCATCAAGATGAGTCTTCGCCAGCTTAAACGTGTTCTGAGAAGCAAGAATTTACGAAGGAAAAAGGACTACAGTAGTCCAGATGAAATAATTGACGCCATAGAAATGGAATTCCAGGGAAGTGGGAGCTGTCTAGGCTACAGGCAAATGCACCACTTGTTAAGGAACAAATATTCGCTGGTATTAAATTAGCAAGGAAACTGTTAGATACGCTTTGATGAAGGAGTTGAAAGATGGTAGCAAGACACAGATTAAAGCGCGGGCATTATTTTGCACCAGGGCCCCATAACTTCATATGGCATTTAGATGGCTAGTATTTCTCGACTAATGCATCCCTGTTATTTTCAATATAATTGTGAATCGCCGGTAAGTGTTCGGGTAAAGTCAAATTCGTTGTCGGAAGTAAAAGAAACATATAAAGGAGAAAAGCATTATCATGATCACGTAGCGTGTTCGCCACCATGTTGTCTAGCTAAGTAATGTACGTATTTTAAAATAACATTATCGCGCGACATTAGACACTATCGCGTGATAATAAAACAGTATCGCGCGATAAATCGATAGTAACACTTTATCGCGCGATAGTAAAGCAGTATCGCGCGATATTCTTTCATAACATTTGTGTTTGTGGATGGCCCTTACAGGGCTCCGTAGGTCGGGCATTTGATCGCCTAATACAACGATGGGGTAGGGAATTTGAACAACATTTTTGGCACGGGGGACGGGAATTTTAACAATCCAAACTCCAAAAAAAACAAATGCCCGGGGGTTGCCCGGGGGGGTGATGTTGATGTTTCGAATTGATCGGTACATTAGCAACCCTTGCCTTGCATCGCCAATCGCACTGACAAACTTGAAGTCGATTATGTAGATAGGACCTGAACCAATTGACAACTTGAGTATTAAAACCATAGATTTCTAGCTTTCTTAAGATAATTTCGTGGTTGACAGTGTCAAATGCTTTCTTGATATCAATTTACAAGGCCTCTGTCCATATTAAAAATAGGCCCGCAATGCGAACATCGGCGACCATTATAATTTTTGAGAATATAAATTTTGGTAAACCTCCCCTTCTTTATTAATTTTATTATTATAGGGTACCCCTCCTGTTGTATTATTTAATTATTATAGGCCACACCCCATTGAGTTTGGAATTACTATGGTCTACCCCTATCATTATATTTTTGATTCAATATAGCCTACCTGTCCACTTCTATTATTTAATTTCTATTGGCCACTTTCCCCTTATTTTTGATTCACTAGCCCACCCTCTATTAAACTTTAAGTATTTAATTACCACAGGCCACCCCTCCTTCTGAATTTTGAATCACTATAGTTTACCCCTCCCCTTCTTTTATTTAATTACTATAGGTACCCCTGCTGTTCTAGTATTTAATTGCTATAGGCCACACCCCATTGATTTTTGAATTCCTATATTATACCTCTCCAGGAGCTCCTGCTGTTCTATTATTTAATTACTATAGGCCACAGCCCATTGAATTCCTATATTATACCCCCTTCTATTATCTAATTACAATAGGGTACTCCTGCTGTTCTATTACATAATCACTATAGGTCATATATTTTTCAACTACTATGGTATACCCTTTCCATTCTATTTTTGATTCGATATAGCCCACCCTCTAACTTCTATTATTTAATTTCTATTGGTCACTCCTCCCCTTCTATTTTTGATTCACTAGCCCACCCTCTAACTTCTATTATTTAATTTCTATTGGTCACTCCTCCCCTTCTATTTTTGATTCACTAGCCCACCCTCTAACTTCTAATATTTAACTACTGTAGGCCACGCCTTGCCTTCTATTTTTTAATCGCTATAGGCAAAAACTCCTTTTATTTAATTACTATAGGGTACCCCTGCTGTTCTATTATTTAATTGCTATAGGCAACCCCTCCCCATTGATTTTTAAATTAGTATGGCCTACCTCTTCCCTTTTATTTTTGTTTCGATACAGCCCACCCCTTCAGTTGTATTATTTAATTTTTATTGGTTACTCCTCCCGAATTCTATTTTACCCTTCAACTTCTATTATTAAATTGCTACAGAGTACTCCTTGCCTTCGATGTTCCCTTTCCCTCGCTGGCATGTTTACTTCAAACTTTATTCGGCACACTTCGATGTGTTGCCCGTTTTATTGAACAGGGCCGTTTGTCTGTTTAACGATCAACTTATTTACTAGAAATAAACTACAAATATTCCGATTAAGCGGCTCTTGCACGGACACATCCACGTGGTCTGAAATGGGGCAAGAAAGAGGCAAGCTGAAAGTTGATTACTCATCAACTCTCCGCCTCGTAAGATTTACAATTTAGAATGAAATGTATTTCATCTTCCACTCTCCTGCGGGTAGTTTAGGGTTTACCAAACAAATTGCATGGCACTACCCAACACACGTCACGACGTAGCTAGCGTCTGATACGCATGCTCACATCTTATTACCCGTGGAGTGGCGACCTGTTTCGTCCTTGTTTTAGGGTTTGTCCGCCTAGACTACTGAAATCATCCGTTGAGCACGGATAACGAAGATTCGTATCCATTCATTTATTTATGAAGGGTTATTAGTTCGAACAAGACCCCCTAAAAGCGCTGAGCACCTCTATCAGTAGTAACAATATGTAAGCGAGATGCGATGCGATGCAGTGAAGACAGGTCTACTAAACTGCTCGAAATGGAGTCTACTTGATAAAGGAACCGTGGAAGGGTAATACAATACTACCAGGATGTATCTAAGCTAAAAGAGAATTCAAAAAAAGCCGTTATGTTTCCGTTAGTGTCGAAGCAAAGCGACCGATAGCACATGTTCAGGTTTAACGGCTTCTCCTGGCTTTCTCACTGATAAAACTTACCAAAAAAACTACCCAGTAACACACTTCATCTATTGCACTATCTATCTTCACAACGTGTTTTATGGTTATGTAAAATTGTTTTATTGATTAAATTTGAGAAAATTATGTTTGCCACTGAACTTGCCATGTCGGTTGATCAGCTAACACTGAAGAGAAACAAACAAGCAATCTTTTGTTAACGTCAATCAAGATGGCGGCGATCTTTTGTTAACGTTCAACCAAGATGGCGGCTATGATGTCACGTGAAAGTAACTGGCTTAACATTGCTTACCAGCAAACGGCAACTCTGAGCAACTCTGGATTTCTAACGGGACCTGGAACAACCACAAGGGCTGATCAAAGCTAGGACCCGACTAATCCACAGATCGAATTGGAATTTAGCGTGTTAGTTTTTGTGGAGGAAGGAAAACCGGAGCACCCGAAGGAAAACTGGAGAAGCCGAAGAAAAACCCTCGGCCGAATAAGGGCGACATATCAACAAACTCAACTCACGTATGGCGCCACGTCCGGGAATCGAATCGGCCACAGAGATGAAAGCGCTTAACCACTGCGCCACCCCGGCTCCCCAGGGGGTGGATAGACTAGATATTTACATGTGTTGCCATACACGTTAATGTTACAGTTTTATGACCGTTTTATATAGCTTGATATGTTTGCCACTGAACTATACAGGACTACATGAATGTGGCTTAACATTTACTTACCAGCAATAGCTAGACTGGATATTTACCTTTGTTGCCATACCTGTTAATGTTTACAGTTATATTTTGGCATTAAAGTTTATGATAAATAAATTCCCTACCATGTCGTAACGTTTACGTGATCAAAGATCCAGAACTGTTTTCCTGACCTCCAAGTCACCCATCCCCATGAAATGCTAGTGGATGGGTGACTTTTAGAGACCACGAGAAACACCACACGGGCAACGTTGTTTGTTTCCAGACAGGACTTGTCACGTTTGTGACATTATTTGTGTCAAAACATGTTTTAGCGGCAGATAATGTCACAAACACTACAAGCCCGTGTGGAAAGAAGCGACGTTGCTGAACACTAACCTTGACAACACAATTTTAACAGCAAGACATTATCTCGAATCTTCTCTCGCGCTACGCTAAACTGATAATCATAGTACATAGCAGAAGTTTTCCCGTACATGCAGAAAGGTAAACCTTCTAAGAGGGACACCCTAGCTGATCCTAGTACGATAAAAAATGTAAATAGTCAAATTCCACCCACAAGGTGGGGATGCACATGAAGTGAATAGGGGGCGAGTTCTTGCTTCACAGGCACGCCTTACTACTACTACTAATAATATAGTATTTATAGAGCGCCATTATCCATACAGCCCAATGGCGCTTTACAATTCTTATAAAAACTAAAAAGTAAGTAATAATTATATGTAAAATGGAGTAAGATAACAATGAAAAACAATATTAAGAATTCGAACAGCGACATAATTATATGCTTGATTAAAAAGTAAAGTCATAATTCTGCTATTAAAACTACCTACAGATGGACTCTACAAATTGGGGAGAGAGTTCCAGAGTTTCGGGGCAGCTATTGAAAATGACCTCCGTTCTGTGCTGGAATGGACCTTCCACCTCCTGCGACCAAGAAAGCATACAATCAGCATTTGATTCAGATTGAAGAGCTTTCAACTGATAATGCATATAGGTTAAGGTGCGACTGAAAGCAGCTACATCAGCTGAGAGTCCAGAGAAAGTTCATACCAATCATATTCATATATTTCCAAATTTATCATTTTCTTTATTAGCTCAAAGTATTACTTCAATTAGCTGAAAATCATCTCCCTCCTTGATAATATAATTCATAGAACTATGTACTGATCCTCTTTTTGGTTATTCTTGTTCATCTTAATTCCTATTTGCTTGTAAACATAAATAATATTATTATTTGAATATAATATTCTAAGGAATCACTTAATCGTTGTTATATTTGCGTACCTTTTAGTGGTCAAAATGATTGTTTTTGAAACTCCTTTACTTAATTTTTTTACCTTTTAGGGATAATTTTCAAAGTGACCGCCGAGCACCTCCGTTATTTTGGGACCGGAGTCCCCTCCCGAGATACCGGACACCTTGGGTCATCTATTAAATCAGCAAAATTATACGACGCCCTCGTGGCCTTCCAGTATCGAATGCTCGGGACAAAGCACTCATCATTCAATCCCATTTTTCTCTCTTTGCACTTTATCTACGAGTTAAACAAGGACCTGTGCTTTTAAAGGCCTCTGCCAGGTACTCTAACACCTTCAGTTATCACTCAGCCTTTGTCAAGTGACCGCTCTGCGTGCAACGTGATGCTCTGCTTGAGTGATCTCTGACTTTTGTTATCGCGCGAAATTCAAATCAAACACTTATATGTTTAAGAAATGATTCATGAAATAACCGGAGCAAGATCTATTGTTCCACGGCAATGAATGTTATTTCATTAATTGGTTCAATTATATACTAAAGATATCTCTTGCCTAGTGGTATTAATGTTCTCAAATTAAAATGCATGACTGAAGTATATGTTTTTGATTCTAAAACAAATTCAGCCAATAGAAAGTCACTATTTCAATGTTCCCCAAATAGGAGTTCTTTTTCTCTTTTTATATAGTTACAGATTGTCCGCTTCAATCATTTTCTTTAAAAAAAATATTGTGAAATCAGAGTTCTTTCCTATTTTTAGGAGGTTTATTTGTGTACAGTTGACTCTCTTTGAACGGCCACTCTCGTAAGCGACCATCTCCCGTAAGTGGCCACCTTCACAAATTCCCATTTTATTTCTTAGTCAAACACTGTATTTAGCATCTCTCGTAAGCGATCACTCTCGTAAGCGGCCGCGGCCACCTCTTGGGATTCCCTTTTGGCTTTTCTAATTGTCTTTCTAATCTCGTAAGCGATCACCCCGGAGATCGATGACGACCTATGACAGACCAGACGGCAACAATGTTGGCTTTATTAGTTTGTATTTAATTTTAATATTTGATATACTTTAGCAATTTATACTGTAGCAATTTCCGCTATAGGTTCTATACGACAAGGCTTGGATGCGATCGGACATTATGATAAACGTTCTCACAAAGCTAAACAATCGTATGAAACGTGATGATTCATTGAAATATATGAATCGGCTACTGTATTATCACTTCCGGTATAAAACTGAATTACAATAGGTTTGGGCCACCTGTGGTGAATATTCTCGTAAGCGGCCATCTCTCGTAAGCGGCCACTTACCTCCGTCCCCGAGGTGGCCGCTTAGGAGAGAGTCAACTGTATAACCAATGAGATATCAAGGTTCAACAATAGAAAAACTTATCACCTTTGTGCATTCCTGGCCGTTGAGTGCTTCTGTTCTTACGCGAACCATTACTTAATGTGTAAAATAACACTAAAGAGACTGTAAATGGTTCTAAAATGCTATTGACAGGCATAACTGAGGTGTTTACTTTTCTCGGCTTATTTTAATTTTAGCGTCAGCAATTTAGTATTCTAACATGAGAGGACTGATAACTTGCTTACTCGCTTCACTATTCCGAATTTTAATTTCAAATATCGAATTCCAAAGGGCGAGAAAAGGAGAGGAGCAATCCCTTGTATAGTGCAGGTCCTTGTTTAAACCGTCCTTAATTCTTGCACACATTGAAATTAGCACAAACAATGAAATAATTAGCACATATTAGCACAAACATTGAAATAATTAGCACATATTAGCACAAACAATGAAATAATTAGCACATATTAGCACAAACAATGAAATAATTAGCACATATTAGCACAAACAATGAAATAATTAGCACAAACAATGAAATAATTAGCACATATTAGCACAAACAATGAAATAATTAGCACATATTTTGTTACATACATGAATGGGCCTTTTGCAGGAATGCAATCACGTGGTTGTACTGGACGGCAAAACAATCTGACTTCATTGATTTAAAAGCACTTGTATGAGATCGGTAGTGTTATTAGCAAAACCTGTTTGTAAATGCTATTTTCCACCTCCTATATTTCTAAAATAGTGTTTGGAAGTTTGTTTGCCATCCAGTAAAACCTTTCCCATGGGATTAAGACCTCAATTCATTGGTCATCGAAGTGATACATCAGCACGTGACTGTTCCTGCAAAAGGCCTATTATTGGTCCGAATATTTTCGATCATTGTTAATTACTCTTCCTCACTTCAACCTGATCGTGTAGTGGGCAGACGAGGAAGTGTTCATGAGATGGATGGCACCAAGCGAAATCCATTTTTCAGGATGATTTTTAGACCATGAGGTACTTTTTAGTGTGGGAAATTGTTCACGATTTGGTATTTTTAGGGTATTTTTCGAGGTTTTCCGACGGTCACCCCTACCCTTTTTACCTTGAAGAAAGGGGGGAGGGGGGGGGGGGGAGGGAGGGCTCAAGGCACACTCAATACGCCTAGTCGATGGTGGAAAATAACGTTAATTTCCTTATGACATAAAAGAACATAACAGTGCAGTACGACAGCAACTAAGAATCTTCTGACCGACTCCAAATTTGCGATCTCTGGGACAACTCCCTCGCTCTGATACCATTGTTATACCAGACCTTTTCCCGCACGGAAATGAGATTGAATATGGCGCATAAACCGGCGACACTGACTAGAGTTTGGAAATACGAGCTGAAGAGTCGCTAACGAGGACAATATATCGCCATAAGACATCAACCGTTTCTGTTTAACTTATTTCAACAATTAAATAATCTCCTGGCTCGAATGATCACTAGCTTTTGGAACAAATAACACAAATTATCGCCCGGGGCGATTATTCGACGTGATTCGAGGAAATAGTCTAAAAGCCATCGCCGTACCACTGACCTCGTTAATCCCTGAAATCCTATATCTGAGATTAAGAGTATTAAGTGAAGATAACGCGGGTATGCATCACTGGGTTTGTAGATATACCAAAGTTCTGCGTACGCGAGAAGCCGAGCGAAAATAATTGAAACAAAGAGTGATAAAAGCGTGACTGTACAGTCTTGATAAGATTAATTAACTCCGCCCTCAAACTTCCAAGGCAAGGTGCAATTGGTCAAGTGTCCAGTCAAGAATATATACCAGATACACCATGTGTGTTATGAGGGTTACACGCTAGTCTGTCAGAGAGAGGCGTTTGTGATGTAGGTACTCTATGTAATTCTAAAACTGCGAGTTTAGGGGGTATAGCTATACTTCCTGAGGTACAGATTTAAAATACCTCCCGTCATGATAATATGTTTATACAACTGAATTTACGACAGGGGTTTAAAGCTAAATTCTTTATACTCATACTTGTCTCTCAACTATCTCTCTTCTCTCTCTCTCTCAACTCTAATACGCACCGTGAAACGATCACCCACACTAGCTATTCATCGCAAATAATTACAGTTAATAATACTATCAAATCGATACTTCGAATGCACTTTTTATTGGCGGTGACAAGTGTTTTTCAAGTGTACGCGTTGAAAAATATGAATTGCAAATTAACGGTTGTTGTGGGAGTTGATTGTGAATGTGAACTCAGCAAGAGCCGTCTGCTGATATGTGATGGTTGGAAAATGTTTGGACTTCAGGGACATACAAAAAACACCCTTCAACTACCAACATCCTTACTGGACTAAAGCAAAACAAAAGTTCAAAGCTAAAAGCTCGACTTTCGCCAGATACGATAGGAAATCCACAAAGCAAAATCAAGAAAGTTAATTAACTATTACACAAAAATAGTGTGTAATCGGTCATGTTAAATCTGGTATTCCCTTGGGCCTCCCTAGCAGTAGTTAAAGGCCGTATATTTTCCCTACTAATCCTCACAATTAAAAAACATCATAAACGATCGCTTTGAACTGCTCTTCGCTCTTGTGACCGTAACAGTTTGTGTATTTCTCAGACAGGCTCCAATTAACTCGGATGCGGTTTTTTCCTCTGGTTTTGAAGCCCGCTGGTCCTTCAAAAGCTGAGCGGGGGTTTGTCACTTCGTGGCTTCCATAAGTGATTCCATCCAGATTGGATTCAAGTTATTGAAAGCGTTGATTCCAGAAGGCTGGACCACTGATCTGAAGACAATATTTATTGCCCGAATCAAACCCGTAGCTTTTGAGTTGGCAAAATCGCTGGTGACCGTGGGTGTCAGAGATGAGTACCTTGTCTCCCGTTGTTTTTATTTCTTAAGGACTCAGCTCTGTGGCGTCCGACATAGTAATGATATTTGGGTCAGTGAAAATACACGACTGGATATCGAGATGTTCTGACAGCTCTCAACACCATCACGCAATCGTCGGTTTGTCGTGTGCCTCGCAAACGGCAGCAATTTAAGGCAGTTAGCCACGTGAAACTATTCCATTTATAGTAGGGCACTCGTGCCATTCACTGTACGAAGACCAAGGTGTTCTGTGAAAGGCTAAATAAATGGCTTTCATGACCCAAGAAGCGATTGTAATTTTGTCAATGTGGGGAAGCTTATTCGAGGGGGGTTGAGTAATTCATCTTTGACGCGACTCGTCATGGTGATCTCAGTCTATGCAGGGGACTCATGCATTGAATTACAGGCATAATTTCATGGATCGCTCATTCTATATCTATAGTATATCTATCTACATAACACGCTACTTCTTTCACTACCCAAACGACTACTCGGGTTACACGACAGTATTTCAGTATGTACTTTTATTTTATTATCAATTATCATTCAATCTTTTTAAGTCAGAATAAGTTTTTTTTTCAGCGAGATGCTGCGCGTAGAGTCGCTTCAATACATACATGACGAGTGTAGGAGCGCAGATGGCTGAAGGACGCGAGTAAGCCTTGTGACAACTTGCTGTGCAAACGCGCTGTGAGGGAAATTGTCTGAATGCAAATTTTATTGAATCGTCGGCTTATATTGAAAATTCCCGGCAGGGAGTTCAGATGGCAGTGGTAGAACGAAACACTGGCTCAATACGACACCCACTGAGATACTCTAATACGCATGTGCATAGTGTGGGATGCGTGCGCAAGTGAACTACGGATTGCTTGTAACGCTCTATTCACTAACCTACTAGCGGATAGCGGGATTGTAATCCCTCACACAAACACAATACACACAAGTCGACCGGTATCGTGTACGGCAGTATTGCCCTACTAGACTACTTGTGTTGGTTTGTCCTTAAGCGGTTGCCTATTCAAGAGGTTAGCCAATGGAGCTGACAAACTACCCTCATATCAAAGTGAAGACGGAGCCTATGGATGTAACTAGTAACAAATCACTCGGCTCAAATCAAATGACGGGCTACCCCATGTCTAGCCTACAAACACCGTCTGGTAAGCCCAACCGAGAACGAGATCTCTTGGATTCAACAAAAGCATTAACAGCAGTGGCAACAGAGCAACGTAGACAGAGCGACCAACTCTCGAGTCTTGAAGTAATCCAGGAGGTCAAACTGCCGTCTTGGGTAGTTGAACCTCCAGAGAGGATTGATAGAATAGACTCACCACAACCAACTGGTAGTATTGGCGATGGAGGCAGAAGGGGAAGCGAAGATTCCAATCAGGAGGAGAGTGGATATGTGTCGTTCCCTGCATATAGACCAGAGTGGAGCACGTCGTCTTCTATGCTTTCTTCGTCCGATTCTGAAGACTCTGATAATGAAAATTCGGATATAAGCCTCTTAAATGAAAGATATAACTCAAGGTTATCCCAAAAGGACAGCAGCTCTGAGGCATCTTTTAGTAGCCCCACTGAGCGATCGCTTCCCGTCAACACCTCGAGTAACCGAGCGAGTTACTTTGAACAGAGATACGTGATCCCTGGAATCCCAGAAAACTCTCATAATGGCATCAACGTAGTGTTTCAGAAACAGGACAAACCTTTGACGGCCAAAAATGTACCGAGTGGGCCATCCACTGTCCATTCTATGTCGCCTGTATATATGCGAGCAGGCAGTGGAAGGGAAACGGAAGTGCCTACCACCGTGGCTTATCCGCAGAATTTTCGTCCCGTCTTAAATTTGACGCATGCTGCTCAAAGTTCCCAAGAACCCAACAAGTTCCTCCAAAGAAACAACACTGAATTGCGGGGTACGTCTTCTAGTTTGAGCGTAGAAGACGCGCTTCTCATTTGCCGATGGGTTTGTACACAGCATCGTATGAGTGAGGTCTGCGGTGTTGGATTTTATAGGATCGAGGACCTTGTTACGCATATTACCGACTCTCATCTCGTCTCTGGCGCTACCACAGGGTTTGTCTGCAACTGGCGCGATTGCCCACGGAATGGTTTGCCATTTAAAGCTAAGTACAAACTAATAAACCACATCAGAGTTCACACTGGTGAAAAACCTTTCACGTGTTCACAGCCTGGGTGTGGGAAGAGCTTCGCGCGCGCAGAGAATCTCAAAATTCACATAAGAACACATACAGGAGAAAGACCATTCGCTTGTGAGTTTAAAGGATGCGATAAAAGATTTGCGAACTCTAGTGACAGGAGAAAGCATATACATGTACACACGCTAGAGAAACCCTACTGTTGTAGGTTTGTTGGCTGTGACAAAAGCTATACACATCCTAGTTCGCTGCGTAAACACATGAAGGTACACGGAGCTCGCTCTCCCAATATAACGGTTACACACCACTACAGCCCTCACAGAATAGATATTTAGAAAGGAAATGCTACTCCAGTGAACAGTAGATTTCACAGATTGCCACTTTAATTTATTTCTAACACACCGAAGCTGCAATGTATGTTGGTTTGGTGTAGTTATATCGCCAAGGCAGATGAGTTTGGGATAGAGTTTGAATAGAAACTTATTTGAAATCTCTCAGAAGAAGTTAGCATGAAAAAAACGAGTTAAAGATTCGAAGTATACAAGGTGATAAAAGAGTCTTGAGTCAAGTTAGAAAGTTCTGCACGACAAGTAAATAGTAAATATAAATCCACAGAAAGAATGTCAAGGGCTCGATCTTCTTACTTGACTCTGACTGCTTATTGTGAATAAGAAATAGATTGAAACTGTAAACACTCAATTCCGAAAGTTCACATATTTAAGACAGATTTTTTTATCGTTTCTATTTGTTCGAAGTATTAAACAGCCACAATTGAGTTTTATCTGGCCTTGCCTTAAATGAAACTTGAAAAACAGTATAAGAACTTTGAAATCAGAAGGGGGGCTTACTGATACACTACACAAAACAGTCAAAAGAAACGCCGCTACAGAGCCACATTAAAAGGGAGAGGCCACAAAAATATATGTAGAGAGAAAAGGGTTAAGAAAAGGGTGTGAAGATAGTGAAGATAGGGAGAGAAAACAGTTGGCGATAGGGAGAGAAAAGAGTTAAAAATGGGTTATGTGCGGTTCTATAGACTAGGGGAAGTAGTTATGAGTTATGGGTAGGATACGTCAACAGAAAATATTGCTCAAAGATAGTTGGACGAGACACTTAAAAAGGTATTGACTGTGCTTTCAGTAAAGGTTAAGACAAGACAAGTGCTTTCCAAAGGATAATTGAGAATTGCTGCATTCAGTCAAGTAGAGGAAGGCAATAAAAGAACCAGTTAACAAAGGGTGCGGCGCAAAAAATGAGGTTCTACAGTGTCACAGTGATTAATATTATTGGCCAGCTAGATCTAGAAAGGGAAGTAAGATGGTTGAGGACTTGAACGCAGTGGATTTAGATGGGTATGTACTCAGTCTTATCCTTCAGCAGCTAGACGGGAAGTACTGGGAGTAAGTAGTAGATGATATATAACGGTAGTTACAGCTGGAGGAAGTGAAGATAGAGCACGCCAACAGAAGCAGTTGGTAATTATCTGACAGATATATTCGGGAATAGATGTAGAAAAGGTGGACTTATATCAACGACAAACTTAAAGAAAGCTTCCTGCACTTTTTTGCGGTTTTTTTTTTTTCATCAGCCACCAAAACGTAAATGCTGATGTTTCTACGATAACTGAAGGAGCTCTGTCAGAGCCGAGTGGCCGTGGCACTGACGCGGCATCAGACTGAGGAGTGTCACGTTTGAGGTGCTGGTTTAAACTTGGGAGGTAACATTACTTTATAAAAGTGCACCTTCAAGAGATACTTGGAGTAGAGAGAGATTTCAAACTCTCTTAAGAACTATTCAGTATAAATTAACTTTATAAGATCGATTAACTTGCAGCATATGTATCGCTACACTTACCCACCCCTTAGCTTAATATAATAACACATTTTACTATTGTTGCATAACAACCCTGGCTCTTCTATCCATTCTACAGCAAGGCAAATTGTTAAAAGACGACACCAAGGGGAATTTTGCAGTATAAAAATAGTATAACAGTAAAGTATAATAAGCTGGACTGACACTTAATGGGTTATGAGTGTACAACTCAATATTAACTATCCAAACCTGGTCCATAGCGTTTAAACGCTTCAAAATAATATACCCTTACTGCCTACGTTGTATCACTTCTTAAATTTACAGTTTCTGCTAAGGGTTTCATTCTTAAGCGTAATCTGTGTCAGCATTTAATTGACAAATATCCTTTCGAGTATGACCCATATGTGTGGCAGGAATACCTCAGAAGAACCCTACACGATACACTTCCCTGTCTTAGTTTAATTTTTAAATTTTACCTCGACAGCTAAAAATTGATATTTTATGTACTATACGGTCACCTTTCATGCTTTGTATTAAGACGGAAAACATACAATATCTCCGATATACCACATCTAACAAAGGTGACCGATTTCTACTGGAAAACATAATATAATTTCGCTGTGACCGTCTTCAAGTCAACATTGTAAGTGTTTTTTTGGTCTAAAACTTAAGATAGGATCAAGACAACTTGAAATTTGTCCAACGATTTAGTTCGCTTCAAATGTGAACATTTGTTCGAAGTTCGTGTCTTGCCCAGAAATAAATGTTTAAAATAATCAACAGGACATTGAAATTCGATATCGAATCTCAAGAATCGTTGGCAAACTGCGAAGGTTTCCCTTGTTAATATTACTCCCAGAATATACCCTAAAGCTGCTCCCGAAAAGCTCTAAACTTACTTCGATTAGTTCGGATAACGTTAGTAAGAGATTGTGAAATAGAACTTGGGGTGAGCAGTGGTTTCAAAATACGTTGTTTTTAACTTTCACCTAGGCATAAATTAGCGCGCTAGGAGGCATTTTATACACTGCTGAGATGAAAGTCAACAGAAAGTTATTACCGAAGGCAGGAGGTCGCTTAAGCCACCAATCAGACAGCGATAATATCGGGCTGATAACAGCAGGTCCTATCCCTTGTCCACGATATTTGCTGAGATGGAAAGCTCTTTGATTGACAGCTATTCTAAAGGCGACAGAACCAAGGGCAACCCCAGGGGATCATCGTGGGGGTCGTTTTGTTCGCCATCACTCAAAACATATCATGTTCATTGTGTGAATCCCTCTTCTAGGCGATTTACATGCTACTTAGAGGCATGCTATAACCTTGCCGTCACCACAAGTCGCATGTTTAGGCTAATGAGCAAAGAATCAGTTTGGGAAACCTTCCATTCACAGAATATTGTCTGAGATTGGTTGCTTGGTATCGTTCACAGATATTTTAAAAGCTTTGGGGTACAAAAAGTAGTGTGCATCACAAAAAGACAGCGACTGAAATCCTAAGAACTCCTGAAATGATTCTAGTGTAAAAAAGTATTAAGAATTTGGAGGAATTACCCTGCATCCGCTCGACTTGCTGTTAGTACGAGTCAGTGCAGTATGGTGGGGTAAAGCTGTTGGCTGATCTTCTCTTTAATATTAGGAATCATATTTCGCGATTAAGGTCTAAAGTTGTTTTTGCTTTGTGTGCGCAGGTCACTGAACTCGTAAGGTCTGAGAAGAATGAGTTAAACGAACACTCAGTACCGTAAGTAAAGCCTGAATGTTCGAGTTATGATTCTCCTTTATCAGTAAACAGTCACGTGCTGATATATCACTTCACAGTCAATAACGAATGAATCCATGGGAAGGGCAAACAATCTTCAAAAATGCAGTTTTAGAAAGATCGAGGATTGGAGGTGGAAAATAGCATTTACAAACATCTTTTGCTAACAATACTACCGATCTCGTACAAGTGACTTTACTGAATAAATGAAGTCATCTGCTTTGCCCTCCATCCAACCACGTGGTTATAGACTGCAAAAGGTCCATTCGTCTTCGTTTGTGTTTTATCGATTGTTAATAATGTTTAGTACACAGCATTTTCTTTTTAAAAGACATCCCTCACATCAAAGTAATTGTTGTATTAATTTATGCCTATAGTGAGTAGTTAGTGATGATACTTGTCTTTATTGTTCAGTACCTAGCTAGTCTAGCTATAGTCTTGGGGAGCCCGGGTGGCGCAGTGGTTAAGTGCTTCGCCTCTCATCTCTGTGCCCGGTCTCTGTGGCCCAGGTTCGATTCCCGGACACGGCGCCATATGTGAGTTGAGTTTCAGTTGTTGGTATCTCGCCCATGCTCCGAGTGTTTTTCTTTGGGTTCTCCGGTTTTTTCCCCTCCTCAAAAGCCAACACGCTAAATTCCAATTCGATCTGTGGATTAGCCGGGACCTGGCTTTGATCAGCCCCCATGGTTGTTTCAGGTCTCGTTAGAAATTCAGAGTTCAGAGTTCTAGTGACATTGTCTCGTTCTGTCGCTGTTCCGTTTAATTTGGCTTTTAAACGAAACCGCTGTGGAATTGTATTTAATCGCTCAAGTAAATCGACGATCCATTCAAATAATATTTCAAGTTAGCTTTTAAGCCACTAAATCTACAAAGAGGCCCCATGTATATCATTACAGTGCCGTGTTTGGCTTCCTCCAACACTCATTAAGAGATACAAAAGATCGTACTTAAACTACCGAATATCCTTTTCTGTATTGACCGTGAAACCTTTTACAACAGGAAGCAGGTGCACTGAAGGTTAGCTGCCATTAATGCCGAATGATAAGTGAATAAGGCAAATGACTAATCAGGATTCATAGCTTTTTCCTTTACAATCGTTTGATAAAGTAGTCTCTACATTATACAGCGTATAAACAAAACAATGAATACACAGTTTCCATCACACAATTTTCGAGATATATTTGATAATTTAACGTATAACGTGCCCAGTACACGTGAGAAAATAGTGTCTGAGTTGTCAGTTTTATTTTTTTATAGGCTTGAGAAGATCCCTGGCGGCATCATTTAGTAAAAGGGATATTCCCCTTCAGTCTGCTGCGCCATGTTAAGTCATCACAGCAGTGAACAAAATCTTGGAAACATTCCTGACAGACTGCACCGAGGTTCGCCTACTTACGGAAGAAAAACTGGCGTCGAATAACATTCCACTGTTGAATCTAATACTTTGGAAACAAACAGTTTGTGTCGACAAGTTGCACCAATAACTCGGCTTTTTTATCAATTAATGATCTCCTGAGATAAGAAGACTGAACTCTGTCCCAGTAATTGTCCAAAGATTGAACAGCCACATGACGTGTGGGAATGCCGATCAGGGTTGTAGGACTGGAAGAGAGAGCCGAAGAATGCACAGCTGTCTTACCAAATGGTCTGGTCAAACACTGAATATAAGCTGAAACAGTGGTTAAAATCTTTATATCGTGGTACCATTTGCACGAATTAACCCTAGAGCCCTGAGGGTTTTTTGCGGTTACTTAGTGCTTAACACAACGATTGACCACCAATTAGTGTTAAGGTAATTAACTGATCGTAATAGTAAAGAAAGGCAAGAACTCGTCAGTTGTTAATGAAGATTACTCCTAACTTACTCGGCTAGCAACTTCTGTAAATTGTCCAGATATTTTAGTCCATGTCTGATTTCTAATGTCATAATTAACGATAGTTGGGTTGCGTGAGTTGTTGTATGGTCGCTCATATTACCCCCCGGGGGGCGAATTCAATCGAAATCATGTTTTTCGTATGAGGATACTCTCTATGGGGTCCGTCAACGCTTGGATGATTCTTTGGAGTTTTGTATCGATAAAATCTCGCGTGAAATCAAATGAAAAAGGACGAAGCGAGGTCATTAGTTGGTTTTATTTGTTAATTGTACCCCGCCTCTGCACACACTAAACACAGCACCTCATTGTTTGTTACGGTCATGAATGTTATTGACGTCTGTGGCCTTATGGCTTCTTAATTAGTTGATATCAATCTATCCCTCCCTCCATTCCTCCTCCCCTCGCTTCTCTTTTCTTCGTCGCAGTTGTTGGAATACAAACTAAACAAAAGGTACCTTGGCAAAAACTGTAAACGATTCTTGATATATATTTTGCCTATAACTTATTTCGCACTCATAACTGATGTAATACTTATAACTAGAAAGGCAAGGCTATGAAGAAAAACTGACGGCGACTTTTGAAAGTCATAAAGCGAAGTGCCCTCCGCAGGTGGGAATCAAGTATTTGAACCAGCAAGTGTTTACTACCTACACACGTTGAATCTGTGATATTCCCGTAGGACCTGTCTAGTGGGCCGGATTAATACTTCCCTTACTGTATTTACATTAATTCATGTTCATCTTTTCATATCATTAACTGTCGATTAGGAAAACAACAACATAAACAATTCTAACTGCGTGAGTAATCGGAAGAATAAATTTTATCAGAAACGACATAAGAACGGAATCAACTATCTTTTGAGTCATGGAACTAAGAATCGTTCCAAGTCAGTTATCTACAACATCAGACACTGTTACCAATTCGTGAATAATATTCTCAGTTAGAAGGAACGCATGGCTGGTAACAGGTTCACTACACGCTGCGCTGCACACGGGTGAACCAACGGAGTGAATCTATTGTGATACACCTTAACAGGTGATTGAATGGTAACACTTCTTGTTATCGTACTTAACTGGAGAATATTGGTAACAACAAGTACAAATGTCAGAAATGGAGAGAGAAATCACCGAGAATCGCACTGGAAGAAATTTCTCACTTACTCAGTTAACAACGATTTTATTTTTCCTGTAAGTATCTTATTGTAATGATAATGTTGTTTCATGCCTATAGTCGAGTAGACGCTCAACTCGATTATGCGTTCGTAGAGAATCCTCAAGAACCGACCCATGAATTTAAAATTTGCACATTCAATATTGTCCTCTTTCTCGGCCAGACTTTTCGAATGAGTCACATATGAAGGCCATGTTCAATTCGTACTAAAACGTGGTAAATAATATTTAATGGGTCATTTATCTCAGTCTTAGATGGATTGAGAGAACCTGTCATTACAGAGCACTTGTATGACTGAATGGGTAGTCATAGGTCCAGAACACGACCCGGTTTTCAGAGAAAAACGGATTTCCAAGTTATTGTGAAAACGAACCCGGATGTTCTCCTTTTTTTATTATTCTGAATTGCCTATACTAACCCGGAATTCGACATTCAGAATTCGATTTTTTTTATGAAAAACCCGGACACGGAAATCAGAATTAGATTCCTGTAAACTGGACCTGGTCCGCCGCATATATTACGCTATAAACAATAGTCCCTCCCCCCCCGCCCACCCCCAACCCACCCACCCAACGTCGTTTGGTTATTTCTTTTTTTAGTTAATTATCAGTCTACTTACATACTTCGCCAAAAGTATACAGAGACATATAAAATAACCACAAAAACGGCGCCGGCATGTTCAGTCTACAGAAAGTTGGTCCTACTAAAGCCGAGACTCCGAACATTATCAAATAAACAATACACTATAATTAAACTGGCATACTGGTTCAAATCCTACGCAAATAGTTATCATTTTCTAATACTCCCATCACAGTACCTACCGCCATTATCATGTAAAGTGTGAAACTGCATGAAAACGAGGCGAACGGTGACTAGCGACGCTATGAAAGCCAAAGTACTGTAGATAGAAATATTACACGTTTGTATGGCAAATTTCTCGATTTGCCTTTAAGTTAATGTCCTTGTTTGTGTTTAAGTTATTTAGCTTTGACAAGCTAATTGGGGACACTATGCTATCTAACATATCTAATGTACTAACCCGGCCAATTAGCTAAACATCAAAACACAACGAGAAGTAAACACATTGCAGAACGACTATAAAGCATTTCAGATAAGAAATCCTAGGCAGATCCAGCGATTTATTCATGCAAAACGGACTTCGACTTTAGAATTTGCCTTTTACCGGATCGAGCAAGTTAAAATGTTATTGTTTGTACTCGACACTGATTGGCTCAAATAACCATAAGTAGGAATGCTTTGTTTCGTTCTGTAATGTGATTGGTTCTCGTTGTCTAAGTGGCCCCGTTTACAGTGGTCGCACAGTAAGACTTTTAGTTTTTAAATTATATATCCCCTCTATAAATTTCACGTCTGTTGCACACGCGGCATCCACGTTTAAGTGCCTCGTACTAGCTCGAGTACTGAGCACTCGCGTAACATTTATTAGCGACTACTCTACGGCTTTCAAGCCAATGGAAGCTCGCATTTCCTCTGTAGATCGTTTATAATTAAATAATAATAATAATGGGATTAATCAGTGGCATATCCACGAGGTGGCTCTTCATCCACTGATGGGCCTACGATTTAACGTCCTTATCCGAGAAGACGTAAACGAAATTGTTTCAAAAAGGAAGCACCGGATACTCAGTTATTTTGAGACCCTGAGTGTTGGTCCGACCTCCCACACACCAGACCGGCGCTTAACCACTGAGCTAACCGGGAGGCGGTTGTTAGCCTTGTCAAGGAATCGCCAATTTGGCCGTTCATTGGAGGATTCCACACCGCCGAGTGAAAAAAACAAATATGACTCGGTTCAAGAGGTACGCCCGCTGGTCCGAGTAATGAGATGTCAATTAAATAAAGGTCTCTGAAATAGTTAGCATGCGGGCTCCGATTGGTGAGCACTATCAAAACATTTTGTGTTGAACAATAAAATCAATAAAGGGTGTCTGTCTCGGCATTATCGGATGATAGTTTCCCTTGGAAATTAGATGTTCTTAAAAGTAGTATATATGCCCTCGACCGTCGTTCTCGGGAAAATAGCAAATTTAAGATATACGGCGACTACGGACTACGACTACGGTTGGACGTGCCTAGCGATCGGCTAGAGTACTGGGCCGAGTACGCAACGAATGGCGCGAAAATTTCAACATTTTGGCGAGACTGAGGTGCAGCCATCGCGTTGCCGACCGAATTGACCCAAAATTCCCACATAAGCTATGCCCAGAAATGCAGTAAACTCGAACAGAAAGCAATTTATTGTGTATTTTAAATGTTATATAGCTATTGAAATATCCAAGAGTGGTGACTCCGACTAACGTACTCTGTTGTGGTGACTACGAAAACACGCCGACTTCTCACCGTCGTGGACTCGCTACGGTGCAATGAAACCAACACGAGTGTCTCGTTCCAGTCCTTTATTGGCACGCATCCGTCGTCGTAGACCGTAGTCGTCGTATCTTAAATTCCCTAATATATGTTTTTACGAACATTACATTCAGCGGGTAACTATCAGCCGATAGTCCCTCGACAGACATACTCTATTGTTATATTATAGTTCACCGTCACATCATTTATGCACGCTCTCATTGGTCAAAAGCGATCACGTGACGTGATAATTGTGTTTGTCTCGGAACTATCGGCTAATAGTGGAAATTTGATGTTCTTAAAACTAGCATATAAGCCCTCGACCTGCGTTCTCGGACTTGTATTTGTTTTAAGAACATCAAATTTCCGCGTGCAACTATCAGCCGATAGTTTCTCGACGGACACACTCTATTTGTATATTATAACCCATCAAATATGTTCTCATTCTGCGCGCGTGATTGGTTGAATGCATCACGTGACTCGATGTTTTCTCCAGCCGTGAGCGAGAAATATCAGCGAATACACCCCCTGTCAGCGTATAAGCGCGCGTCAAAGAAAATATTTGAAGGATGATAACAACAATAACCTACATTGTGGCGTCGAAACATGCCCTGATATTTGTCCTTAAAACATGATATGAACCTTGAAGCTCAAGTTTCCCTCGAGCTTCGCTCTCGGGAACTGTTCTCTTCTCGGATCAGATAATGTCCGCGGTCGAAATGTCAGGGCATATTTCGACGCCACAAATAGGTTATTGTATTTACAGTTCCTCAACGGACACACTATTTGTAATAATAGTGCCCGGCGAGAGTGGAAGACAATTTAACGTTTATCAATAACGACACTAAGTGTTTTGTCTCGGAACTATTTAACAAATAAACCATCAGCTGATAGTTGCCCGCGAAAATTTGATGTTCTTAAAACAAATATCGGCCCGAGTACGAAGTTCGAGGGCTTATATCCTAGTTTTAAGAACAAGAAATTTCCGCGGGCAACCATACGGCTTATAATGTAACTAATTGAGGGGTCGTTCACATATGCTCACTTCTGAATCGATATACCAGTTTAGATCGATCCGAGACCACCTCATGACGTGGACTAATTTAGATCGATTTCGACACGTTTTCGAGCGTTCACGTTTTGGCCTTAGATGGTTCTCGGATCGATGTAACTTGTAAATGTGATTGGCCCTGATATATCATAGTCTAATAAACTACTGAAGAGGACTCTGGATCCGAATAAAAGAGCATTTGAGGGCTTTCCCAACTGGTTTCTAAACATTATCCTTCACAATTCGAAAGTTTTCTTCGCTCAAAACCATCACAATTGTGCACAAACATGGCGCACACGCCACCATATTCTACGGCAGCCAAATGAACCCTTGGCAAGTGTCAGGGTGAAACCTGTGTTTTGTTATCGATGTGTTGAATAATAAAACAATTATCCTGCTCGATCTTGCGGAATATCGCCAAGGCCTTCGGCCCTAGACGGCCTATTTAGTATTATAATTCGACAGCTCGACAATTCGACAGCTCATATCAAGTGGTTGTGTAGTGAACCTGATTATTCACCGAAGTGGAGGTGAATAGAAATACAATAACCTATTTGTGGCGTCGAAACAACAACAACAACACACTTTATTTATACTCTTACAAAATTACATAAATAGGTGGAGGTAAAGAGAAACGATTAAAGAAAATTAGGGTAAGTGCTACTTAGAATAACCTAAGGGCTAATCGAGCTAAGTAGCGAAATATGCCCTGATATTTCGTCCGCGGACATTATCTGATCCGAGAAGAGAACAGTTCCCGAGAGCGAAGCACGAGGAAAACTGAGCTTCGAGGATCAGATGATGTCCAAGGACAAATATCAGGGCATTGTTGTTATCATCCTTCAAATATTTTCTTTGACGCGCGCTTATACGCTGACAGGGGGTGTATTCGCTGATATTTCCAGCTCGCGGAGAGAACATATTGGGTCACGTGATGCATTCAACCAATCACGCACGAGAGAAAATATATGATGGGTTATAATGTTTGATATTTACCGAGCGGCGAGGTAAATATTCACCATTTTTCACCGACACTGAGGTGAATAATTGTTTTTGTATATATCACACAACCAAATAGTTATTTATCGCTGTCTGTCGGTCGACATGTCAGTCGATTTTCCCCTCATGCTGTTTATCTGTCGGCCGATAGTGTGATGTTTTTATGGGTTTAAGCTGTAGTTATGAGAGACACCGTTCTGTCGTTTCGCTCCGCTGTTTATTCCTTCTCTCGCTCTAGCTGTCAATCACTTATTGCTTACATAATTACTTCCGGTGAAAATACTACATTCCTCCCCACCTTGGAATGGAAATCAAACTATGATTTTTTTTGCATAAACAATAACTAAACATTGCTAACGTCCTGTAGCGGTACTACATAATGTATGTATGTCCTCAAGTGTCATAGTCCTTAAGATAGTCAGGCGGTCGTCTCGAGCTCCTCAACGGGTAACGTCGGGTCGAAGGCTGGCCATCATCAGCAGTCAGATTATCGGGTGATGGCGCCTCAAGCTCCGAGTCATCATCGTCTGGAACGTCTACACTCGGATTCACTTGTTTGAAGTAGGACGAGTTCTTCTTGTTCTCCCGACTAGCCGTTACCATAGATCCTTTTCGGTTTGTAACCACATATGGTTCCGGGTCGTACGGTGTGGTAGACTTCTTGTGTGACGGGTCACGCTTTACAAGAACTTTATCCCCCTCTTGGATGTTGGAGGGCTTCACATATGCCTTTCTATCAGCATACTCCTTCATCTTCATCTTAGCTTCGTGGCCACGTTGGCTTATAGATGCTGGGTCATGTTGACCGGTTGGTACCTCCGGTAGCTTGGTGCGCATCGGTCGGTTGAACATTATCGTCGCTGGAGCTTTCCCTGTCGTGGCGTGTGGTGTTGCTCTGTAGTTGGGCAACATCTCGCACAGTTCCTCCTTCCAGGGGTGATTCTCTGTCTTGGCTGCCTCTATGGTTTTCTTTAATGTTCGCATGAAACGCTCCACTTCGCCGTTCGAGCGCGGCCACAAGGGCGTTATCTTTCGATGCTTAAACCCGAGAGTGTTGGAGAATTCCGCAAATTCTCGTCCGTTGAACGGTGGGCCATTATCCGACCTGACCACTTCCGGCACGCCGAACTCTGCAAACAGCTTGTTGATACATGGAATCACAACCTTAGATGCGGTCGTGCGTACTACGTCTACAACGGGGTACCGCGAGTAGTCATCCGTAACAACAAGTAGATACCCGCCTGTAGACAACTCCTTGAAGTCCACGCTGACCTCCTGCCATGGTGAGGATGGGAGTGGTGACATCTGCAGTGGCTCGCGCTTGGTCTCGGGCGTTGCTGCCTGACACGCGATGCATGACTTCACCTTCTTTTCAACTGAACTGTCTATTCCCGCAAACCAGACTTTTTCTCGCAAGAGGGCTTTCGTTTTGACGATTCCTTGGTGTCCTTCGTGGGCAAGTTCAACTACGCGCTGATGCAGTGATTCAGGAATCACGATTCTGCTTCCCCTTAGAATGATGCAGAATGAGGTGCAGACCGTCAATTCTTCCTTGACTCTTTCCATGGCTTTGTATGCTGTTGTGTTTATGTCGAGCCGCTTAGCTGGTCGGTGCCAGTTGCCTGTCTGAATAGCCTCCGCGACAGCCTGTAGAGTCGGGTCGCTCTCGGTGGCGGACGCGATGTCGCAGAGCCTTAACGCTTTCGGCGTTGACGTTTGGGCGAGGTAGTCCACATACTCCTCCGCGACCTTTTCCTGCCGGCTGGTTGCTGTCGTGTGCTTTACAGGGTGTCTTGACATGTAGTCAGCAGGGTTGTCTTCTCCCCTCCGGTACGTTACAGTGACTTGGTAGGGTTGAAGTCTGAGAGCCCACCTCTCGATTCCGGCAGGTGGCTTTGACTGCGGGTTGCCATAGATGGCGACTAGCGGCTTGTGGTCTGTTTGTATGGTTATCGGTTTCCCGTAGACGTATAAGTGGAAGTACTCGCATCCCCATACAACAGCGAGGGCTTCACGTTCAGTCTGGCTGTATCTCTGCTCAGTTTCGGTGAGGGACCTGCTCGCGTATGCCACTACGTGTTTTTCACCATTCTTTGGATCCGTCTGCGCTAGTATTGCGCCCAGGCCAACAGGGCTGGCGTCTACGCTGATCTCGGTGTCCTTTTCAGGGTCGAAGTATGCCGTTACCGGTGCATTTGCCAGTGCGCTCTTGAGCTTGGTGAGTGCTTGATCGTGTCGCTCTGTCCACTCCCAGGGCGTATCCTTCTGAGTTAGCTCGCGCAGTGGTTGTGTTGTAGTCGCGTATCCCTGGATGAACCGCGAACAGTAGTTGCACATCCCCAGTAAGCTTCGTACTTCAGACGGGTTAGCAGGGGCCTCGAGGTCTAGGATGGCTTCAACCTTCTTCGGATCAGCCGAGATCCCCTTGTCTGAGAACACGTACCCGAAGAATTCCAGCTCATTCTTCGCAAATACGCACTTCTTCCTGTGCAGGGTCAGACCTCGTTCCCGCAGGCGTTGGAATGTAGCCTCTAGAGCTTTGTCGTGCTCTGCTTGGGTCGCGCCATACACTAGGATGTCATCGCTGAGGTTAATGGTGCCCTTGATCCCACTTAGCGTCTCGCAGATGGCGTTCTGAAATATCTCTGCAGCACTGGAGATTCCAAAGTTCAGCCGTTTGAATCTTCTGAGACCAAGGTGCGTGCTGAACGTGGTTATGTACCTTGATTCCGGTGCCAACTCGAGCTGATTATACCCTTGATTTAAGTCGAGCTTTGTGAACACCTTGGCGCCGTTCAGGTCACCGATGACTTCTTTGATCGTTGGCGTTATGTGTCGTTCACGCTGTACCGCTTCGTTGGCTCGTCGCATGTCAACGCACATCCGGATTTTTCCAGGCTGTTTAGGTTTTGGTGCGATGACAACGGGAGGCACCCATGGTGTAGGGCCGTCCACATGCTCAATGACGCCTTGCTCCTCATCTTTTTCCAGCTGCTCCTCAAGTTGCTTTCGGACATGGAAGGGCACTCTGCGGTGTGGTTGCGCTGATGGCTGGACACTTTCGTCGATATGGAGTTTCACCTGGTAGTCTTTCAGCTTCCCTAAACCAGTGAATAAGTCGCCGTATTCGTGCACAAGTCGTTCAACCTCTGATGGATTGGGCCGCACATCTGTAAGTGGACTCGCAACAGAGATCAGTCCAAGGTTTTGGGAAGTGCGCCAGCTGAGCAGCGATCCTCCCATCCCCTCTGTGACATAGACGATTTCTTCCGACTCCACACTGTCCTCACTCTTCATTGTCGTTGTAAACTTCCCACGCATTTGGAGAGGGTCTTCTGACTTGTAGGGATACACTCGGGTAGACGTATTTTCGAGTTTAGGACACTGCTTCAACTTCTCGAAGTCTGCCTCGTCGAGTATATTGATGCTTGACCCAGAATCAGCCATCACTGTCAGCCATGTCCCATGAATTTGGACTTTGAAGAGTGGGTGTTTCACATTATCGCCATTGACGCTATGGACACTGATTCTGAATGTGTTTCCATCGTCGCTGTCAGAGTCGTCATCCAGAGTGTGAAGTGTTTTCCGTCCTCGGTTTCTGGATCTGGTGTCGCCTGCTGGTTTTGAGACGGATTCACTCCGACATACAGCTTGAAAATGTTTTTTTCTTGCCACACTTCCTACACTCCTGTCCGTATGCTGGGCACGCAGTCTTGCCGCCTTGGTGTGGATACGAGCCGTTGCAGTTTCTACATCTGGAATCCGGGTTGGGTCGCGATCCGTACTTTCCACCGTTCCGGTGTTTTGGGGTTCCATTCCTGTTTTTCCTCTCGTAGCCGCGTGCTCCAACTCTGTTGACTTCTTGATCTGTTTTCTTATTTTCTATTTCCGCGACTTGAGTGCTTGTGAGTTGCAGTGTCTTTCCAAAGTCCAGTAGCTTAGCCAGGTCAATGGTTGTATCGCTGAGCGCTTTCCTTCGGAGTTTTGTCGACACACATTGCTGGATAATCTGTGTTTTTATTTCACGATCGACGTTCGCAAAATCGCATGTCTCGCTCAGCCGTTTCAGCCGTGTGTAATAGGTCATCATCGACTCGCCGGGGTCTTGTTTCGCCCGTCTGAACTGGTACTCTTCAAATGCCGTGTTTTTCTTTGGCTCGAAGTATGCCGTGAGCGCATCGATGGCTTTGTCGACGGCGCTTTCGTCTTCTTGCGCTGTCGTGTTTGCAAGCGTATCGAAGATGTCGTTGACTTCTTCCCCACTGTAATGCAGGAGAAGCGCTTTTTGTCTTGAACTGTCTGTGATGTTGAGAGCTACCATCAGGTTTCGGAAGCGTGGGCTCTTGCAAAACCAGCAAAGATCGCCAAAAAGTCATGCCCGAGTGATATCAAACAGGTAAAACCGGTTTGTTATCTGGTTTATCACGTGGTTTACCTCCAAGATTTTGGAGGTTGCAAGTGCGCATGTTCAACGGGAAAAGCAATCGTTTCGTGGCAGAGGTTTCTCTCGGCGACAGGAAAGGCAGAGAGATGAGAAACCTCTGCTCGCAGGGTAGACGACTTGCTGAGAGATTTCCGACTCTCCGCAACAGGGAAGTGAGCTTGAAATATTTAGACGACAACGACTGGATCGAGCTTCCCAATGATGACTTAGATTCATTCATTGACATGATAGAAACAGCAAATGAGTCAACCAGAGAAAATTTGAAGAAAATCACACTCAAAGTGAATGAACTCGCTCAAACGCCACCAGCGTTTGTTGGCGCCAAAACACAAAAGCGTCTAGTATATATATTAGACGTTTGTCTCCTTCGCCAAACTGCGAGACAAAGAAAAAGCAAAGAAACTTCGTGACAAGCCGACTGGAAGAAGACTTTGGTACCAATACCGCTTTATATAATACGGATTATGAAACTCCTACTCAAAGATATTTCAAGAAACTTGCAAAAGAAAAAAGTGACCAAGAGATAGTTGCGGCAAGAAAACAACACGAGCTGTCGGAACTCGAAAGTAACTTCAAGCCAGTCGTCGTAAACAAGAAGCCGTTGTGCTCAAACTGTCGTCGGTCTACCCACGTCGGATAGCTTTATACCCGATTCATCAAAGAGTTTCAGTTTACAAGGGTCAACCGACCAGATGTAGTTTACAAAGTTCTGACAATAATCTAAATTTTCTGGCGTGAACTTATCGGCAACAGGTCGTGTTAGGGCCCGTTTACAAGGAGATAGGGGGTGCTTACCATTTAACCAAAAATCCAATTAATTTCGGTTGGAAAGCAAATGGCACAGTTAATTTTCGGGAATTTCGGTTGGAAATTTCGGTTGGAAATTGTGGACTACGTTCTGAGGTAATCCTTTCGTCCCGGTTGGTACGCACCAACCGAAATATCCCTTACCATTTGACCATTTCTCTCGATTCCTGTCTCGCGCTAAACATTTTCGCGCGCATTTCTCAAGTTGATTCCAACTGGCGGAACCACAGGTATTTCAGTGCAGTTTGTGCACTTTACAGCCTTGCAATTACAGGAACTACTCGAGCCTGGTTGCCAATATACCTCTGGTAAGTTGAATTATGTGTTTGTTAACCTACTTTCAACTTTTTCTGAGAGATGAAGTCTGAATCAACAGAAGGCAAATCGGAGGTAAACACTAAATAAAACATCGTGAATTTCAAGCTTCCCGCCAACTCAAATGTAATTGTTTTAAGCTTGTTTTATTTTTCATAGGACTTCTTATTTGACAACAACATTTGGCATCAATGCGATTTAAGTTTCTCCTCATATGAATGTACTTAAAACAGAAAACACTGATAAATTATTCGTCGTAGCTAAGGACGTTTATATCCATCTCAAAATCTTCACTAAACATCAGCGCTATCATCAAGTTCGCATCCGCCATATAGAAATCAAATGATAAGAGCTATTTTTTTCCGGTAGGTCGGTCAATTGGTAATCTGCTTACCATTATCCATCGGGCACCCCAACCGGATTTTTTTGTCAAATGGTAAGCACCCAGGGTTACCCTAGCGCTGGGTCATTTCCTCTTATTTTTAGCCGGATGTGTTTACAAGCAGGCGGGACAACTCAACTCGGCTGCTCGGGTTACCCTAGCGCTAGGGTTACCCTGTCTGAGAGCTAGGGTGACCCTAGCACTAGGGCTATGTTTTGCCCTTGTATTAAAACGGTTTGCTAGGGTAACCCGCCTACCCGGGTCAACTCTATTCTAGAGCCAAATTTCACATTGCAAGTTTCTGAAGTTCTCTAGCAATTACTAGGTAACATAACAACATTCTAGGATACTATACAGCTGCAATAAAGGGCACCACAGAAAGAAGAAGAAGACGTTAATCCACCAAAACCCGCCAGAACTCTATTCGTGTCCGCCATGTTGTTTTCTATGCTTGAATGATTTTGGCGGCCGCGAGCCTAGCGGTTCACGGATGGTCGTAAAACATGGACGGGGACGCGGGGACGTGGAGACGCGGGGACGTGGAGACGCGGGGACGGGGACGCGGTGACGCGGGGACGCGGGGACGCGGTGACGCGGGGACGTGGGAACGTGGGGACGTGGGGACGTGGGGACGTGGGGACGTGACCTTAGAAACACAGTATTTTTGACCGCTATAATAAATAGCGAGTAATTATGTGTGTATTCAATGCATTGTTTTATCACTAACTCGTCATTAGGTTAGAAAAAAACGTAATCAAAACGCAAACCGACGCCATCTTGGAAAAGCCTCGTTTCCATGCGCCCTGGGTTGCTTCACATGCTCAATTTACCTCACTCGGGTGGAAAAAAAGATACTCACTAAAACTAATAGGGGTTGTTTACATGATAAGAGGGTAACCCTTGTACTAGGGTCATCCTAATAGTAGAATCATTCTACCGCCATTGTATTCTGCGTTCTGTTTACATGTAAAGGGTCAGTTTTGTCTCGGGGATCATCCTAGCACTAGTTCAACCTTTGCACGCGTTACTTCATGTAAAGATATAGAGTTCGCTAGGGACAACTCGCCTACCCGGAACAACTCTATTTTAGAGTCAAATTTTACATTGCAAGTTGCTGGAGTTGTCTAGCAATTAGTGGGTAACTGTTCTGATCCTTTAGCCCTCGTCTTGAGGGCCTTCTCCAGCAGTATAACCGAAATATTGTTAATAGACTAAAGCCGTTTATTAGTATATAATGCTTGGTAAAATAGAGTAAACACGCTAAAAATGTCAAAAGGAAATCTACAAACACGACATGTCTAGACTACCTGGATAATGATAGCCAATCAGCGAGCGAGAATGATGGCGTGACCTAAAATGGTGGGTAGGTAAATGCTAATGATGTGATAAGGAAAAGGGTAAACAAACGAACTCGCTAGTAAAGTCAGTGTTCTGGACAGCACAGTAACATACCAGTACTATAGGATCCCCAGGACACTAGACAGCAGCAATAAAGAGCACCACAGTAAAAGAATCAACGTTAATGCACCAATGACCCGCCAAAACTCTACTCGTGTCCTCTATGCTTGAATGATTAAGGCGGCCGCATCATGTTGAGTTGACCCGGGCTACCTGAATCAACCCCCCCCCCCCCCCCCCCTCCTTCATGTAAACACCCATTGCCTCCGAAAACCGCCGACTTCTTTGCGCTCACTTCGTGACTCCCTTTAAACTGGGCTATCAGATTTTCATAAAATGACTGTTTACAGTTTGAAAAATCTTGTAATTTTCTTCATATCTAGGGCGGAGTATGCCGCATATTATGTCGTTTGATTTCTGGTCCTTCCCAGGCTCCATAATCTCACTAAGGGAACGTGGAAACGAGGCTTTTCCAAGATGGCGTCGGTTCGTGAGGGAAAACAATTTTGATTACGTGCTTTCTAACCTAAATGACCAGCTAGTGATAAAACAATGCATTAAATACACACATAATTACTCACTTTTTATTTTAGCAGTCAAAAATACTGTGTTTCTAAGGTCGCGTCCCCGCGTCCTCACGTCCCCGTCCCCGCGCCCCCGTCCCCGCGCCCCCGTCCCCGCGTCCCCGCGTCGCCGCGTCCCCGTCCATGTTTTACGACCATCCGCGGTTCACAGGCTACAAAAAAATCAGTAAAATCAAAATCACTTCCACACATCTGTTTGAACCGGATAAAAATGAAAGAAAAGTGGAAGAGTAATATTGGTAGCACATGTTTTCATTCATTAGTATGACATTTCATAAGAAACGGCTTTTCAAATGAATAATATATTTGAAAAAGACTTCAAACTGGCTTGTTTTGAGTTGGCCCGGGCAGTAGGGTAACCCTACCTGAATCATTTTGCTTGTAAACCCGGGCTATCTTTGACCCTAGTGCTAGCTAAGGGTAGCCCTAAGTGCTAGGGTAACCCTATCTCCTTGTAAACGGGCCCTTAGTTTTTTCCACGTCCACTTTCCGTCGTGCATATCGTGTTTCAATGCTCGTTGGATTGCTGATTTCGATGTACCACCAGCGACATTACAGCAATCATCTACATGCTTATATAGTTCACCAGTACTCATTGACTGTCTATCAGTCTTCAAAAATCGGATAAACTGAATATCATCTGGCTGCAGATGCTTAGTTTCCCCGGCGCTGCTTTCAACGCTTGTGTTTCCAGTTTCACAAAAGTTTTTCCAAATTTTTCGAATCGAGTCATACTTTAGTCTGTTTTTCTGGGCAATTAATTTTGTGAAAATCTACCGGGGAAGTATCCTGTGATAAAGTCACCTCCTCCTTCGACAATATCCTGTATAACATTCTTACGCATGTCCAAATTCAAGGCTTTTCCGCGTTCATATAACCTTCCGTTGTTGCTGAACGAAGCCATTTTACCGTTCTAAACAAATTTTCCCGCCTTTTACCACGGCCGTTAGGAATTTGAGTAATGTCTCAAAGAACGTGGGCGGGGCAGTGATACGTAATTTCGGGCCCATTCCACAGTTCGCGGGTGATTTCCGTAGTATTCTGCATACTGTTTTCACTCAAATAAACAGTGACTCGTTTGGAAATCTTTTACCTGGAACATTTACTGTATTGAATATAATTCAGTTTAACTAAATTCCTTTCTGTTGCGGTATAAAATGTCCCTTGATACAATTAAATCTCTCTTGGTGACTCATGAAATCCCGTCAAATGCAACGTTTAATGGTAAACGACATTGTTGTAAGTGACCCCGATCAATGTTTGGGATTGCAGTGATTTGTATTTAGTGTCTTTCAGTATACATCCGCTCACGCAAGATCGAGTTACGTAAATAAATCGCTTTAGTATAAACCAACCAGTGGACTATTTATTACAAATCCTGATTTGTGATAGCCCATGGTTGAGAAAAACCGCACGTATTTTCACGAAATATTTTTTTTTCAACTCCAATTTGTTTCTTTCTATTATTTTCTACTGTCCGACTAGTTAGTTTATACTAAAACAATTAGACCTCGCCCTCATGGGCTACGAGTTAAATAGCCCATTCGGCTGCGCCTCATGGGCTATTGACTCGTAGCCCATGAGGGCGAGAGGTCTAATTGTTAAATATCGCATCGTAGGGTACCATTTTTTTTTAATCTGAAGGGGAGATTTCGCCTTGAATCTGGAATAGGGTAGCAACAATATGGCCATTTATACGAAGTTAGCCGCGCCGCTTAGCAGCGAACGATTCGTATAAATGGGTCAAAAACAAGTTCGCGAATAATACACATCCGTAGGCCGAGCATCCCAATGAATTCGTCGATACTTAAACATTAGCCCCCGGCGACGGCTTCCAGTATTCGAAATAAAATAACATTTGAAAATGTTGGGGTCGCTACTTTCGCGAATTATTAATAAGCATCGAAGTTTTACTAAATAGGGCTCGGTTCTAATTCTAATATATATTCTGCGCACTCCAGTCGGAGTATTGTGCAGAGGCGAATGGCTGGGACAATAAAGAGCCGCTAGTTTATACTACCTTAAATTTACAAAGGTTAGTTTCCAACGAAAGCATAATAGTTGTGGCGTCTACAACCTTTGAAGTACATATACGTTGGCTGAAAATGTCAGGGTCACCGATACCTCGGCCGACTGTCGGTAAACTATCGATAGTGTCGGTGATCAATCGGCCGACTGTCGGTGCTTCATCAACCATGTCAGCCGACATACAGAATAGTAAAGTGTCGGCAGAGTAGCGGTCAATATTCGGTCGACTCTCGGCCAACCCACGACCGCCATGTCGGCCGACCCTCGCCGACATGTCGACCGATATGTCGGCCGACATTGCATACAGTACACATGATTCCAAGATCTTTTTCCAGAGTATGTGAAGTCGACACCATCCTGTGTCTTGTTTGGATAGTTGATGCAAATTATCCTTGTGTAGGTTTTCCTGTACCATATTACGTCCGATTTCAAGGAAACAAGTATGAAATCTCTGGAGTGACACCAGGACGTTTCTAGTGATTACAGGTTGCCTCTTCTGAAATTACATCATGTTTCACAGTCGCTAAGTGAAGAAAACTAAGAAAAATCAACACGCCAAGAAATGCGTGTCTACTCATTATGAATCCATTCTTATTATTTTCCAACATTATTTTCCAATACTTGTCTCCATCTATATAAAGATGATTCTTACAAGTTCATGCTTGGTCAGCAGTAATAAATAAACAGTATAAATAAACAGAAAAATAAATGAAAATAAATAAATTACTGAGACATAGTATATGCATACATTGCTGCGCACGAAATAGTAAAGTATCAATATTTTAACAATATTATATGACATTTACATTATATAATTTACAACGATAAACCCCTAAACGGGAAGGTAGTGGGTGTACTAATATGGTTGCGTTAACGTTTAGACACGTATCACGCTGTGATGTGACGTTTGACCGTGAAGACAAAGAACCGGCTTTGCTAACTGGAATCTTACAAGGTACGTTTCAACAGTGAGCTTCAACAAATGTAATTCTTCCGATAAGAATTGATGGAATAGTAATATAATAGTAATAATAATATTAAATAATAATAATAGCATTTAAAATAGCACGATAAGTAACAACTGCAGCAAAAGTTGATGTAGTCGTGTTTACTCATAAATATAATAAAAACTAGTTAACACATATTTAAGCCTGTATAGTAAAAACACATTAAAATCTCACTGAACCTTAACAAATTAGCCTGCGTCGCATCCGAACTGAACCGGGGTTCAGTTCGGATGCGACGCAGGCTATAACAAATTAAATGGGCTTCGTATCTACTTATAATAACTAGTATATCTAATAGGTAGTGAATGCTACCGCTCAGTTAAAGAAGCGGTATAAGAAGAAAACCTACAGTAGCTCTTTGGCAGGAAAAATATAATACTGAATGATAAAAAATGCCAGGGGCTATCGTGTGACTGAAGCCTGTTTGAGGTGTGGTGCGTTTTCTCAAAAGTTGTCCCGATTTATTTTCATTTCGTCCCGACATATCAACGATTTCCTGGTAAATTCCTTAAGCCTACCAATTCCCGACATTTTTTTAAGATTCCCAGCACAAACTGAAACTACTGTTCTCCCCGGTGAAGTTTAAACACCGGAAATCAACTGTAATTGAGAGCTAATTGGTGTTTTGAACCGGCTTCTTGACTTTATCGAAAGCCAATAGAACAAAATTATTTGCTGCTCACCATCTTGATAACAGAAGAGATCACTGATAGCCATTATCTCGGACTCAAGCTATCAAACTTATAATATGCTCAGACTGAGTCCGATCGCCTACACGACTCCAGTGACTCGTGCACTAGTTACAAAACATATTTTCTGGGTTAAACTCGCTGTTTTAGAAAACTTCACGTCAAAACATATTATAATTTCGGATTTGGCCGTGCCATTTCCATTTTGCACTACTAGATCCTCTTCGGAGAGATCCACATTGCTATAGCGCTTGTTCACATCTCTAGCTCCCACACGTGTTAGCGTGGTGGCTGGGGTTTAAAGCAGCTTTCGAGCTCGCCGTTAGAGTAACCAGATTCTGAGGCCTATACAATACAACAATACAATAACCTTTATTTCGACTCGAATTTAAGGTAGCACAGGGTGCTAATATCTTCGAGAGAGAAAATAATAACAATAATAAATATATGTATAAAATAGAATAGAGTAAAATAATTTACAATTTGTATCGAATGCTATAATAAAAATACCATTAATTATATGAATCTATCATTAACTATCTACAGAAAGAACAGCAGTCAGTATCAAATTCAAGGTCGCTGATAGCAGATCTGAAAGCCCTAACAGTAGGAAGTGTCCTGATAGTGTTAGGGAGGGAGTTCCATAGCTTACTGCCATAGTAAGAAACAGAGTGCAAACCATATGTAGTAGTATTAACATGAGGAATAGTAAGGGAGTGTACTCCACGTAACTTAATACTACAAGTTCTATAGGTAAAAAGATTACTGATATATTCAGGAGCTAGCCTGTGTAAGGACTTATATACAAGTGTTAAGATATTATGTATTCTCATATTATATAAGGATGGATGTCCTATGCGTTTAAGTAACTGCGTATATGTACTGTCGCGGTCATTATAGACGAAACGCAAGCTACGTTCATTAAGTTTTTCCAGTTTCTTCGAGTTGCGCTGCCCGCAGTGGTGCCATACTATTGAGCAGTAATTTAGATGTGGTAATAAGTAGGCATTGTATAACTTAACCTTAGTGTCGGTATCGATTAACCTCTTATGCCTTTGCATGACCTGTGTTTGACAACTGACTCTGCGCGTGATATCAGCCACATGCTTTGTGAAATTAAGGTCTTTATCTAAGGTTACACCTATGATCTAAAGTGAGGCTGACGGTCTTGGGGGCTATGCCATGCTGATGAGTCCTAACAAGGACGAAACAGCTGTACATGGTTGCCACTCTACCGGTAATAAGATGTGAGCATGCGTATTAGACGCTAGCTACGTCATAGCGTGTGTTGTGTAGTGCCATGCAACGAGTTTGGTACGTCAAAACACAAGACTTATAAGGAGCACTAAAGAACCTAGTACAAAATACAAACGATGACGATCAGAATTAGCCTGTATTACAGTGTACGACAAAGCACTCGCGAATTTGCGTAAATCGCTCTCCTCCGGATGCCAAGCTGCAAGGAGTGCGAAGAACATAAACTCGTCAAAGGATTGCTCCTCCCCTCCCCAATGGAGACTATTATAGTATTCCCTGAAAAATGTTGGAGAATACAAACAACCAAGCATATAACCTACACAGTAATTATAGTCTATCTATCAATCAATCAAATAATCAATCAAACTTTATTTAAAGAGGATGACACTAAATATTACATAGTATAATACTAATAAACTTGTGTCCCTCAACATATAAATACAGACAATACGATTAAAATACAAGATCAATAAGCTAAAATAACATTCACTAATTAAATAAACGACTAATAATGACTTACAACTAAGTAAGTATAACTAATCCTAAAAATATCATCTTATAATTTATGGATAATAACTAGTGTCTAAATATATAATATACAATGGAAAATACAAATTTAAAACCTAGCTTCATGAAATGCGGTAAATTGATTAAAAGTTGCTTGGAATAGACGAAAATGCTAAAACAAACATTATTTACTGAAGAGGAAGATCTTACTGCAATAGGTAGCTTATTCCAGCATTTGATAGACGCGCGGATCTTACCCTTCAGTATCGTATCAGTGGCTGCAAACAATGTCCTCTATTGGGGAGGGGAGGAGCGCATTGTGGATGGCCACGCAAGAGTTTGTGGCCGAAACAGCGAATTAACGGCAAGGAACCGTTGCGATATTTTGTCCAAATTATTAATTGCTGCTCCACTCGCTTCACTCGCTTCTCTCGCTGTGCAGCAGTTTAGTTTCTGATTTGTTATCAGTGGGATACTGTCCTGGGTAGGTTGATCAAGATAGTGCCATAGCGTGGCTCCCCTGAAGGAGACTGATTTGTTTCATTGCATCAGTTCTTGGACGACGGATTACGATATTGTTAGTTCGCCTAAGGGAATACTACGTGTCTATTAAAAAAAAAGAGTTATCCAGGTTTAGATGTAGGGAGGTACGAACGATGCACATATGTGGCAAGTCTGTACTTATCATGCCAGCAAAGTGAGTTCCAATTACTAGGCCTTTTTAAAACCTCGTTACTTGGCGTTCTCCAATTATATTTAAAAATATATGTTTGCTGCCCGCCGACATGCACTTTCTAAGTAGTCATATGTTTGCTACTATGATGTCACTACTGCTACTCCATTCTAGTCTGAGTAATGGCGGACGTAAATTTTACGTGTTTAGAGGTCTATATTTATGTGGCATTAATGTATTGTGATCAAATTTTTGGCCAGAAGTATAATTGAAGGCCTATATTTTCGAGTAGGTAAGAAACAGCGAAATGAAAATCCAAGATTTTCGTCATAGTAGCACTTTAAACACTGTTGTAGCTTCTCCATGCATACCAGTATTCCGTAAGTGACTGAGAGGAGTATTACTTTAAAGTATAATTGTTCGAGAATATATTCCGGGAGAAAAGTAAATGATTTAAGAAGATTTAACTTCTTTACGAAAAATTTCACCACAGCCATTACGTGTGCAGTTCAGCTTAGTTATTGTCAATTACCATCACCTGATTAATGATTGTATCGTTAATGTAATCGCGTTGATTGGTCCAATGAATGGTATACTTCATACGATCATCGCTTCGCATTTAGTGGGGTGTATCTTATTGCACCACTCGGCAATGAGCTTTAGTGCTTTGTTCGTGGCCATTACTGCAGAGTCCAGAGAATTTGACACGCAATACAAGGTTGTATCATCAGTGTACATCTTCTTCAACAGCAGATGTAACCTCTGGAAGGTAATTACTCGGGCTGCCTGTGGCAGACCCGAGTTTAAATCTGCAGGCCGTTTTTTTTGTTCGGTGCAACAAAATTTCTGCGCATGCGTCAAATTATGCATTAATTGTGTGCGCCCACTTTGTGGCGCTAATAGCTTTCTCTCCAGTCCAGTCGCCATCTTGAGACGGACGGCTGTACACAGGCTAGTTTGAAGTACGTTTCGTAGGTTTTATGACACATTTCATTTAACTCTCGGTCATAGTACATACCAGCGCAAACACCGTGATCGTTGACCGTGTTTTTGGCTGGTTTACTGATCTCGTTTCGAGACCGGTGTACGTTATACTATACAGGTATACTGAATAGCTCATTTATAGCGAAATATAGCGATTTACTAGCAAATATATATATACTGTCAGTGTGGTTGAGCAGTTATGGGTTTCTCTCCTCTATCGAAATCTGAAGACATCTGAACTCCTGAACTGTGAGAGCAACACTGTTACTAGCCAACACGAAGCCAGACAGAAATTCTAATTATTATGATGAGCCAAGCAATATTCAACTCTGAAGGTAAACTGACATGGCGGAGACAAGCCTCGCAGGGGCCCGGGGGGGGGGGGGGGGGGTACTCCTGTTTGTGACGTATTATGTATGTGCCGCCCGGGTGGGTCAGGGTTTTGAGCTCCGTTTGGGCAGGTAGGGTCAGGGTTTTGGCCTGATTTGGGCAGATCAGGGTCAGGATTTGAGTATAATTTGGGTGCAGTCAGGGTCGGGGTTCAGTATTTTTTTAGGCAGTTAGTTTTTTTTTAGCTACTATGTCAAAAAAAGACATTCTGTTGCCGCATTTTGATCGCCTGCCCACATGCAAGCACTGAGGTTCCCGTACTTCAGTACTTATCTATGTACTTCATCTGCTGATTTGTTTACCCAATGCCACGTCCCGACTTGAAATGTTCCGTATTTTGCATGCAATCCCGGTACGCGGTATACCGGCCGGGATATATATCCGACCTTGTTTTGAAAACAATTTAAAGAAGGGGCATTCAGGGTTTTTTCCCCAAAAAAGGCGGCAATTAGGGTTTTGGAGCTCGGATTCGGTCAAACAGGGTCAGGGTTTGAGCCTCTTGGCCTCACATACATACCCATTTTTCATGTAAGTACCCCCCCCCCCCCCCCCCCCCCCCCCGGGGCAGGGGACCTTGAGTCCTATTGTTTGTTTCCTGTGGCGTTACGCCCAAATGTTGTAAATAAATAAATAAAAATAAACAAGAATCCGAGGTTTTGGTTCGAGAAATTAAAGGCTTCCAACAGTTCCCTTTATAGTTCTGTAATATAATGACTGCAGACTGCAGTTTTGGGAATGAGGGTAAAACCTTTTAAATAGTAACCAACAGGCATTTCAGTTAATAATCTTTAATCCAACAAATACCAATATGGACGCGATCAGCGAGCTGCGATAAAGAGCCACAGGGTAGAACAGTAGAGAAATATAGTGATAGCTCCATCACAGGTGGACAGGATACAACTTATAATATGGAACAAACTGATAAACATACATTTGAGACACTCATCTATTAGTACTCGGAACCGGCAGAACAGTAGACTAAATTGTAAGCGGTGTTTAATAGTAAAAGGTCAACTACGAGAAAAACAAAAATATTTAATTACATATATATACTAGGGGAGCAGAGAATGAATGTCACCGCGCTACCGGCCACTCCTAAAGACTGCTAAATTCAGCTAATAATTCTTCCCTTTGGTTATAGTCCATGGGCCCAGACCATAAAAATAGGGTGTTTGGTACCACTCGGGGGGACAAATACTATCATATATTTTTGAAATCCTTGTACCTTCTAATTTATTTTGGTTGGTGATAGCAATGTGGAAAGAGTAGCTTTAGTGCTGAAATCACCTGATATTATGACGTCATCAATGTGAACGCGGAGTCATGAATTATTTGTTTATTGCAGCATAAAGTGGTGCTGAGTCGCCAAAAGAAGTTAAACAGGATCACAAAACGTTGCCAAAATGAAAGAGCTGCTGACGCATATTGTGTTATATGCATGGTTACCATGGCAACAGTTTATTTGTTTCAAATCAAGAATAATTGCTACGAACTAGCGATTTTCCCTTAGTATCCATTTTCCCCTTATTATCTCATGTTTAATTTATAACCCGTCAAAAGAGTATGCAAAAGCGTGGATACTATCTACCTTAATCGCTATCTACATCTTCGTCCTCATCATCAGAAAAGTCGTAACCATCAGCAGGGATCTCCTCCTCTGGTCGGTTATTGCAGTCTTGGAGCCGGCACATGTCTGTACATTTCAGACCACTGGCGAGACAAATACAGCTTGGTAGCTTGAATGCAGGTCCTTGCAGGCATGAACAAGAGAGGAACTCCAGGACAGCTGTTGGGGCTGGTTCACCACTCATCCAGACTATCTTCAGCTTGCCATCCTCGTGGACCCATCCGCATCCTACGGGTGAAGGAACTTGTGGGCAGCTTTGTAGACATCTTCTCCGTTCAGAGTGCTTCCGCAGACAATCTGCACAGGGAGGTAGTTGATTTGAGTCAAGTTTCCCTTTCTTTGCGCAGAATAACCGATAGCGAAGTTTGTTGACATCGCTGGTTTCTGGGGTGGAACTGTACATCGTGCATGTGAATTGTTGTAGCCTTGCGAACAGATCATCCGTTAGCTCCCACTGCATTCCAATCTGTCGGAATAGGTCTTCGTTTTATAATCTGTAATGCAGCTAACTTGCCCTTTCCAGCAAAGGCACTGATACTGTCACACCAGTGAAGGCATGCAGACCAGGGAGAGATCTGCATAGCTCTGACCCAAACATCTGAACCACACTCAGTTTAGACATCCATGTATCTTGTTCGAGCCTGTTTGCCGCATTTCACATACAATGAGCAAGGAATGAAACTCTTTAAAGCCAAGCATAGAACAAAGACATCTATATTCTCTGATGATATTATAACTGCCTGGTATCCTGATTTTGCCGTATGTGCTGCGTGGAGTAGTACTCTTGTATCGGTCTCCTCCTGTGTTGACCCGAGGTCTTCCCTTGCTTCTGCACTTCTTGACGAGACTTGATAGCACTGATCCTCAGTTGTCACAAAGAATGTCTTCTCAGCCTGTTTCACTCTACATCTTTCCTTTTGCCATTCTTCAGCGATGAATTTAATTAGCTGCAACTTATTCTTTGGATTGGATAGGAATTTCCGCCATTGGTGAAGCTTGTGGTCTGGTTTGATATTCTTGAACTCATTGCCTTTCTCAGAACCTCTCTTCTCTCTCTCGGCATTTTTGATCGATTCCTCTTTATAAACGTCAGCTGGCTGTCTGCTCCTTCGTATTGGGTCATAGACAAAAGACGATCTGCTACCTCAGCAAATGTCTTCTCATCACCTCTTATCTTCTGATCCATTGCCATCCCGTCGATGACTCGTGCGCGAGGCTGCGGTATCACTTCTGCTGCCGTGATGTTCTTCTGGAGCTCCTTTACAAGCGACGACTTGTTGGTTTTCCTTAGAGATCCGTCAGCGGAAGCCAAGGCCCAAGGCAGGGGTCCGAGTGGATGGCAAAGTACTTCACTCATCTTCAGCTTTCTGTTCTCAGCGATAATAATCATTTGAGCAAACAATGCTCGATCGGCCCTGAGGATCACTTCCTTGGCAGTTCCTCTTTGGATCTTCATCTTCTTGGAGAGATCATCAAACGTTTTCAGCTTTAATTTTGTCATTTTGTCATGGAACTTCACTTTCTGTGGGTCGGACTCAAGTCTCTCCTCGCTTAAAGTCTTGTAAGCCTTCTCTCCCATAGCTTTCGCCTGTATCAAGTCTCGTTCTATCTCTGGAGTTGCGAGCTTACTAGTTTACAGACAAACGCTCTTAAATAGATTGATCCAGTTGCCTTCCAGCATCAACAGCAACGATTTCACGTCTGACTCGTCTTACTCGTCTCTCGCAATTCGACTTCGTCGTAGATCAGTGTGTTGGGCGCTGGACGTGCCCAGATGTAACCAGGTTATTGGTGCCTGCGTGTATAATTAGCTGTGTTTCACAATCCATACTTTTTGACGCCAGCAACTCCCTCACGTTCTTCTGTATATCTTCAATTTTTGCTCCTCCATTTGTCTTTTTATCGACTTTACCACCTAGAGCATTGGACAATTTCTGCGGGTCTATATTCTTGGCCATGGAGTCTCCAACCAGGTAAGCTTTTTTCCCAGTGCACACATTTTGTTTTTGTAGTTGAGGCGGCTCAGTCCAAGTTTTTGGTCGATTCGCAGCCTGTTGGTGCCTTTGCCTTTGACGAGACCTGTAATCAGATATTTGCCCAGCAAAAGATTCGCTTGGATGCTCTAGGGGCCTTCGCTTTTCGGTCGAATTCGGCGATTCGTCATCGTGAATTTCTAAGATCGCAAATTGGTTTCTAACACTCAAGGGTTCACAGTTTAATATTCGAGCGTCTCGCTTGCTTGTAACGAGAGTCCATTCCTGAGGACTTGAAGGCCGTCCTGATTGGCTCTAGAGCGTTCTTGCGAAATCAAGGGATTCTTCAAGGAGGATTGGAAGGCCTTCCCATGAACACTTGCGCTTGAAAATTCGTCAAGAAGGCAAGAAACTTGAAGTTTCCCGCGAGTTTTGCCATTTCCAACTAAATTTCTCCTTGAAGTTTTTTAACTCTAGAAACTACAGATGGATTCAACAAGGTCAGAAATATACTCTCTAACTTTAATACTCCCTAAACATCTTCAATGTTTGTGCTTTTCATATAATATGAGGATATTTATCGGGCACTTTTCTCGAGAGGTTGTTTGGGAAACATTTCCCGCGAACTCAAGTCGTAAATCTTACCCTGAAAGAAATTAACTACAAACCTTTTAGACAACTAACCTTACCTGGAAATTAGCATGAGCAGTGACATAGATATATGAAGTGTCTAGTTTATGCAAAGGGCTCCAAAGGGCTCCAGGTTTAAGAGGTTTACAAAGCCGTTGAAAATGCATATTGTTTACAGTGTGTCGATAACATTCACAAAATAGCGCGCTCACTGGATATACAGTACACATGCCGACCTTTCGTGAAGCATTTTGTGAAACAATACGAGCGGTGTTTATCGTTAATTATGCTCCAAAATCAGACGATTCTTCGTTAATCATTTTACTTAAAAATAATTACGATTACCTGAAAAAATAAAGGGGAGAAATAAGTAATACTTTGGTTTATTCAGTCGCGCGCTCCAACACATGCAGCTTTGAGCGCGCGCTCGTTGTTCGAAAATGGCGTGATCAGATTGCATCAGCAGCGCGCGCGTGAACTAAAATTGAAAACTTTTTACTCAAATCACAGGTAATTGTCAGCATGTTTTCCCACTTTTCGTAGGCTTTCATTATAAAATATTTGCCAGAAATACAGGGAAGTCAAAGCTAGCGTAAACTTAGGTCAAAATCCCAGGGCAAACTTTGGTTTTGAGATGCTTTGTGAAAATTTGTGTTGCTGAGGTCCGATCTCCACGAAATTCAACGCAGAATGATTTGCTCACGTGACCGGGAAAATTGATAATATAGTTGCTACGCAAAGGATTATGGGAAGGCCTTCCAATCCTCCTTGGGATTCTTGTTCTTGGCGTAGCTTAACGAGTTCTTCAGTTAGATCATTGTTCCTGGTCATTAACGCCACATGACTATCTTGTTTTTCTTTCAATGCACCAACGTCCTTTTTAAGTACTTACATTGTTTGTGTTAAATGCGACATTCCGGCTAAAACCTCTTGAAGGAGTTTTTTTGTCTGAATGAAGTGGAAATTTGAATAACTGGCGGGAAGTGTTTCTTGGTCGTTTTTTTCATTGATATACTGATCCTTCTTCGCAGTTTCACTTATCTCACAGCCCTCACAGCCTCCTATGATAGTTTCACTCTGTGCAATAGTAGGGTTGCTGCCTACTGCAATCAGTAACCGATCAATAAGTACTTGCTTGTAGCCCTTCGTGTCCAGTTCTAACTTGCTTAGTTCTGTCCGAAGCTCAGTAACAGTCAACTTCTTTATCGCTTCTGCTGACAAGCTGCTCATGTTGCACTCCTTTTCCTTGTTGAATGTAGTCGATATTGAATCACAATGCCGAATGTTTCCTTCAAAATTTCTCCTGACTCGCGTACTTGACAGCACCACGATACCTCGCTTCAATCTCCAAACGCCGCTAGACTTATTTTTAAGGAATTTTCGATTTAGAGCGCTGTGATATAAACTGACGCTTCTCCTAGACGAGTATTAAGTTTTCCAAGTAGATATAAGTTAACTGACGCCGGCTATTTGCCCTTCTTATCGAAATTTAACGGAGCTCTCGAAAGTACGTCTACACTCTATCACTGGCTTGTCTTTTGAGTTTACTGACTTAATGATGAATCATTCATCAACTATGCTACGTATTGTTATTATATATCACCCGCCTTCGTCTAACTCAAATGGGGTATTTTTTGATGAGTTCCCGCGCCTGCTAGAGGAACTAGTTACAGCTTCAGGCTCTCTTCTTCTGGTTGGTGACTTTAATTTTCACGTCAACGACTGAACACAACTCTCCTGCCCAGCAATTTCTTCAGCTGCTGGATGTGTTTAATTTGAAGCAACATGTTACTGGCCCCACCCATATAAATGGTCATACGCTGGACCTGGTCATCACCAGAGCGGATGAGGACATCACTAGGAACTTTTCTGTGGCAGATCCATGTATTTCTGACCACTGTGCTGTATCGTGTACTCTCTCCCTCATGAAGACTAGATATGAGAAGAAAGAGATTTGTTATCGAAAACTGAAATCTATCGACATGCTCCAGCTGTGTGCTGATATTGCTAATTCTCCCTTGATGTCCTTGGGCAGCTTTGATGATGTATCGGCTCTCGTTGAACAATACAACAGCGTGTTATCGTCATTGCTGGACAAACATGCGCCGCTAAAGAAGCGAGTTATTACTTTACGTCCGGCTGCGCCATGGGAGTTGCACGTAACTCAGTGCAAAGTTGTGAATGACTTAATTCACCAATCGAAAATGGGCTACTACTCTCATCTAATAGAGGAGCATCAGTCTGATCCAAAAAAGCTGTTCGCTACTGTCGACAAGCTTCTTCACTTGGAAGGGGAGAGAAAGCTCCCCTCATGGGACAATGCCGCAGCATTAGCTGATGCATTTGCTGAATACTTTACAGAGAAGATTTCGAAGATTAGGACTGAACTTGACTCTAGAAAGGGTCAATTAGTGGATACGTTCACTGACACTTGCGCTTCTAGAACTAAGCTTAGTGAATTTCGACTCATCACTGCCGAGGAATTGTCGAGCGTTATTGCTTCTACAACAGTGAAATCTTGTGAGCTCGATCTCCTACCTGCTTCTGTGTTAAAAGGAAGCATCGATGTTCTACTACCGGTGATTACCAAGATTGTGAACTTGTCACTTGAACAGGCTGTAATGCCTGAGGTCCTAAAGGAAGCCTTACTGAAACCTTTGCTCAAGCGCGCGTCGCTGGACTATGAACAGTTTTCTAATCATCGGCCGATTTCTAATTTAATGTTCATCTCTAAATCATGCGAGAGAGTGGTGGCTACTCAGCTGATCGACTATGTGACTGAGAATGACTTAATGGAATTGTTTCAGTCTGCCTACAAATCCGGCCATAGTACTGAATCAGCATTAATAAGAGTACAGAACGACATTCTACAAGCAATTGATCAGGATCAGTGCGTTATCCTATTATTGTTGGATCTATCGGCTGCATTCGACACGGTCGATCATCAAATATTACTTGCAAGACTCACTAATCGATTTGGCATTGAAGGCAAGGCTCACGCTTGGTTCAAGTCCTATCTCAGTGGACGTATACAATCCGTCTCGATTGGCAATGCGCGCTCTTCCAGTCGTCCCTTGGACTGCGGAGTTCCTCACCGCTCTGTGCTGGGCCCAATACTGTATTTGCTTTATACAGCGCCGTTGGGTGATATAATGAGGCACCATGGAGTATCGTTCCACCTCTACGCCGACGACACTCAAGTCTACGTAACTTTTGAATCGTCTGTTGCGGGTGATCTTGACCGTGCACGATTTAAGCTGGGAACCTGTGTAACGGATATTGATAAATCGATGCTGCGTAATAACCTTAAACTTAATGATGATAAGACGGAGATGTTGGTATTCCACGCTAAGCATCGTCCCGCTCCAATCTTGGACGATATTCAAGTCGCTGCTGCATCTGTTGGGCTTTCGAATTCTGCAAGGAACATTGGAGTTATATTCGACACGACTCTTTCACTGGACAAGCATATTATGCAAATTTGCAAATCTTCTTTTTATGCTATTAGGAACATCTCACGCATTAGAAAGTTTCTAAGTGTAGATATAGCCAAGATTTTAGTTCACGCATTTGTCACGTCAAAGCTTGACAATTGTAATTATTTCAGTGCTCTACGGTATTCCTAAAATATTGTCACAGCGCCTGAAATATGTCCTAAATTCAGCGGCTAGGCTTGTTACCTTGTCTCGCAAGTCAGACCACGTTACCCCACTTCTTATAGAATTGCACTGGCTGCCTATTTAGCAGCGCATAGAATTTAAGGTATTACTGTTTACTTATAAGGTGGTGAATGCTACTGCTCCTCAGTACTTGTGTGATTTATTAGAGCCTTATGCTCCACAACGCAGCCTGAGATCTGCATCGAAGTTAAAGGAGCTCATTCAACCAAGATGCATTGCGAGTCACTGTTATTGTTTTGATATGGGAAACTACTTGAAATCGGACAGCTGCCAATGCAATCAGAAAATGTGATATCGGGCTTTTTATAAATAGAGTTTACGAGTTGAATGGCCGAGATCGGCGGGGAGATCGGTTGCCTTTATACTTGAAGAAATATAATAGAATGAGCGGAATTACTACGGTTCTCCGATAAAAATTCCTCGACCTGATGCTAGCAATCGATCTCATGCTCGATCTAGCGAACCAACTTGTCCAACTTCTGGACCAAGTTCCAGCGATGCAGATCGTGTGGCAAGGAATTTAATCAATTCTACGATAGCGTTATGATACATTTAGAGTTCTTTCCTTTCTAGGCTTGTGCATGCAAGAACGTGTAGTCGAAAGAAAGGAGCTAGGTTGTCCCTGCCAAAATGCTGGTTTGAAATGTTGAAGTACTGTTTGCCACATTCTATTTGTGTTCAAGGTCCGTGCGTTCTCCATACCACATTTTGACTCACCAATGCAATATGCAAATTTGAAATCAAATTTGAGGAATCGAATCCGTATAATGTTATTGTTTGCTAGCCTGAATTTCAGCCGGTTTGTGTCATTTTAAAAGCCCCTTGACTTCCGTTAATCGTACATTGGATATGCTGGGTAAAAAAATTCGATCAATCAGTTTTCTGAGCGCCCAGCGGTACTTGATTGAACTTGAAGTTTATTCATCAGCAAAGAAACATTTATAAAATAGGTTTCCACTTTACAGCCGCTCATGCAGATATCAACACAACATTTCACTTTTACTTACTTTAATTGTCTCAGCGTTGTCCATGTACATTGAGCGAAAACCAAGACTATAAGACTAAGAGAGAAACTGCGAGATTTGTAATCTTGCATGTACCGCGCGTGTACCGCGTACTCGAGTCTTCAGTCAAAGCAATTTGCTTTAAATGTTGTAAGTGTCCGATAATGATAAGCAAAAGGCTCAGCTCTTCTGACCTTTAAATTTCTTGTCATTTAGGTCTTCGGGCCGATCAAGCCAATGTAGAAAGGCCCTGGTTTGGATAAACTGTAGGAATTACGATCAACCAGTCGGCTAACTCCAGTACAGGCTCTAGTAATAATTTCACTGACCAAAGGCGACTCCAGAGAACGTTCAATATTTCCCGTGGCAGGTGAAAATTCGGAAATATATGACTGAACACAAAAGCTAATAAATAAGGAACATTTTCCCCTATAAGTAATCAACTGGTATGCCCCTGTGAGACCGATGGAATAGGATTTGTTTCAAGAAGCTCTCCAGAGCCATTATCGGGGGCCCCGAAAATGGCGGTTCGAGAAATTTGAGTTCGCAATGCATCTTGGTTGAATGAGCTCCTTTAATGTTACACGCGCCAACTTTTAATCTTAAATCGTACAGTTGTAGAGCCTTTTCTGTATGTGCGCCAAATCTATGGAACTCATTGCCTTTTAACATTAAATCTAGTCCTTCAATAGAGCTATTTAAGAAGAGTCTTAAGACATACCTTTTTAAGAATGTTTTTTATTGTTTTTTTCTGATATCGACAATTTATTGTAATTTTTAATCATGGTTTTTAGCTTAATTAACTTAGGATTTTTTAATATTACTGTATTTGTAACTTTTAAATTAGATGTAGTTTTTTAATTAGGTGTAAAGCGCTTTTGGACTTATAGGAAAAAGCGCTATATAAATGTAATTATTATTATTATTATTATTATTATTGCCGAGCTTCTGCAGTTTGCGCTACGCTAGGGCGGAGACACAAGGGAAAGGTGATTATAAAACGATCGAGAAGCCCGTGTCCTTGATTCATACGAATAATTAACTTTGCGACGAAAGGGACTTGTGTAGCACCGATGATACAGAAGGGTGTGTTTTCTTCAATTGTTCTCGTTTTCTGCGTTGCAAACCGGTAAGATGTTCGTTCGCCACAGAACATTTCGCACAACAGTTGGGCGTCGCCCGTTGCATTGTTGTCATCTGACTTTGACAGTCTATTAAGAAGTTCGTATATTTCGGGTGAAGCGACTAGGCCTTTGCCCAAGGAGGACAGTCCTGTAGTCAGCGCCGACGAAGTCGAGTTCTCGATAAGAATATTAGGCATTCCAGCTTCCTCAGTAACAGCGGCGATTGGTTTCATGACAGCCTCATAGTTTCAATGCCTGTGACTTTCCTGTTGCCGGTGGGCCAACAAACACCATGTATAGGTTGAACGGCAGATTGTGGTGTCCTAGCGAAATGAGGCTTCCAGCGTTAGTTGTGAGTAATGCTGTAGTGGTCAATATGCCTGGTACCAAATAGCCTATGCTGGTGCTCAGCGACCTTGACACTTTCTTTAAATATTCAAGTACATTTGGTTCAAATACTGTGTAGTCAAAAGGAAGTTCGATAAGTCTCTTTTGAAATAAACTCCACGTTTTCTCGTGTTGTCTACTGAGTTTTGCCAGCTTTGAATTCGACATACTGGACTGACAAAACGAGAAAGGGTTTTGTAGTTGCATTTTATACTGTTGTTCAAATGTGCTAATGTAACACTGAGCAAACATTGGTCAAACACTGAGAAGGATTGGCTACTCCAGACAAAGGAAAACCAACAACCAATACACTCATTCATTCATCTGATTGCAAGGATATGTTTGAAACGAGATTAAACCATAACATTCAGTATTCAGTAGAAAGTTCAGACAGGGGAAAATTATGATACTTGACAGAGGGGGACGTGAATACCAGCAGATGTGAATTTCAATTACATAATCACCCGCCGAGTTATGCAATTTAACTCACTTCTGCTGGCATTCACACCCCCACGTAACTGGGGCCTTTCAGACGACGAGGTTTACATGATCACATTTTTTGTCTAGTACTACAACAAGATGACTGCGCTTTTAGATCTACAATCAGAAATTCAGCATGCTTCTCATTCTAGCATTGGCAGGAAAAGAAAAGACCTCTTTCAACAAATCAACGGAGATGTATTTTACAAGTTAGAACGTTGGCCTTCTTGGGCAAAGAAATTGTTCTGGATAAAGCCTATGGGAGACACACAAGTCTTTAAGATGTTTCTGTGTTTTTTTTGTGGGAAATGGAGGGGCCCCAGATGTAATATGTGAATGGACTTTAACTTCACAGTTTTGGCCTTCAAACAATAGGGCCCTCGACAAACGCGTGCGACAACTTAATTGGCTTAAGAACAACATTGAATCAAAAGGAAATATTTGGTTCTATTATGACATAGAGCACAATGGAGTTCTATATTTAAATGGGACGAAAAGTGTTAAGAATGATTCAGTTTTTTTCGCGAACGAGTAGAACATGTACAGAGTAAAGCGTAAGAGAACGGTGGAAACACAAGTAAAAGTGTTAAGAATAATTCAGTTTTTTTCGCGAACGAGTAGAACATGTACAGAGTAAAGCGTAAGAGAACGGTGGAAACACAAGTAGGCCCTTCTTTTTGATCAAATCGGAAAGACGCCTGGACACAAACGAGTGGATTACAAGCAGGCAGTTATGCAAGAACAGAGAGGGCTACCAAGCGAAATTCCATCTCATAATTATTTACGAGATATTGTTCTGTGCAACAAGGACCGCATGCTAGAGTGGATAAAGGAAAACGGTCTCATTGCCGACTCGAAGCGTTGTCCAAAATGCAGCGAATTCATGAAGTTGGTTGAGTGTTCTGACCGCAATGATGGGTTTAAGTGGGTTTGTCGAAAAACAATTGATGGAAAGAAGCACTATGCAGAAAGAAGTATAAGACACGGGAGTTGGTTTGAAAAGGCGAATATGACAATAGAAGAGATTTTAAAATTTATGTACTGGTGGACAACTGGAATGTCACAAAAACAAATAATGCAACAGTTAGCCTTGGCTTCTAATACATCAGTGGATTGCGATTCGTTTTGTAGAGAGGTCTGTGAAGTGACAATTATGCGGGACTGTAATAAACTTGGAGGGGAGGGAAAGAGAGTGCAAATAGACGAGAGTTTATTTGGCAAACGGAAATACCTTCGTGGTCACCATGTGTAAGGTCAATGGGTTTTCGGGGGAATTGAGGAAGATAGTTGAAAATGTTTCATAGTTCCGGTAGAAAAGAGATCTGAGGAAGTTTTGTTGCCGATTATTCAGAAGTGGATAGAGCCAGGAACAACGATAATTTCGGACTGTTGGAAAGCGTATGTGAATTTAGAGCGTCATGGCTACCTCCATCCTACTGTCAATCATTCACAAGAGTTTGTCAACGCGGACGGAGATCACACTAATAAGATAGAAGGACATTGGCGCTTAGCCAAGGCAAGTTTGCCAGAATTTGGAGTAAGGAGTGGCAACTATTCTACTTACTTGTCGGAATTTTACTGGCGCTACGTTAACAGAGAAGAGGATTTGTTTCAATATTTTTTGTATGATGTAAAACTGAAAGATATATGTGTTTTCAAAATGCCTACCTGAACTGTTAGTAAATCAAGTCGGTCCAAGGTTGTCATAAAATACGCGGAGATAGAAACACAAATATTACCAGTAGATTGTATATTTATATTTATTTATGGTTGCACATACTAAACTTAAATGATATTAAATATTGATAAGTTAATGTTTTTCCTTCTAAATTCAAACCGGAGTTGACGCGTTGACACCAATAAAGTATGCCCTCCTAACTACCTTCGTCATACATTCAAACCGGAGATGACGCGATGATGCGTTGACGCGATGACGCGATGATGCGTTGACGCGATGACGCGATGATGCGTTGACGCGATGTCGCGATGATGCGTTGACTCTCCCACCTCCCCCCCCCCCCCCTCCTCTCTCTATCTCTCTCTGAATTGACGCGTTGATGAGTTGACGTTCCTCTAGTAATGCAGCTTATGAAGGTAGGGTATTTTGCAATCGTTCCGAGTGATTCATTGCGAACTATGTGATTTACTAGCAAATAACTATACTGTAGAGGAGAGTAACTCATAACTGCTCAACCATCGAAGTCTGAAGACATCTGAACTGCTGAACTGTGAGAGCAACACTGTCACTCACCAACACGAAGCCAGAATAACAGAATACACCTTCAGGCGTCAACTCATCAGCACAGATTAATTTCTGATGAGCCAAGCAAATATGTTCAACTCTCGACTCACTCAAGGTAAACGTAAGCTTAAATTAAAGATCTACTTTGGTCTTTTATTGTGCATCCAAGGGAATGTTTCAGTGTTTGATCATTATGCTGACTATAAGATTGCTGCAGGTAATTTGTCCAGAAATGTAGTGTGAAGCTTCCAGTAATAGCAATTTACAAGTACCTGTTTACAAGAATCTTAATCACAGAGTGAATTATTGGCATTACGAGACAAGGATATATCGATCGATGAGTCATTGTCAGAAATCTATTCCATGCCGTAACATTAGGCAATCTGTCAATGGTAAAACTGTTGACAGTTTGGGTCAGGTCAACTACACAGCTAAGGCATGTTTTTCGACAGAATAACCTAGCTAGAGAGTCTCTACTGGATTAAGATACTGTTACATGTCTGTTAATATGGGGAAAACTGAAGAATCCTTCATTGAGCTTGATAACCATGTTTGGATTTGGAAGCAGAATTGAGACTTTAGCCGTATTTTGTGAGTTCCAAATCGCTAGTTCCCATACAAGTAATACAAACACGCGGTTTTTTTTGCCAACCACATTATATATGCAAATATATAAATGACGTCGTGTTTACAAACAGTAAGTATCGCTATAGCAAGAACAGCAGATAAAGATACATAGAGGCACACAAATTGACATAGCTAGCTCCATCACATGATGGACAGGGTACAACTTATAATATGGTACAAATATAAACATACATTTGAGACAATCGGAACCTGCAGTATAACAGAACAGCAGACTAAATCGTAAATGTGTGTTACTTGAATAAGTAGTGTTTAAATTAAAAGGTCAACTTCTTTAATTTACATACGAGAAAAACAAAAATATTAAATTACATATATACTAGGGTAGCAGAGAATGAAAGTCACCGCGCTACCGGCCACTCCTAAAGACTGCTAAATTCAGCTAATAATTACTAAGAGGATTTCAAATGAAAGTGTATTTCGTCTTCAATCTCATGTGGCCCGAGTGAAAGCCCAGATGGGCTCTTTTTTTTTGTTCTGTGCAGCAAATTTTTTGCGCATGTGTTAAATTATGCATTAATTGTTGGCGCTAATAGATTATCTCCAGTCCAGTCGCCATCTTAAGATTCTGCGGACGCTATCAGCTTGTTTGAGGTACGTTTCGTAGGTTTTATGCCACATTTCATCACATTTCATTTTACTCTCGGTCATAATACATACCAGCGCAAACTCCGTGATCTTATTCTTACACTAAAATAATTTTGACTGTGTTTTTGGCTGGTTTACCGATCTCGTACGATCTCTCTGTGTACGTTATACAGGTATAATGAATAGCTGATTGATAGCGAAATATAGCGATTTACTAGCAAATATATATACTGTGGTTGAGCAGTTATGGGTTACTATCCTCTATCGAAGTCTGAAGACATCTGAACTCCTGAACTGCGAGAGCAACACTGTCGCTCGCCAACACGAAGCCAGAAATACACACTCAGCACAGAATAATTTATGATGAGCCAAGCAATATTCAACTCTTAAGCGGTAAACTTAAACAAGAAACCTCTCACGGCCGAGGTTTTGGTTCGAGAAATTAAAGGCTTCCAACAATTCCCTTTACAGTTCTGTAATATAGTGAGCAGACTGAAGTTTTGGGAATGAGGGTAAAGCTTTTAGTTAATAATCTTTAATCTAACAAATACCAATATGGACTCGTAATGGCTCATCATGTATAGCAAGAACAGCAGATAAAGTTACACAGAGGCACACAAATTGACATAGCTCCATCACAGGATGGACAGGATACAACTTATAATATGGTACAAATATAAACATACATTTGAGACAATCATGTATTAGTACTCAGAACCTGCAGTATAACAGAACAGCAGACTAAATTGTAAACGTGTGTTACATGAATAAGTAGTGTTTAAATCAAAAGGTCAACTTCTTTAATTTACATACGAGAAAAACAAAAATATTAAATTACATATATATACTAGGGTAGCAGAGAATGAAAGTCATCGCGCTACCGGCCACTCCTAACGACTGCTAAATTCAGCTAATAATTCTCCCTTTGGTTATTACTAAGAGGATTTCAAATGAAAGTGCATTTCATCTTCAATTGATTCAATCTCATGTGGCCCGAGTGAAAGCCCAGATGGGCTCTTGTCAGTATAAAGATTAAATAGAATTGGCAATAGCTCTCTGTGTTACTGTTATCCTCAGGCAGTATTGTCCATGTACCATCAATCCCATTTATTATTCGCAGAAATTTCCTTTGCTAAGAAAAGCTTGCAAGTTACTAAATTCAATGTGGATCAAGCAGAAAAGAAGATTGAACTACTTTCTAAAGTGTCCAACTCAAAGACTGCAAAAGATTGCGCACAAACAGGGTAGGTCATGAGCTACAAACTGAACCGACGATACCGAAACGATATCTCACATATGACCGACTGGCAATATGAAATCTCTCTCCTCCCTAGTTTTTTTTATTTTTCTCCCTCCTTCCTAGTGAATTTAAAGCATTTCTCCCAAGGACATGAATGTAGTTTTAAGGATTTCTTCTAAGGGCATGAATGTAGATCCCATTTTCTCCCTCCTCCCTGTGTGCTAAATTCTCCTGCCTCCCTAGTTGTTCTGGACATTTCTCCCGCCTCCTCCCTAGCTATTTTTAGCCGTTTCTCCGTCCTCCCTGGACTGTTCCTCTCCGCTCCAAAAAGATACCTTTGTCGAAGAAGAAAATATTGGAGAAACGAGAGAATAAAGAAAAGATAGCGGAGTATAGTAGAGTAAAAAGTAAACGTCCAAATAGTAACTAACTGGACAAGTCTCTCCTGTTATTGAACAGATTTTCCATGCACTTATACAAACATATTATCACATTATTTTCTTTCTATAGAAATCAATCAGGTTTTTTTATCGCTCTGTCCCCGCTCACAGTTCTCTCCGCCATTTTGAATCTCCCCCGCCTCCCCCCCCCCCCCCCCCCCATTTCCATTCGTTCCAGCTCGTACGTGAGAATATGCAACTTGCCTATTGGGTCTAATTCATGTCGTTTAACTTGTTAGGTTACGTGGTCACAAACTTGTCCACTTGGACTTGAATGGCGCCCCACCCAAAATGAGCTATCTTATCGAGGTATGCCCGTACAACAGTAATATGTGCATCTATTCACGTTGTATTCGCATGCAATGTGACGTCACACCCATACTGTGATGTCTGTATTGTAACGTTATACCCTATACTGTGATGTCTGTATTGTGACGTATATGTGACGTCATACCCATACTGTGATGTATGTATTGTGACGTCTGTGTTATCCCACACCGCGGCAAAACGGTATGCTCCGCTGGCCAAAAGAACGAAGGCTCTGCTATCAAATACAAATTACCGAGGGTTTCAACTTTTTTAGTAAATAATTTTATAACTTAGTAAACTCACAGTGAATTACAAATTAAGAAAACTTCAACCTGTTAAAGTCTTAGGCTTAGCTTTTAAGTAGTTTTCTTATTTTTTGAGAAAACAGTTCACAAATGGATACTTTTAAGCAGAAATTTTAAAATCAAGGGTATGTGCCTGTTGTTTCATTTCGGTTTTCGCGGGAAACTGGGGGCGGCCGCGCGCCGACAAGAAATAGCAAATACGCATGCGCATAACGTTTTGCCGCGGTGTGGTGTTACCCAAACTGTGATGTCTGTATTGTGACGTCTGTTGCCTCTACGTTTTAATGTTGGCGCGCTGAACGTTTCTCATTGTTTAAAATAACCTAAAAAACATGTAAGTTTTCTTTTGATTGTTTTTGTTATGTTTGAATACGCATAGGTATTTGTGTTTGTGTGTTGAGAATGGCGGGGGTGGACACGGAATGTTGTTGTCCAGTGGGGGAGGGGGCAGTATGAAAATATAACACTGAGCTGTTGTTGTTGTTTTTCAGGGCGGTGGGGAGGGGGTGAGCAAATAAGATATTATATTTTGGTTTCATACTCAAATCCTCCGACCTCCGATAATGTAAATTAAACTAAGATGCAAGGACCAACGGACGAAGTACAAGTAGCGGATCACCTTGGATGGGATCTAATCACCAAATATATATTAATACTAGAAGTAATCATAGATTATCAAAGTGCGTTCAACATATTTTTGAAAGAGAAAGGACTGTAGTAACAGTCTGAAAATTGTTGCAATGATGTGGACAGTGTACGTAATCCTGATCAAAAGTGCTTGTTTTTTATCTAATGTGAAAATTTTGATGTCTTGACTTATATGTTAATATACAAGGGGATGCATCTGGGTATAAAACTGTAATTATCTTTGTGTAACATTAAATCATTGGATGCGATGCTTATGGGGCTATATGTATACATCATTCACATTATGTTTCCCGGGTATTTTTCAAGCGAGAACAAGGTTGGCTGCAAAATATTGAGCGCCATTGCTAGTTCCAGAATAATTTATGGTCAATGTTGGTAGCCGGGTCCTGGCTTTGATCGCTTTGATCAGGTCCGTTAGAAATTCAGTGTAGATTAATTGAACACAGCAATGAAGTCAGTACTTTAAATTTCCCTCACCTTGTACTGTGTTGGTATTCCAGTTCCTTGGCATATCAAAGTGTCGGTATAGATTAACTCTCTGTCTGAATGTAGATTTTAGTAGATGTACACAGTGTCGCAACTCACACAAGATACGGCGATTACGCGTATCTAGAAAACTCAGACCTTGTTTCTCTTCACCCAGGTCATTTTACTGTTTGTAGTTTCGGTATCTGTATGTACAGCGAAAAGCAGAATCCAGTACAGCGAGCAAGCCAACAGAATTCACTCGGTTGTTTACAAAATATTATGTTCCCTGCTAGCAGAGGTCTCTCTCTGTCTTGTGTCGTATTTAACCGCGCCGACAAAACAGACCATGTTTGACTTAAACCACCACGATGCACACATGTGTAGTATTTAAAAAGGTTCTTGACAACTCACACTGAAATATTAATATCCATGTATTCAGCCTTCAGGTATGATTTATAGCATCTTGACCATTTGCAGTTTTGATATCGGCAAACCGAACAGCACAGCAAGTTCACTCGGTCTCGGGTTCAGCATAAATAAATAATTATGGCCGAGTTGAATGTTCAAGGTCCTCCAGATGTACTACACACTTTCCTCAGGCTTTGCTCAATTGTATTTGCGAACCTTTGAAACATCATTGCATTGGATTGTCGGAAAATAAGGCAAGTAACTAACCGATCGCGAAACAAAAAAGAAGCCATGCTGGCATTCACCAAAATGGCCGCTCGCATCGTGTACGTGTAGTTACCAGTTCCCCGGCCGAGATAATTTATTCCAAAAAGTACAAACATGAGGACATACACAAATCTCGATTTCTTTCGCCTAGGGAAGCACAGGTAGCCCACACATGACCACAGGGAGTCCACTGCAAGATTAGTATGCGTTCTCCTTCGTCGAACGCAACTAAGACAAAATGAAAGGCTGATTGTACGTTTAGGGAAAATATAATTATATACTTGTAAAACCGATATTTCGGTTGACACGGCCAACCTTCCTCAGGCTCAGGTCCCTAAAGCCTTGGTTTGACAAGATACTAGATGCCATCTTTTTCAAACAGGTATTCTAGTCGCTCCATACAAGAGACTGTTATACAAGACCAGGGGCCCATTACCAGGAGCGTCCATCTCCCATACCAGGTCTGTGAGTCAGCGTATGACCGGATTGAGCTATATTTAGAACAGATCTCACGGGAGTTCACGTGCCCACACTTTGGGAATCCAATCAAACCATAGTCAGGACAATGCAGCGTTAGTAAAATCATGCACCTCAAAGAACAATAGATCATTCTTAATCTCGATAATTACGGCAAGCATATGCACGATCGCAGCAGAGTCAGAAGGCAGTTACCCAGGAAACATGTTCTAAAAATAGCTCAAACCGGTCATACGCTGACTCACGGGTATAGTATATATGAACGCTCCTGGTAATGGGCTCCTGACAAGACTTGCACTAAGAGGTCACGTGGCAAGATATACCCTCCAACCTTATAAACACTGTTAAATTCGGAGATTTCAAAAAAATTGTCTTTGCTTCAATTTTAAAGATATATACTTAAACCTTGCCTGGTTACTAATTTTCGCTCGCTCTTTCCATTTCTGGCATCCATATTGTACTAGCTAGCAACATTTTCTTTAAATTGACAAGGTCACGTGACCGCAGAGTACAAGTCCCCTTTCTACATTGAGTACATGTAATAATATCAATATAGAAAATATTTAAGTATTTATGATCCAAATGACCAATACATAGGGGTATGATAGACCAGTCACATGACTACATTTTATACTACGATCTGTCGAATATTGTAAAAAAAAAACGGCCCGTCGGCTCTAACTTAGCCACGTTTCAACGGAACTTGCTCACATTTGCTATGCTTAGTGCCATCACCAAAGACAATAACTTGGCTTCTTTGTTATATTGAGAAAACAAATCAGGCGTCCTGGAATAAGAAAAGTACCGTTTTTTTTACAATTCCGAGGTTGTAATAAAACGGTCGGTAGACTCTAACTTAGCTCATGGTTGTTTATTTTGCCATCTATACTAAGCCACAGGAGGCCAGCAGTTAAAAGGTTACTAAACAAACTTATCCACTATAGCTAGAGGTTGGAATGATACGGCCGACGCACTGTAAAGCCTGTCCACGCATGCGCATTGGGCAGAATATTAATGTCGTACGGGGCAAGCAATAATGAGCTTTATAAGATCTTCAGTTCTTGTATTAAGAATCACTAGATATTAGGAGCCCATTACCATGAGCGTCCATTTGTCCTATATAGGTAACTCAGCGATTTACACCTTGGGTTATTTTTAGAATCAGGTGGTGCCGCATTTGGGCGGGGGGAAAGTGGAGATCAAAGTTGCGTTACGTTCGATTCTGTTGCCCGCTCTTTCTTATACCATTCCAAACATGGAATACACTATATAATGAATCCATAATACAATGCAAGTTATATCATTAAACAATTCATAATATTACACAAACCGAACGTGATGCTGTGGTGTGTTATTTGTAAACCAAACTCAAGCAGTGAAACAGATGTACGAGTTATTTATCCACTAACTTCACCATGTGACTCTAAATATCCTGCAGTCCTCGATCATTCAAAAGTTTCAGAACAGAAAAAAATCGCAAAAATGGGCACACATTTGAGAGCTCCTTCCCGTTTTCTTCCGCGGGAAACCTGCATGTTACTATAAATAGACCAATGTATAAATACACTGAGTGGTAACTAGCCGGGTCTCCTGTAGATATTCACTTTCTTAATCCCTATGAGAGTACTATGCTCTTCCGTGACCATCTGCTATCTGTTACTACTTTACATGAAAAAGGGATTCCGGCAACTTTACCGATAGTTATTAGCCCACCCTGATGGAAATGATTGATCGTTTGAACTGCAAGGAGTTTAACGTTTAATTTGTTCGTTTGTTTGTTAACGCCAGCTGTTGCCGTTCTTACGTACATGGGGTGCAACTGGCTTACTAATAGAATATGTCGACATGTTCCCCTTCACTGGCGAACTGCAGATACTCAGCAGTGCTAATGCCTATCGGTAAGTATGATAACACGCAATAACCTTGGTAAAGATCGAGAAGAATGATGCATGTGAACAGTCAAATGATGGACAAACCCCATTGTAGACATACCAACACTTTAAATGCACACGTGATGTTCTATAGCTATCACGGTAACTGTGATGTTTCTAACTCACACACCACTTGTGGTGTCTTTGTAGGGAAGATGAACTCAAGCTGCTACAAAGAGAATGCCACAAGAATGGCATCATCATTATTCCTCTTGTGCAAACGTTTGGACATCTTGAGGTAAACAAATGTTGGTAGTTTTTTATTTCTCTATCATTGCACTCAGTCATTATGTTCTTATATACCGTTATAAAACGATAACATATCAAGTTATCTCCATCTTACGTATTTTCCTTAACATTAACTTGAGGGTGGTTAATATTAAACCGTGGGTAAGGCCGAATCACTAACACTATTTTGAAAATATATATTTATTTATAGCTAACAAAAACGTTACAACAATGAAACGAGCTACAATAAATGAGAAAAAAAATATCACTGTTAATATCAATGAATGATTTTTGCAGTATGTGCTGAAACACGCGCAGTTCGCACACCTTCGTGAAACACAACGCTACACGAATTCTTTATGTCCAAAGAATAAAGGTATTTAGTTGTTACGTATACAATCCTGCTCAAATACTTATATGCCTACGAATTGAGAAACAGGCACAGTCTTAGCCTACCTAAGATAAAATTACATTAGAATTAAATTATGTGTACTGTATATTTGCGTAACTGTGTGTTCAAGCTACTAATTAATTATTTCAGGTTCGGTTGAACTCGTAAAAAAGATAATAAACCAGGTTTCCGAACTTCATCCGCATGTAAAGTGGATTCACGTTGGTGGAGACGAGGTAAGGATCTACTTAAAATAACAATGCCATCACTTCCTCTATAACAATCACAATACCGTCGTCATCACTATATAACAATCACAATACCGTCATCATCACTATAACAACCACAATACCGTCATCATCACTATAACAATCACAATACCGTCATCATCACTATAACAACCACAATACCGTCGTCATCACTATAACAACCACAATACCGTCATCATCACTATAACAACCATAATACCGTCATCATCACTATAACAACCACGATACCGTCATCATCACCATAACAATCACAATACCGCCATCATCACTATAACAACCACAATACCGCCATCATCACTATAACAACCACAATACCGTCATCATCACAATAACAACCACAATACCGTCATCATCACTATAACAATCACAATACCGTCATCATCACTATAACAATCACAATACCGCCATCATCACTATAACAACCACAATACCGCCATCATCACTATAACAACCACAATACCGTCATCATCACAATAACAACCACAATACCGTCATCATCACTATAACAATCACAATACCGTCATCATCACTATATAACAATCACAATACCGTCATCATCACTATAACAACCACAATACCGTCATCATCACTATAACAATCACAATACCGTCATCATCACTATAACAACCACAATACCGTCATCATCAGTATAACAACCACAATACCGTCATCATCAGTATAACAACCACAATACCGTCATCATCAGTATAACAACCACAATACCGTCATCATCACTATAACAATCACAATACCGCCATCATCACTATAACAACCACAATACCGTCATCATCACTATAACAACCACAATACCGTCATCATCAGTATAACAACCACAATACCGCCATCATCACTATAACAACCACAATACCGTCATCATCACTATAACAACCACAATACCGTCATCATCACTATAACAACCACAATACCGTCATCATCACTATAACAACCACAATACCGTCATCATCACTATAACAACCACAATACCGTCATCATCACTATAACAACCACAATACCGTCATCATCATTGTAACAACCACAATACCGTCATCATCACTATAACAACCACAATACCGTCATCATCACTATAACAACCACAATACCGTCATCATCACTATAACAATCACAATACCGTCATCATCACTATAACAACCACAATACCGTCATCATCACTATAACAACCACAATACCGTCATCATCACTATAACAACCACAATACCGTCATCATCACTATAACAACCACAATACCGTCATCATCATTGTAACAACCACAATACCGTCATCATTACTATAACAACCACAATACCGTCATCATCACTATAACAACCACAATACCGTCATCATCACTATAACAACCACAATACCGTCATCATCACTATAACAACCACAATACCGTCATCATCATTGTAACAACCACAATACCGTCATCATTACTATAACAATCACAATATGATGCTCGCGTTGTGAATGGCGTTTAAGATAATGATGATGATGTGAAGTATTCTCACAATACCCTATTTCCTCGCTTGAACGCCCTCTCGAATAAGCGCCCCCTCGAATAAGTGCCCCTTTATATAAGTGCCTCCACATGAAATTAGAAATAACTACTTAATGAAGAAATACGGTAATAGAGCGGATTTCGTATGAGTGGGACAAAAATACGGCATGTCCGTACTGTAACTTACTGTAACCGTAACTCTGTAATTTGATTGGATCAGAAAGAGAAAAACAATGGGAAACCATTTCAACATCACGGCATGCCGTACTGCAACCGTTCCGTAGTCATAGCCCGTAACTTTACCACTCATACGGAATCTGCGCTATTGAAAATGTACACTATACACTTCTGTAATGGTTTCTTTTCTTTAAGGTGTGGAACCTCAAGACATGTGACTCATGTGAACACGACAAACGGAACGAGAGTACACTGTTTCTACGCCACATGCTTCCTATATTATCACATGTGAAAACCAGAAATCTATCAGCTATTATGTGGGACGACATGATGAGGGACTGGAAACTAGGTCTTCTGAAAAGTAGGTAGTCTGCGAACGTCCATTTGCACAGAACGCAAGCGTTAATAGGGACCTTACGCAACCAGGACGTCTAGGACGACGGCATAAAATACAATAACTGCACGTGAAAATGCACGCAGTCGCCTTCATTTCAACCGTTGTCTGGAAAAACACAACGTCAAAACCCCAAAGTTTACGTTTACAAGAGAACGCAAACGTAAGAAACTAAATCACTCTGTTTTTCGTTCGGCGTGAGCAAAACTTTATGCTTATCATATGTTTCGAAGACCTGGATATGAAACGTAATTATAAGCGAATAAAGGAACTAGTAAACACCAGATTTCGGGAAAAACACTTTTCTACCTCCCGTCGTCACTGCCGTCGCCGTCCTGGTTGCGTAAGGTCCCTAGTGACTAAGTTAAGACCGGTATACAAACCGCTTCAATCAAAGTCCTAAATTATGAAATAAAGAAAAACCCAGGCTTTCTTATGTATATTCAATGTCTTTGTTTGTTTTTGAACGATACTTCAGGAATGAGTGAGCTGGTAGAGCCGATGTTATGGGGATACAAACCAAGTCTGCAAGGATATTTTTCTAAAGGTATGTGCTCTTCAAAAACGACATGCGAGGGTTATTGGCCTGGAGCGAGGGTGTGGGATTTATTCCCGATGGCGGCACCAGAGGTGGATATAATAAATAAAATGCTTATTGTTTTCACAACGGCTTTATATCGTACTTATTGTTACTTTGACTCTGTTTCCTTTGTACTACTAAGCCCAATATATCCCATATCCCCTCACTTTCTTTGTCCTATATACTCCCCTTGCATATTATCAATGGTTTAGTCTAATACATAGTCCCTTGCATATTACATATTAATTATCAATGCATATTTTTTAACGCATATTCCCCTTGCATATTTAAGAATTATTTACCGAAGTGGAGGTGAATAGTGGTGGATATTTACCGAGCCGCTTCGGCAATGTAAATATCCACCACTATTCACCGACACAGAGGTAAATAAATTGTTTTAGTATATACCACACATTAGTGAATAGCCAGCACCAAATAGTTATTTTATTTTCTGTCAAATGGACAAAAACTCGCGCGGGGTGATCGCTGCTTCGCTCGGATGTGAATATGAAAATAATCATATTCACTGTTTGAGTAGCCAATCAGAGCGCGCAAAAAGTGATATTCACTGGTGTGGTATATACTAATGCATATTATCAATGCTTTAACGCATATTCCCCTTGCATTTTAATGTATATTACATTCTAATTAATTCACTGCGTTTAAACGAATGTAAATTATTTTCAACTTAAATTCCTACGCTGCCTTGGTGTATTTATGTAAAATCTGCACAAAACAGTAATTGCTAACTATTATATCTTACATGCTGAAAGGTATTATACTATAATTTTCTTCCCGGTAGATATCTTGGATTTGGTTCATATTATTTTATCTGTTAAAAATACTGGTATGCTAGACTGAATATGACAAACATATATATCAAAACAGTGTACCAAACAAACACTGAGCCGGACACGAAAACCATGTAAAAAAAACACATGGAGAAAAATTATGGATCGTGTACTCCAACCCATGCTTCAGCAAAGCTTTTTGGAGGTGAAAATCACTACGTTTTATGGACAATTCAATAGAAACATTAAGAGTGAAACTAAGGTATAATATAACGTGGTAAGATAACTGGAAATAATTTGCACTGAATAATTTATAGCCGTAAAGGACTTTCCGGTGCGAGTAAATTTTATCAAGAAGTGGTTTATATAGAATCTGTAGAGATCCAAAAACCACAACAATGAAAGTCACTGTCGAATTAATATAATTACAGCACTACTGCCATATAAAGGGCTGATAAATCGTTTGTCATGTGAAACACATATTACGAAAACTCATTACCCCTTAGTTGCATATGATTAAGCTAGCCAGTGCCATTTCCTTCAGCTACAATTATGCGCGTTTGCAACAGGTTTAGATATTTACAGCCAGTGGCGCTCGCTATTTTAGCCTTCCAATTTATTTAAAGTATGATACCGCCCAGTGCCGCGCATGCTACCTCTAGTTCTTTACAAGGTATGCTACCGGACTCTAGATCTCTTTTCATTTCTTTACAAGGTATGCTACCGGCCAGTGCCGCATGTTATCTCCATATCTCTTTTCATTTCTTTACTAGGTATGCTACCGGCCAGTGCCGCATGTTATCTCCATATCTCTTTTCATTTCTTTACTAGGTATGCTACCGGCCAGTGCCGCATGTTATCTCCATATCTCTTTTCATTTCTTTACTAGGTATGCTACCGGCCAGTGCCGCATGTTATCTCCATATCTCTTTTCATTTCTTTACAAGGTATGCTACCGGCCAGCGCCGCATGCTACCTTTACTGTGTCCTCTTTAAAAAAAATTGTAACTGTGCCGTTACATATCCTCAAAACTGCTTTATATAGAAACTATAGGTAACTAGTTCTGGTAAAAACTAGTGTTGGTCAGCGGGGAAGATAAACACTGGTATATAATCAACTAAAGTCGATTGAGGTATGCTAACCGCCGTGGAAAGCGAGTAGCAGCTGACGTTTCGAGCGCTAGCCCTTCGTCAGAGCTTTTTTGCTCTGACGAAAGGCTAGCGCTCGAAACGTCAGCTGCTACTCGCTTTCCACGGTGGTTAGCATACCTCAATTGACTTTAGTTGATTATATACCAGTATATATAGAAACTGATTGACATCCACAGTCAAGTTTAAATACATATTTCCATTGTACTTAATTATCCTATAGTGTAAGTACCTTGACATGATAGAATTAAAGATCAATAACCGAAGTGTTAGGATTGATTCCGGGGATTGAGAAAAATATGGCCAAATTATTGGAACAATTCACAAAAATATAGCTATCAAGCGTGAGGCCACAATCAGTTGTTTGTGTACTAAAAGAAAAAAGAAAACCCTTATAGATTTGCAGCTCATTCGGGTCTATCAATTAAACTACTTGTCAGTACGGTATATCATTGATTCTCTATATATACCTAAAATCCGCTGAACACAGGTATCTTGTTCAATATGTGCAATATTCTGAATGATCAGGTCGCCAACTGGTGCTCTGTTATATATATTAGTCTTATTAGATCTAACAACGCGATATACGATTGGTAGAATCATGTCAACTGAATAAAAACAGTTTTTCACGTGACACGACTTTACGAATCGTGTACGGTGTTGTTGGATCTAATAATAGATAACCAATCGGCGACAAATCTTGTACCAGATCCGAGACATGGAAGTGAGATTCTCACTTGTTGGTACCAGAGGTTACTCACAATCTCATCGCTTCGCTCCTCGCTGGCAGCGCTTCGCGCCTTACTTTTTTGTAGAGAGACAGTAGAACGTCTGATAACCAGGGCACACGAATATATTTTCATTTGAAAACGCAAACATTTGGAAACGTATTCGTGTGGAAAGGGCATCGTTTTCAGATCATTTTCAGATCGATTCGACCTGTCCATGTCCTCCATCTTGGATTTTTAAATTCTAAGTGGACTGAGCGTTTTCAAATGTTTACGTTTTCAGTGAGTTTGACCGTCCACACGAAAGCGACAGCATAGCGTTTTCAAATCTGTCCACTTTGTTGCGTGTGCGTTTTCATATCGTGCGGACGGGAGATGAAAACGCAACACAATATTTGCGTTTTCAAATGAAAACGAGTAGTGTCCGGTACAGGGTCTGTGTGCCTTACTTGAACAGTCCTCTTCCTACATATATAACAGCTTTGTTTGTGTTATGAATTATAAGGTTTTGTCTGTTTGTTGCCAGGAATGTGGAGAAGATATGGCATTGCGTTTCCAAGAGTTTGGATTGCAAGCGCTTTTAAAGGTATGTGCGACACAAGACAATGCTTGTGTGATGAGATCGAACAACGCAAACTTGAATGACAGAGCTGAATAACGGGACGAGGGGGACAACAGCAAAGAGCCTGGGAACTAGGATGAGACGACAGCAGCGAACACAGCAGTGTATATAAAAATGGCGAAAATAACACTGAGATATAAATTATTCACTACAAACACGAGACATTGACCGGCTAGCCTGCGTAGGGAGAAGGTACGCCTGGCGTTTGCGGAGGGGGGGGGGGGGAAAGGGGGGGAATTGACCTCATAAATATTATCGTACCTTTGTTAGTAGTAAATTATCTATTGCTTGTTATCCCGGTAGGTGCCTTTAAACCCTATGCAGACTTTGTGCCGATCAAGGATCGTCTGAGAAATAACTTAAAATGGCTTGAAGTAGTGTCAAACTTGCCTAGTACGACTGAGGTGATGGGGATTGCTTTAACTGGATGGAGCAGGTACCACAGTTAGTATCAGGCCATCCCAATAACATGTTTAGTTTACCGACCCACAGGAGCCAGGAGGGAAACGACGATGGTCGGTCGCGCCAAAAAAAAATCGAATAAGGATGTTAGGGGGTCTGGAACCAAGTAAAGCCGATTACTAAGTCAATTTAAAATGTTCATCATATATTCCAAGACTACCTTTTCCTCCACTAGTTATGGATTGACAATTCGCATGAGAAAAGCAAAAAACTAAAACGTAGATTTAGAGCTCGGAAAAGAGGTGCAGTTATGAAATTATTCTTCAATCTTTTTTTAAAAAACTTTTCCATAACATCGGGCGATGAACGAAAACATTTTATTGGGATAGCCTTAGGTTAGAAATTTGTAAGAACATGAACTTGTCAATACATGTTCAGTATTAATTCAATTACGCCTTTTAATGAAATAACGACATCTCAATTGGAAATAAGTTTATTTATTTAGTAATTAGAAAATGGTCACACCCACTCAACCTATGAGTGCGCAGAATGTTAGTGCCCTAAATCCCATAAAGCCATCATTAGTATTCACTATATAGGAAATGGTCACTCCACTCAACCTATCAGTGCGCAGTATGTTAGTGCCCTAAATCCCATAAAGCCATCATTAGTATTCACTATATAGGAAATGGTCACTCCCACTCAACCTATCAGTGCGCAGTATGTTAGTGCCCTAAATCCCATAAAGCCATCATTAGTATTCACTATAAAGGAAATGGTCACTCCCACTCAACCTATCAGTGCGAGTATGTTAGTGCCCTAAATCCCATAAAGCCATCATTAGTATTCACTATATAGGAAATGGTCACTCCCACTCAACCTATCAGTGCGCAGTATGTTAGTGCCCTAAATCCCATAAAGCCATCATTAGTATTCACTATATAGGAAATGGTCACTCCCACTCAACCTATCAGTGCGCAGTATGTTAGTGCCCTAAATCCCATAAAGCCATCATTAGTATTCACTATATAGGAAATGGTCACTCCCACTCAACCTATCAGTGCGCAGTATGTTAGTGCCCTAAATCCCATAAAGCCATCATTAGTATTCACTATATAGGAAATGGTCACTCCCACTCAACCTATCAGTGCGCAGTATGTTAGTGCCCTAAATCCCATAAAGCCATCATTAGTATTCACTATATAGGAAATGGTCACTCCCACTCAACCTATCAGTGCGCAGTATGTTAGTGCCCTAAATCCCATAAAGCCATCATTAGTATTCACTATATAGGACAATGGTCACTCCCACTCAACCTATCAGTGCGCAGTATGTTAGTGCCCTAAATCCCATAAAGCCATCATTAGTATTCACTATATAGGAAATGGTCACTCCCACTCAACCTATCAGTGCGCAGTATGTTAGTGCCCTAAATCCCATAAAGCCATCATTAGTATTCACTATATAGGAAATGGTCACTCCCACTCAACCTATCAGTGCGCAGTATGTTAGTGCCCTAAATCCCATAAAGCCATCATTAGTATTCACTATAAAGGAAATGGTCACTCCCACTCAACCTATCAGTGCGCAGTATGTTAGTGCCCTAAATCCCATAAAGCCATCATTAGTATTCACTATATAGGAAATGGTCACTCCCACTCAACCTATCAGTGCGCAGTATGTTAGTGCCCTAAATCCCATAAAGCCATCATTAGTATTCACTATAAAGGAAATGGTCACTCCCACTCAACCTATCAGTGCGAGTATGTTAGTGCCCTAAATCCCATAAAGCCATCATTAGTATTCACTATATAGGAAATGGTCACTCCCACTCAACCTATCAGTGCGCAGTATGTTAGTGCCCTAAATCCCATAAAGCCATCATTAGTATTCACTATATAGGAAATGGTCACTCCCACTCAACCTATCAGTGCGCAGTATGTTAGTGCCCTAAATCCCATAAAGCCATCATTAGTATTCACTATATAGGAAATGGTCACTCCCACTCAACCTATCAGTGCGCAGTATGTTAGTGCCCTAAATCCCATAAAGCCATCATTAGTATTCACTCTATAGGGAATATTAATAAGGCCTATTTTTCTTTCAAGTTTAAAGCCTTATTATTTCTCGATTGGCTCGATTTTCTCTGTTATTCAGAGGGCTTTATCTCCGATATAAACCGGTTGATAAATATAATTGATTACTCATTATTAATGTAAGGAATGTATCTGTACACATCCTGGGGTTCTTATATAAATACAGCCTGGGAATTTTCCCCATACATCCTTTAATTGATTAATTGAGCAATTCAGTTGATCAGCCCCGATGACTTACCTGCAGCTGAATATCAAATCCCTTCCCGCACAACAACTTACATTAGAGAAACCTAAGGTTCAACTTTTTATTTCTAACAAATCCTAAGGCTAATAAAATGTTGAGGTAAAATTATATTATCAAGCAATGACACAGTTTGTTGCACAATGATCTGTTCTACGACATTTGTCAGATTTTGTACATATTACTGAACCGAACGACAAAACAACTATTGACTTGATTGTTATAAAAGAAACTACTCAGAAATATTTAGTGTTATAAGTAAACTTTACACACCTTTCTTTCCTTCTCGAAAGTTCGTTTCTCGGCAAAAATCCATATAATCCTTGATTTTGCCCTTTCCGTTTCGTGACCTCAATTACTGTTAGTTGAGCGCCATATTTTCAGTCGATTAACCAAGACTGTATCACTCATTCAGAATGAGCATGCACCCGCCTATTCTGAATAATTCGTCTCAAGAGAGTACAGAACGTTTATCTAAACCAATGCATTGTATGATTCGAAAAACAAATTACCGGCAATCAGTGCTTTATTTAATTTACAAACCTGACAAGGGCTTTGTTAATTTTCTCCGAAGGTCAAATAATTGTTTTTCTCATAGGAATTGGTGAGTTGCACTGGCGGCCATGTTGGTTGGTAGGAACAAAAGAAACCACATTTGCTTCTTTTGTTCCTACCAACCAAGATGGCCGCTACGCTTTTGCGACCGTATTCCCTTAGGAATGATTGCAACCCAAGAATACCTTCTGTGCAAAAACTTTGCCAATCGAGAAATAAGACAAGTAAATACCCACGACCCTCGGGTTATATTGTTCTTAATGCCGACGTTCGAGGTATTTAACCCTTACTTAGTACTAATGATAACTTAGAGAATGATGGCTTTGCCTAAACGATTACAAAAACCTACTTGGAAAGGTTTTAAATTTCTTGCAAATACAAACATTATTGCCACTATATTTCAATTGATTAACAAACATTCTTAACTGTCCCCCAGAAATGAAACGATAACCTGTAATCTTTAACAAGTACTGGTCTGACTACTGGCGGATGTTTTTTTTTCTTCCTTGACTATTCTTTCTTCTCTTCTCCATCTTTGCCTTTTTTCTTGAACTCATTGTTTGGGTGGTTGAAGTGCATCCGAAACTGACTTCTCCGATATACTGCTTGGCCTATTGTAGCACAAAAATGTTTAACCTGCTTTCAGGCGGTGGATGGTGTATTTTTCGCGCAGCAAACGGATCATCGAAGCGGCCGCCACATTGGTCGAGCGTGATTGAGACCTGGGATCGAATGACAGATGGAGGGGGGAGAGGGTGGGGGAGAAGAAGCAGAATTCGATCCCAGGTCTCAATCACGCTCGGCCAATATGGTGGCCGCTTCAATGATCCGTTTGCTGCGCGAAAAAACACACCATCTACCGCCTGAAAGCAGGCTAAAATGTTATGCTTCATACATTATACAAATGAACCTTGAGGACCAAGCGGGCAACGTTTTATTTTAGGAAATAATGCTCTGAAAACTGTCTCTCTTCTAGTCTGTAGTTAGTTTCATGGAACATAAAAGTGTTTTTTTCCTCCATGTAGATATGACTATTTTGGTACCCTGTGTGAGTTATTACCTGCCGCCCTTCCGTCGCTTGTGATTTGTCTGACGGCTGTCAACAAAGGTGAGAAAACAATCACGTGATCGTTGTAAGGATGAATATAAAAAAATAGGAATAACAATCAAATTTAAGGGCTGGAAGTACGTACGTCATTTTTGGTAGATATATAGATATAATATATATATATCGACCAATTATAACGAGAAGCCTGACTGAAATCATTTTCTCAAATTGAAGCACTATTAACAATGACAAAGTAATGCAGACGCTACCCTGAACCAGACGCTACCCTGAACCAGACGCTACCCTGAACCAGACGCTACCCTGAACCAGACGCTACCCTGAACCAGACGCTACAAGAAATAAACGGCGAAGAGGAGAGAGAAGAAACAGAAGAGCCTCTGGTGTTATCCGTTGAAAATCTCACTTCTATGCGCTGAGTTTCAAATCAAGTAAACACGTCAAACCGGTTTTGCTGGGCCATTGGTAAGCCAATGCAAATAACTGTTACATCCAGCACTCACGGTTGTGCCTGGTAATGAGTAGATTATCCAATCAGGAACGAGGTTCAAATTCTGAAGAGGCTCTTCTTTTTCTTCTCTCTCCTCTCTTTCGCCTCTTCGCCTTCAATGTCTTCGTGACTCTGGCACCCAGGATACGCTGAAGCTCGAACAACAAAATCACAAGGCTCTCGACCTTTTACATTTTTCCACGTCCTTTTTTTTCCAGGTTTTATGAACAGTAACCTTTTGAGTGACGTATCAACGAAGCTAGGATTCAGGAAAGCAATCGATGTCGAGGCTGATACTATCTACAAGTACGTAACTAGCCTGTGGCCTGTACTCGGGAGAGGGTTCATGACGTAATATACCGGGTCCGGTTTTGAACCTAATTCCAATTCCAGATTTTTCGTAAAACTATGTCGAATTCAGAATAATCAAACAGGAAGAAATCTGGTTTCGTTTTCACAATAACTTGGAAATCCGGGTTTGGAGCTACTTTTTCTCGTCAAACCTGGTCCGGTTCTAGACCTCATGGCCTCACATACATACCATTTAAAATACAACGCTGAAAGAGTTGACACTCCTCATACGTACTACATATCCTACTGTGCAGTATTGGGTAAGTCAGGTCACGAATAAAAAACATTTTCGCTTTTTAAAATCCTGTCCTTCAGGTTATGATGTTTCTAATGCAACAAGCCACCAGTACAGTGTAATTCCTAAACCTGAAATGCTGTCTAGCAACAACTTGGTCAATAATTGTTAATTAATGAGTACTGTTAGTATGACTTTTTTTCTATACGCATAGAGCCACAAGTCATCAGGCTACGAGATCTAGAGGGAGAGCTCATTAAAAAGATTACACATTGCATCCTCCATTTTGTTTTAGCCTCAGTAGCGAGCGAGGTGGGGGGGGGGGGGGAGAGAAACGATAGGGGGAGGGGGGAGCTCCCTTCTCCTTCCCGGCCCTCTCTTTTCTTCTTCCCCTCCCCTGCGCCACTAGCCAGGTTATGTTTGTTTACGTACGTGGATGTTTTGTATTCTAATTCTAAAAAAACAAAGCTTCGAACGTTATGGAAGAGCTTTATCACCGACTACTGTCTAATCAACTTGTGGACGTCAGGTGACATACATTAATATTCATTGTTCTTTGCTCCGATAAAGGGCTGACGCTCGAGACGTTAGCATATATACAACTATGTGACGTTAAATAACTTGTTGTCCTATTTCATGAAAGAGTAGGGGTTTGCCTCCGGGCACATTCTGGAGGGCCGAGTACATTGCGCCACAGTAGCAGTTCGTATCTCATTAAAATACCTCCCTTGTGAAGCGTATTTGAATATTTACCAATTAGACTATGAGCTCGAAGTTTCTATCAGCTGATAGTTGACGAGAAGGAGCGTAGCGAGTAGTCTAATTGTTTTAGTAGAAACCAACTAGTAGTTCATTCTTAAACTGAAACAATTTTTTTTTACATTTTGACGGCTTGGCAGCCATTGTTTTGCTTTGAAAACCGGCTTTTTTCGCTACTCACTATCTATCACAGAATATATAGTGAGTAGCTTAGCCAATCAGATTGCAGGATTCGTGAAAGAACACTAGTTGGTTTCTACTAAAATCATATAGAAAGTGCAACAACAACAACATGCTTTATTTAATACCACTAATGTTACAGTTTGATAGAAGAATGAATGTAAATTAAACGATTGCTTTGGTAGATGCTAGGGTAGCATCAAAACAGTGTCATGATAAATATGTTTATTGTATGCTGCCGTAACAAGAGTAGAGAAAGAAAAAGAATATGGAACGACACCAAAACAAACAACAAATATATGGTGTAACTACTAGTGCGCTGTATAAATAATTTACTTTACTTTACTTTATACCTTATCATGCAATATTGCGCAGCGTCTACTGTAATGTCAGGGGTGGTGTTAGTAACATTGTCAAGCTGAGACCAGTGATCTACGGTAATGTCAGGGTTGGTGTTAGTACACACTCTGTCATGCTGAGACCAGTGATCTACGGTAATGTCAGGGGTGGTGTTAGTACACATTGTCAAGCTGAGACCAGTGATCTACGGTAATGTTAGGAGTGGTGTTAGTAACATTGTCAAGCTGAGACCAGTTATCTACGATAATGTTAGGAGTGGTGTTAGTAACATTGTCAAGCTGAGACCAGTGATCTACGATGATGTTAGGAGTGGTGTTAGTAACATTGTCAAGCTGAGACCAGTGATCTACGGTAATGTCAGGGGTGGTGTTAGTACGCACAATGCTTATCATTTCTAACTGTTTCTTGCTGCTTGCTCATATCGTAGCCCTTCGATTTGTAACGCAAGTTTCCCTGGTCATGAGGTGTACAGTATCGTGTGTAAATTGACCAATGCTATGCATAAGCTAGAGCTGGCTAAGGATACGTAAGTACACTTACACGAGTCTATCATTCACTTGTTTTAAAAATTAAAATAACACAACAATTCAGGTTTCAATACTACTTCAAATATATCCCTTACATTTATTACATTAGAGTCAGTGGTATACGGGATGGTAGCAAAATCGTAAAAATGATATCGCACTACGGCCTCCAGTAGAGATGTCATTGTTACTCACATTGTTACCCCGGGGACCTGGGCACGAGTCGAGAGCCACGAGGAAGGGAGGTCGGGTAAAAGAAGGATTTTGAGAAAAATAAAGAGTTAGAAATCAAGGTACGAGTTGTTGCAGCAGTGCCAATCGTTATCAACACGTGTAGAATATCACTTCGCAGACCAAAATTTGTTTTGTCTGATTTGCTCTTTTTTACCTCCTTATGTTCCTAAAATGTGAAACTGAAACATTATTTAAAATAACGATAACGTAATCATGAGCAAATTTGTTAGATTTTCACTTCGTTTGACAGAATTTAAAGATATTTTGCTGATCTTCTTTAGAAATGAAAATGCTCACCAACTGGTTTTCATGTAATACAAATTAAATTACATGGCTGCTTGGAGATACAGAATTTATCTTTTCAGCTCACTCGTGAGTTATCAAATAAACACTCAAAGATAAATCCCGTACGGCCATGTAATATTCTCTACGTAACATACGGAAAGAAATAGTAGGGTTTATCGGTAGTGAAGAAACATGTGACAATTAGTAGTCAATAGAAATCCGGCCAAACCCTTCAGGCAATGTGTCACTCATCAACGGCAATATGTTATTTCTTTGCAGGGAGAGAGGATGGATCCTTGACCGTCAACTCCAGGCTAATACTCTCAGTTATTTTCGCTTGGAATTTGGACGACGAATCAGCGAACAGTAAGTAGCGCATGCGCGAAATAACTAGACATTTATTAGGCCTGATTCAAACGTCGAACTTTTCATGCGCCGAACCTAATTAGATCAAACGAAGTCGCCAAATTATATTTTGTTTCAATTGCGCAAGATTCAAACGTCGAACTTTTCATGCGCCGACTCGAAATGAAAATGTTTGTTATCTAGGTTTTTCAAAGTTTATTAGCAAAATATGGCAATATGTATATTGTATTTGTCAAAATGTATCTTTGTCTGCAATATATCCGAACTCATCGAAATTTTTTTAATTAATTGATGGCGCTATCTGCCAGATTAGCTTTGCTATTTAGATAGCCTAAACCGTAATGTTAGTCTCTTTCTTTCCTAAATTCCTAAATTGTTTCTTTCTTTCTAAAAGTGTGCATATATTTTCCAACTTCTGGTACAAATAAGTGATTGTTGTTGTTAAACATAGCCGCTATTCGACGAAATAAGTATAGATTATTACATGTTAAGAGCTTGATATCATTTTTATTCACGAGTTTTTCATGCCATATTGCGAACGAGCGAGTCTTCGATCGTATCACTTCAATGTTGATACGGATTTTATTCACGGCTTTATCGATCCTAAAAACGTAATTTTAAAATATACCAGAAAACAAGTGGGAGTAAAATATACGTCTGGTATAGACAATTGTTGCCGATTTTGTGATTAAAACTTAAAAATAAGTAAGAAACATTTCTTTTTTGTTATAATGTATTTTAGGTGCGTCAATATCTTGGGTGAATTACAAACAGAAGTAACTGAGCCGCTGTCTAGGATTTACTACAACACAACGATTGACGAGTGGATAAAGGACAAGTTAGATGATAACCTCACAGAGGCGAAGAAAATTAAGATCTTAATAGAGCAAGTGGAAAGGGACTATGATGAAATGTTAAAACAAGAGCAACAACAGCAAAAACAACCACAGAGACAACAAGCTTCAGATGAGATAAACACTGAATTAAAGCACCAGTCGCAATTACCTGACTTTTAGAACTGTAATATCGATACAAATGAAAACGTATGTGAAATAAGAACTTCATTCCTTTGAATAGTAAACTTGGTTTATTTTTAAATGCTCAGATGTACAGAACGAAAGAAGGTTCGCGCCATAGTCAAAATTTCATGCGCGTGACGTTTAATACTGTCGGTGCGCGTAATATATCATGGTTATGTTTAATAATGTCAGTGTGCGTGATATATCATGGTTATGTTTAATATTATCAGTGTGCGTGATATATCATGGTAATGTTTAATATTGTCAGTGTGCGTGATATATCTTGGTTATGTTTAATACTGTCAGTGTGCGTGACCTATCTTGGTTATGTTAAATATTGTCAGTGCGCGTGACATATCATGGCTATGTTTAATATCGTCAGTGCGCGTGAAATATCTTGGTTATGTTTAATACTGTCAGTGTGCGTGATATATCTTGGTTATGTTAAATATTGTCAGTGCGCGTGACATATCTTGGTTATGTTAAATATTGTCAGTGCGCGTGACATATCTTGGTTATGTTAAATATTGTCAGTGCGCGTGAGATATCTTGGTTATGCTTAATACTGTCAGTGCGCGTGACATATCTTTGTTATGTTTAATATTGTCAGTGCGCGTGACATATCTTGGTTATGTTTAATAATGTCAGTGCGCGTGACATATCTTGGTTATGTTTAATAATGTCAGTGCGCGTGACATATCTTTGTTATGTTTAATATTGTCAGTGCGTGAGACACATCTTGGTTATGTTTAATATTGTCAGTGCGCGTAATATATCATGGTTATGTTTAATATTATCAGTGTGCGTGATATATCATGGTAATGTTTAATATTGTCAGTGTGCGTGATATATCTTGGTTATGTTTAATACTGTCAGTGTGCGTGACCTATCTTGGTTATGTTAAATATTGTCAGTGCGCGTGACATATCATGGTTATGTTTAATACTGTCAGTGTGCGTGATATATCTTGGTTATGTTAAATATTGTCAGTGCGCGTGACATATCTTGGTTATGTTAAATATTGTCAGTGCGCGTGACATATCTTGGTTATGTTAAATATTGTCAGTGCGCGTGAGATATCTTGGTTATGCTTAATACTGTCAGTGCGCGTGACATATCTTGGTTATGTTTAATATTGTCAGTGCGCGTGACATATCTTGGTTATGTTTAATAATGTCAGTGCGCGTGACATATCTTGGTTATGTTTAATAATGTCAGTGCGCGTGACATATCTTTGTTATGTTTAATATTGTCAGTGCGTGAGACACATCTTGGTTATGTTTAATATTGTCAGTGCGCGTAATATATCATGGTTATGTTTAATAATGTCAGTGCGCGTGACATATCTTGGTTATGTTTAATACTGTCAGTGCGCGTGACATAGATTGGTTGAGAAAATCAGTCTGTGTAAAAAACATCCGTCCGCCGGTTGTAAAAAACTAGGTCAAGTTTTGTGGAAAAAAAATCACCAGTGTGATACTGGTTGGATATTTTCGAAAATTAAATAATTTTCATATGTCAGCTTCTGTCACAAAAATTAGAAACGGAAACTTTAACTTATTTTTCAAAACCTTGTGATAGTAAATTATGTGAGTCTAATTGCTTGCTCTGCGCGTATATTTAACAATTAGACTGCGAGCTCGAGGTTTCTATCATACAAATAGAGTGTGTCCTTCGTGGGGTGGTCCCTTCATATAGGCAACACATAAATTGCAATAGAATTAACACAATACGAAACAATAGAACGAAATACACATTCATTTCTGCCTACATGAAGGGAGAATCCCATCGAGGAACTATCGGCTGATAGTTGCCCGCGGAAATATAAACAAATATAATGCTAGTTTTAAGAACATCAAATTTCCAAGGGAAACTATCAGCTGATAGTTCCGAGACAAACACACTCTATTTGTCGTTATTGTTCATCACAAAATTGTCTTCCGCTCTCAGCCGGCACTATCGCCTGATAGTTTGCACACGTGATCGCTTTTAGCCAATGAGCGCGCGCCAACATTTTGTGGTGAACTATAAAATCAGATGTTGGCGAGGAGCGCAGTTCCGAGTTAGAAACCAAGAGCGAGAAGTCTAATTGTTTTAGTATAACCAAGCCACCGTTCTACCAATTTAGCGGATGGAGAAAACTGTGGAGAAAACTGTGATTTTTTGTCTGCAGCGCGCGTACGGTAACCAGATATGAGAAAGATACTTGCAATCGATGTGGGACGTTACTCGGTATTAGTGATGTCGTCGGAGCAGCTTCTTGCAATCGAGATGATCTGGAGAACTTCATCCAATTTGTCTCTACCTTCCACCCCGCTCTCCAATTTACACACAACATCTCCGAGGCCGAAATGCCTTTTCTGGACGATACGTATTTCTGGTAACAGAATTCACACATCCGTTTACTATAAAGAAATGGATACTCACAGCTATGCTCCACTCTGACTCATCTCATCCTCGCCACTGCAAGAGCAGCATTTCATACAGCCAATTGCTTCGCCTTTGCCGTCTCTGTTCCAATGATGAAGGCTTCATTGTCAAATCCCAAGAAATGTGTACATTTTTTAATGCGCGGTTATTTATCTACCTCCGGTACAGCAAGATCTAGAAAAGGTTATGAAGAGACTGGACGCCCTTAACGTTACCGGATACCTTCAAAACGAAAAAGATGGGAAAATATTTTTTTTCGCACAGAAATGTAGTTTTAGTAGTAGTGTGTCATATACCAAAAACTCCGTTCAAAAAATAATAATATTGACGGAGAAATACCAAAAGGAAGCTTTTAACCGGAAGTAAACGGTTCTTTTTGATTGACAGCAGATCAATAAACACATGACAAGTGCTCACTCGCCCGTAACGACGGTGTGGGGAGAGCACATATTAAATTCATTTCATATACCAATGTTTATCTTTATTGAAAAAAGTTTTTCCACACACGATTCCACAATTCCATCGGTCGTTGGCCTTATATCTTACAAAAAGCAAGCAGGGTGTCCTTAGCTTGGAAAACAAAGAAAAAAGCAAAGCAAAACGAGGCCAAACAATGCATACGGCTACAATTACAAAGCCAAATAGGAGTCCTCGCAAAACCCGACAAGCGTTTCTTTCAGACAGAGTGCCGAGTGGTCCACATCTGAACATAAAGAAGAATTGATAAGAGCCAGCCGAGAGAATATTTGTTTCTAAGAAAACTTAGATGGAAATGTAAAGTCTGACGGTGACCCTGAAACGGTTGAACCACGATCTCGCTATTGCCGTGCTGTTTCAGACGCCTGCAAATTGCTGTTTCCTCTACTAACTTATGCTGGCATTCAAGGCGTCTCTATAGGTGTTCACCTTGGCTTTGTCTTTCCCATTTTTCTAGCCTGGGAAACTCTCGGGCTCTCGGGTTTAGTTTTCGGGTCGGGTGGAAATGTTGGGTTACCTGTGGGCCGAGCGAGGCCCGGACCCGAAAACTAAAACTAACATTTCCGAAAAAAACCGAGAGCCTGTAAGCAGGCTATTGATATCTCCGCTGCAAAACCGTGTCGGGGAATTGGAAAATTCTAAAAATAGAGCTCTTGACGGCGTTTTCCGCAAATCTACTCTGATTATTTTTCGCCTTTTCACGGAGAGCATGATAACTTTTGAACTAAATCGAATTTTGAAATTCCCCGACAAGGTTTTGTAATACGATTCCTCTGAAATGCAACAAAGCAAATAGATTTTAAAACTTTAAAATATTTTCGGATTCGGAGCTTCTGAAAGCCATCTCACTAGATCCGAGAAACGGGATCGCGGAAAATTCGAGATTTTCAAAGAACTCAAAACTTTTTATGTATTCTTGTAGCCAATTTTATAAGCTTTAAAATGATACATGAATGATTTATCTACGATGTTTTCTCGAGGCGCTACATAATTTAGACTGGAAACGCACCCTGAAGGTATCCGGTAACCTTAACAAGCACAATCCTAATGATAATTGAAGAAGTGAGGACTTGCCATCCTCTTAATAACTACGTTAAGCGCATCATATTGAGCAACATATTGAGCAACTACTCCTGAGTAATGATCCAGCCACCAAGGAAATATTTCCCCTTCCACATTTAGTTGTCCATCAGCGAGACTGTAGCCTGATCATGAGGAGTATCCTATTCCACACTACGGATAAATGCCTCTTTGATGCTCACCTGGATACATTCACCAGTAACCACTCCCGATGCCGTACCTGCCAACACACGTCTTGTATCTGCAAGACTACAAAAGCTCCATCAAGATCAAGGAGCATTTTCTTGTCAGTCAGCAATGTGATCTACTGCATGAGTTTCATGCCGCCGTTGTACTGAACTGTACATCGGAGAAACGAGGCAAGGCTCCCTTGGAGAACGCTTTGGTGAACATCTCAGAAGCATACAAAATAGTTCACCTGGTTTTCCCGCAGCTGAGTATTTCAACGGTAACAACCATTCCCTAGTCGACGCAGAGATCCGAGGTATAAAGTTTTGCAGAGGCATAGCAACAAGCACAGGAAGAAACAAGACATGTGGTTCATCTTCATGCTTGAGACTTTGCACTGCGTGCACTCCCCTCCCACATCCCACCCTTCCCACACCCTCCCTACCTCCCCCCCCCCCCCGGTACTCCCATATATAAGCTATACGGGTATGTGCCGCTACAAACTGAAAGGGTATGGTTTCGAGCTGTTGTAGTCTACAATAGGGTTATAAAGTTTGCTTTTTTAGTCTGGAACAGGATATGATTTTGAGGCATGAAACAGGAGCCCATGGGGCTACTGCATGAAAGTATGAGACCGCACATGTTCATTGATTTCTCTTAGATTTCTCTTAGATTTCTCTTAGATTTCTCTTAGATTTCTCTTAGATTTCTATTGTATTATTATTATTATTATTAGTTTCTCTTGTTATTTTGACATTGATTTTCAAAATAAATTGAGAAAGAAAACAAACCACAGAGAAAAATATCATTGTAATACCACGTAAAGCGGCCTTGAATCGCGTTGTCTGCGTGGAATAGTATATTATTTTCATTATGATAAATCGAGACAATGACTTCAGAGCTTGTGGAGTTAAGATATGGAAGGGGATGAGCTTCCTTCGGCCGGCTAGAACACGCGCCAAGTATGAACGTAAAGTAACAAACGTTGCCCTTGAACTACCACTCAGCCTTAATTTCTACCCAATACTCAAAATAATCCATGGCTCGGCGTAACACGCTATGTTCAATCTTCTTGACCCACTTCTCAAAACGTGTGTTCCGTACTATGCAGGGTAAAGATTCACGAGCGGGTTGTTAACAAAAGTCAGGCGTGGATTGGGATTAAATTTGTTAATAGACCAAGCACCTCTAAAGTTATATGCCGTTTACCCTTCGTAAAGATTCAATTCCTCTAAATGACAACTGACAAATGGCCAAAATGTTAACTGAAAACTGACATGTAGACCCCCCCCCCCCAATCAGACCCTCATAGTTATTAGGAGTGGTGGCATGTTATCTACGGTCCCAAAGGCCCAACGCTTAGGGCAGGAGCATCTCACAGAGGTGCGTAGCCTGAGATTAGGGCAGTCGTGGGAATGTTTCCCGTGTTTTTCCTCTGCGGTCCTTGTACACCAGGGCCGGGTTGTTCGAAGCAAGGTTAACTTTAACCCTAGGTTAGCGCTAAATCTGTAATTGTAATCTGTACAGTTTAACCCAGGGTTAGCGATTTAACCCTGGGTTAGCGCTTAACCTTGCTTCGAACAACTGGGCCCAGGAAGCGAATAACATCGTGCGGGGAGGCGGAGACCGGCAATGGATTTAAAGAAAGGCAGGCTATGTAAGAAAGCTGAAAATTCGGATTCAAGACTATGTTTCTGTTTTTCAATGGTTTACTTAATTTAATCTTGTTAAGCTGCGATATTCTTGCGTCTAACCCTTCGATATCCAGAGGAATCTACGTTGTCTGGACTTGAGATGAGTCTTGTGGACGTTTGAAGCCACATCGTTGACAGTACTGACAGAAGCAGTCGTCGTTTGGATACAGGCATTGAGGGCAGGATACGGCAGGGCGCCAGTGAGATACGGGCTGCTAGGGGCAGGGAAGCCTGGAACGATATACGGGAACTGAATCAGTCTTAGAGGAGGCGGAAAGCCCATAAGTTCCATGGGCTTTTATCGCACGGCGGCCATGTTGAGTGCGAGGCTACCGGGGCCAAAACTATTGTTTTATCCAAGATGGCCGAACTGCGATAACAGCCCATTGAAGAGGACGGCATGTGAAGGAACCATCAGTTGACGGTAGCAAGAGAAAGGACGGGTCTCCTTTATCTCCGAGGAGAAAGGTATAGATAGCAGAAGAGTTGATGATGGGACACCAATAACGCGTTGGTTGTAAATCCGGAGCCAAGAACGTGCATGGGCGAGGGTGTGTGGTCATAAAACGCAACAAAGGGCCAATCAGGATGAACGGGGGAAATACGTATGCATTTCTAATGTGCGAGAGGTCCTGGCAAAATATGTTGACGCCATGTGACAAGGGGGTTGGTCATGGTGTGAAGTGGGGAAGAGGGTGGTCCGTGAAGTCCGATTGTGCATTCGAGTCCAGGGCCATAATATCAAAATCGTGGGGACCAAAGGTTGTCTGCAAACTTGACCAGCTTTGTGGGCTGAGCATGGCGTCGAGATCTGAGAGCGAGCGGGATGGGGCGTCCGCTAGGTTGTCTGCCGAAGGGATGTAATGGAGTCGCAGGTAGATGTTAAGCTCTGAGGACACCCATAAGAGCTCTTTAAGAGCCTCCGTCATGAGCTTACTATTGGCCCCACCGCGACTCCAGGAGTGAATAAACGTAGAACTATCGACCTCTGCGTCGACCCTGGCATTATGGAGGACTTCCTTTCCGGCTTTGAGAGTTGATATTAACTAAAGGCGTGAGTTTCTCTGACCGAAATGGGGAGCGCTCTAAGAACCTTTCCCCAGTAATCACGGACCGTAATCACGGATGTCCCTGCAGTGGATATATTACTCCACCCCAACCGGAACTTGAAGCATCAGACGAAACCGCAATCTTAAGATGGCGCTCGTCTTGCCAAGGAGGGTGACTGGCCCAGGAGTCGAGGAACCTGAAGAGTCTTAAGGAGAACTGTGCTAAGATCTCTTCCCTTATGGCGACAAACTTGGATTTCTTATCTTCTGGGAGGATAAAGGCTAAGAGGGACGAGTCACAAATAAAACCCAGGAATCTCACTCGTGGTGATGGAGACAGGTTGACTTTCGTATGGCGATGAAGTATAGCCTAGGTTTGTTAGGACAGTGCAAGCGATAAAGATGGCGGCTTGGCTGAGTTGGAAATCGGTCCACTGTTGCGTTGCCCGATATGGGGATCGTCGGTGTACTGCGAACATGGTACACCGACTGTTATAATAAAGCCCAATAGTCTGGTATATCTATGCGCTGGTTTTCCATCCAAATGGGATTGTATTAAATGTTACAAAACCACACTTGCCATTGCAAACCAAAAATAGTTCTGCAGTTTGGGGAGAGTAACACATGGTTGTACCCACTCTTGTCATCCAGCGTAGTTTGGAAGTGCAAATGATGGATGTACCTAGGTAAATCCCGGAGGTGGTCTAATGAGAATGGGGTATCCCTAATCCACAGGTTAAGGAACCTTTCGTCGTGGCATAAACGGGGCTTTGTGGGCTCCACCGTTAAGGTGAGGCGGAGGCGTGTGTGCAGTTTCTCTCACAACTATCAAAGAATCGTTATGGACGTGCTTCAGGATAGTATCGTTAATAAAATTTTCAAAATGCTTGCATGAAGGATTGTTAGGAAAGGTGGTATGGGAGGAACCTCACTTTCGTATTCTAGATCCTGAAACTTGCCCTTAAAATGTTGTGTAAACTGTAAACTACCAGCATCTACACCGTTATTAATTAATTCCGTAACAAGTCGGGTTGCTGTTACTGAAATCGACTACGAACTCCCATGTCGCCTGATGATTATGGATTCCCCTGCCTTGAAGTAACGGCGGTCTCGAAATAAAACGTTCTCTACCGATGCTAAAACGTGTCTGTGCGCTACCATTTCAACCGGAGGTTGGGATCCAATGGCGTGGTGCGGCTTGCCTTTCCAGTCACAATACTGAATACACACTGATCCAGACATAGCGGCTTGTAAGCGCGACGAGAATGACTGAAGGCTTGGGCGGTAACAAGGCTAGAAGCCTACGGAAAAGCGGTAGATGTGTATAAGGAATACGTGACGCAGAAAATTAGGCAGGCCGGCACGCCACTGGACCCAAGAAACGCCGTCGAAACGGAGAGAAGGTATAAGAAAACCCCTCTTGGGCCAGTGGAGAGCAAGTCTGAGTGCGCTCAAAAATTTGACGAGCTAAGAAAATGTTGACGCAGTAAAGGTGGGTGTAATTTAATAAATAAATTACGCTGAACAGAACGAAATACAATAATTAGATTCAAGTCTGATCACTCATTGGTAACAGTTAGTAAGGGCGATAGCCGGGGCTACCACCCCTGTGGCTGCCTAGTTGCCCCCTGTTCCAGGAAGGTTAACGTCTAGTGCGCGAGGGGCAAATACGCGCGAAGTGTTTAGGGATTCGCAGACGAAGCACCCCTCCCTTGCAGATTGGCGCGGAGCAGGTTGAGCCCGCAGGGGCTGCGGAGGGTTGTTAAACTGTTTGGTGGTACCGGCCTTTTTCTACTTGTCTAGAACCGTGGCCACCTTACACTCCTCGGTGAAACCAAGTAGTTTTTGAAGTAGGATTCTTAGGTTCTTGTCGTTGATATTCTCCCTAATAGACCTCAGGCAGGCCTCATAATACTTGGCCTCTTTATGGCTAGAGAACTTCGCAGCGTCCACCAGTACTTCAACTGCCGATAAGGCCAGATGAGCATCGAACAATTTTGGTGCCCTATTAATGGCCTTTCGAACATTTATTAACGCCTGGGAAACATCCCCCTCGGCGTTCGCTCTGGTAAGGCTCTCCACCTTCTTCTCCAATGCGGAGGTCAACTGAGCAACGTCCGAGAGAGGCGAACAAAGGAAAAATAGAAAAAGCCTGGTTAGGAAACTGGAACGTGATAACCATGGCTGAATGATAAGGTGCGAAAACGGCATGAAGCTCCAAAATCTTCATCTCCTGCAATGACAGGAGGTTTTCCTGAGACACACACTTAGTAAAAATTATAACGGACGAGAATCGATATAAAGCTTTTCCACTTGCCGTAAAATCGGCAATAGCTCAATAATCTTCATCCCTGCTATATATGAAAAATTACCGGCAAACGAACGCCTAAGAAATTATAGCCGGTACGAAAAATCGGGATATAGCTGCCATCTTCAACCCCTTGCCGTGTTTGAAAAAGTTACCGGCACACCCGCGCCTAAGAAATAATAAGGTGCGAAAGTCGGCATATAGCTCTGTAATCTTCACCCCTGCCATATTTGAAAATAATTTCGGCAGGCCCGCGCCCAAGAAATTAAAAGGCGCGAAAATTGGCATAGAGCTCTGTTATATTCACCCCTGCGATTTCCACAGGCGGTTGTGGAATTAGAGCCATGACTGACGCAGTAACGGGAGCTGAAGAGACGCGTGTAAAGGTGACCGTCTTCTCCGAGATTGGCGCAAAGGATGAAATAAGGAGAGAGTTGGTTGCCTTTATGCCGACGCTAACATTTCCCGCCATTTCAGGTGGCCCGCGGCTATTTATTTTGGCAACGGGGTCTTTTTAAATCGCGTTTTTGAATAGCTAAACATTATCCGATTTCTGAGATTTTTTGAACTTTTAATAAAGAATCATCGAATTTGATAAAAAGTACAATTAGAAAGTGATTAACAAAGAATTGCTGAAGATATCAGCGATTTTCTAAAACGTTGTTTTTTAGGAAAGAGCGTATATTTCAAAACCCAAAAAGATGGATTTGTTCCATTTTACTTTCAACGAGTGCCCAACCTTCAGGTTAATCGGCACCATACAAGTTTCTCAGCAAACGGCTGATCAATTTTAACCTTAAAATGTTATGCTCATGCATCTGGTTCAACTGCCTGAGAAATATGACAGTAATAATTAAATCATACATACCATATGGAAGTTCAATACCACTTGAAACTTATGTGCCAAAGGCAAGAAGATCGGAAAACTGCAACTAACGTTATGCGGCGAACGAAGTAAGATAGGTTATTGCTGGATATTTGCGAAAATCGAGAAATTTGTATTCTTTCGGCGTCAAAATTTACTCGTTTGTTTTTCTTAAGTTCCTAATATGACTTACAGTAGCATATTTTAAAGTACCTTACCGAGTTTCAGCGCGCTTTGACCATACGCTTTTGAGAAATAAAGGCTGTAAACTTCAGCTTGTGCGAGACTTCTAAAATCTAAATGCTTGGAAAATACTCCATGATCGCTAAATTATTCATTGTGTTTGTTTTGAATTTCCGCACGGGTTCTGCCACTTGGGAATCGCGAGGCAAGGAATAATTAAAATTAATGTTGAAATTAAAATGAGGATTAATTTTGCAAGTGTAAGTAAGGTATTTGTAATAATAGTTCCAGGCTGAGTAATGTTTCGGTGCCAAGGAGTATCCTACTGTGGAAACGTTCTTCAAATGTTCTCCCCTCGTCGCTACTTACTATACCATGTGGGGTTTACGGTCGTTTCGCTAACGAGTCGTTTCGCCAACTGTCATTTCGATAACGTCTTAAGTCGTTTCGCTAACGTCCTAAATATGTTCTCTTGCTTGTTAAGGTTCTATGTACCGTATATTCCGGTGTGGAAACGACCGGATACCCCATGTGGACATAACACGTAACACCTGTTTCATGGGTTACTGCATGCACACAGTCCCATGAATTGCAAACTTCGTTCGCCGCATAACGTTAGTTGCAGTTTTCCGATCTTCTTGCCTTTGGCACATAAGTTTCAAGTGGTATTGAACTTCCATATGGTACTATGTATGATTTAATTATTACTGTAATATTTCTCTGGCAGTTGAACCAGATGCCTGAGCATAATAGTTTAAGGTTAAAATATCAGAAATCGGATAATGTTTAGCTGTTCCAAAACGCGATTTAAAAAGACCCCCGTTGCCAAAATAAATAGCCGCGGCCCACCTTGAGGTTACTGGGGCTCCCTGTTGATTTCACGACCTAATTTACACTCTCTTTTGACGCGTCTCTAATTTATGCATACTGAGAATAGGGTGCAGATTTTTTGGGGTCTGAAAAAGATATGGAAAATCATATATTTTGGTCTGACATAGGGTCAGGGTTTTGAGATCCCAGGCGGGATACCCCCACCCAAAATTCCGGAGAGTACTCACCCATCATGATCGCACTTCCCTGCATGGATACGGCCTGGATATAAGGCGAGCCATTGTATATATGATACAATTAGGACGCGAATATTGTAACGTACTTATGTATGAAATGAACTAATTAAACTTGAAATATTTTCTTACATTTTTGATAAAAAGCGTAAAATAAGAGTTCGGCGGTATAGATTTCGTCACGGACATGCGCAGTGTGCAACTGTGTGAAACTGAACACATTATTGTAAGCGGAGCACTCTGATTGGCTAAGAATCACTTTGCTCAAAAGCTATGTTCTGTACGCTTCAGTGTTAAATGGTCTTGTTTCAAACAAAGAAAACATTTGACGCTTGAATGAGCAGAATGAGAGCGATCACAAGAGAAAAAGGACAAATTTCAAGAAATTCGTACCCATGTTTAATACTAGAGCAACATGTTTGAATGAACTAGTCAATAGCAGTAAGCTAAGGCGAAATACCTGATGTCGCTTCAAAATGAGAACTTTATACTGATGACTCTAGTTGTGGAAGGTTGTAAAAGCAAAGGGCGAGTTATAAACGCAGTTCCATACCATAATATTTATGGTCAGAATGCTAATAGAGCTAACCACAAATTTGTATCAGATTTCCATGGTTTCCATGGTTTCCATGCGTCTGAATGCTGCGTTCATATTGGTTAGCACACATGGAATAATTAACGAATGTTATAAAAAGATGAGAAATACAACGAGTAACGAGAATCAAGTGATTAAAAATAAAATGTAACTTATTTAAATGCACTAACCAAACCATAACCGAACCATAAAACTTACCCTAACCACTTAGAAAAGAAGTTCCCAGGTAAACGACGAGTTCTCGCTCGGGTTAGAGTTCACTAGCTGCCGCTAATCGTACATTTATTTAAGCCTTCATTGATCCGGTTAAATGCCATGAATGCTTTATTTTATGGCTTTTGCTGAACGAAGCTGTACTTCAGTAAAGGAATGGTAAACGTGCAGCGTGCGTCCATCGAGTCGCGGGAGTTTGCTGAGCACGAAAGATGCGTTTATGGTTCGGAGGGTTTGTGTTAGTGCATTTAAATAATTGTTTACTCGTTACTCGTTTTCTTGTTACTCCATAACTCGTTTTAGTAACACCCAAAGGCAGTCATCAACGGCTCGCTCCACATATCAAGAACGTACATTTAGAATTAGAACTAAGAACAATTATATCCGCTATGTTTGAAGCTTACTATGGAATTTACTACTATCTTATTAGTATTTTTTTCGATATCATCATTTTACAATTTTATATCTTTACTAGATTTTTCATTGGTAATTTTTTTATATTCATACATTGGAAAAGGACGTCGAACATTTGACTTAATTTATAGTTATATATATTTTTATCCGTTTACTATTTGTGCCTGTATTTACAAATAAGGTACGCTCAAGCATGTTAAGGCCTGGTTCAAGGACCAAATTTCGGGTCATTTGAGCACAGCCGAGTACGGTAAGTGCGCCAAGTTTCTCACGATAATATATATCGTCATTCTTGACTCCCTGTGGTCTGTCACGTGACTTAGACCACAAAATCAGTAAATCAAAAACGCGGCTCCGAGTTTAACAGAAACAGTGAAGATAATGAGTGGATGTGGTTAAGGTTAAAGCCTTTTACCTATATTTCAGCTTAGAAAAGATGACTACAATGTTTCGTTAACGAGTTATGCAAAATAGGTCACGTGACTTTGTGTACCCTTAATATTTCCTTATCTTTACATGATAGTCATGTTTTCTAAGCGTCAGTGGTCTACAACACTGGTGGAAGAGGAATATTTCAGCAGGGTTACTTTCTCTTTATATATTATCGTCGCAACCGCATTTTACTTAAATGATTTTCTCTAATGATGACATCACCGATCACGTGATACGATATTCATCCATTTAAGAAATTTAAAGTGCCTATGAAGCTTATTTTTTTATTTTAGATATCAATTCTACATCAAGTGAATAGTAGAATGGTACAATATATCTTGTTTTGCATGCTGTGCCGCTGAGTTAAGGAGGTTTTAATATTCAAAATGCTAATTACATGACGTCAGGGGAGGCATCAATTATTATACAATTTTTTTTGTTACAATTAAACAATTTTTTTAAATTACCAGTATTATACCCATGGTTGAAATAAAATGATTTTAGAAATTTGTTTTCCTATATCAGTAGAAACGCCCATTCACAACCACTAAGAAGTGATTGCAGATACCTCCCCTGACGTCATGTAATTAGCATTTTGGATATTAAAACCTCCTTAACTCAGCGGTACAGCATTCAAAGCAAGATATATTGTAACAAGATATATTGTAACAAGATATATTAGAATTTACGACACCGTTACGGTAGGGGAGGCAACTCTTGGTGAAGTGGACGAAATAAAAATTCTAGGTGTAACATTACAGAATAATCTTAAATGGAACTCTCATATTTCGGACACCATCAAAAAAGCGTCAAAGAGACTATACTTCCTAGTTCAGCTTAAGCGCGCTAATGTTCCTGCAGACGAACTTGTCCAATTTTATACTGCCTGTATTCAATCTGTGTTGTTATATGCCAGCCCGGTATTTCATTATAGTCTCCCAGATTATCTTAGCTGTTCACTTGAACGAATACAAAAACGAGCCCTACGCATTATATATGGATACGATCTTTCGTACTCTGACCAGCTTAACTTTTCTGGTCTATGTAGCCTTGCGGACCGTAGGTCACAACTCTGCCAGAGTTTATTTCGGAGGATACTGTCGCATCCAGAGGGAAATCTATATGGCCTCCTACCGTTTAATACAACGCGCCCAACTGTTACCTTAAGGAGTAGAAATCCTATGTGTATACCATCATGTAGAACTAATAGATATAGAAACACCTTTATAATATCGGGCGCAAATGATTACAATAACAATCGTAAGTAACTACAATCGATGTATTTAGAAATTTTTAATTGTAATATAGCATTAGTTCAATTAGAGCAGTATATAGTATATCCTTCTTAAAACTTAGTTAACTTATCTAGAACCATATTAATGTAAACCTCCGTAATTCAGTTTTTGCTGTAAGTGAGAAATATTTGTAATAAACGATCTATCTATCTATCTATCTAACATTCTACTATTCACTTGATGTAGAATTGATATCTAAAATAAAAAAATAAGCTTCATAGGCACTTTAAGGAAGTGTATATTAGTATTATGGTGTGATTACATTTTGTTTAAATTGTTGTTGCTGTTTGAAACATCTATTTACGGTAAATATATTTTCCGTTAAAAGAACCAGGCCTTAACATGCTTGAGCGTTACAGGGACTCTGCCATACCCATGCATGCTGATTACTTATGGTTTAAAGAAAGAGATTTAATAACATTCGCTCGCGAGCGGGTGGCAGCCTACGATTCACCCTTCTCGCACAGCGGCCATGTTGGATAGAAACAATAGATTTTGCGTGGCTAGCCTCGCACTGAGCAGATTCAGAACGAGTTGAGCTCGCAAAAACAAAGGTTTTTTAGTGGGTGTGTGCATTCATTGGAGTTTCTTCAATAATTCGTCTCTCAAGTTGAAAGAGAATAGAGAAAAATAAATACGTTATTTACCGGCTTATCGGGTCGGCTGTATAGAGAAAAGCTGTACAACCTCGGTATTGATTGTACCTCGCTCTGTGGCCTAGGTCTTGATTGTACCTCGCTCTGTGGCCTAGGTCTTGATTGTACCTCGCTCTGTGGCCTGGTCTTGATTGTACCTCGCTCTGTGGCCTAGGTCTTGATTGTACCTCGCTCTATGGCCTTGGTCTTGATTGTACCTCGCTCTGTGGCCTGGACTTGATTGTACCTCGCTCTATGGCCTTGGTCTTGATTGTACCTCGCTCTATGGCCTTGGTCTTGATTGTACCTCGCTCTGTGGCCTTGGTCTTGATTGTACCTCGCTCTGTGGCCTTGGTCTTGATTGTACCTCGCTCTATGACCTTGGTCTTGATTGTACCTCGCTCTGTGGCCTGGTCTTGATTGTACCTCGCTCTATGGCCTTGGTCTTGATTGTACCTCGCTCTATGGCCTTGGTCTTGATTGTACTTCGCTCTGTGGCCAGGACTTGATTGTACCTCGCTCTATGGCCTTGGTCTTGATTGTACCTCGCTCTGTGGCCTGGTCTTGATTGTACATCGCTCTGTGGCCTGGTCTTGATTGTACCTCGCTCTATGGCCTGGGCTTGATTGTACCTCGCTCTATGGCCTTGGTCTTGATTGTACCTCGCTCTGTGGCCTGGTCTTGATTGTACCTCGCTCTGTGGCCTAGGTCTTGAACCTTACACCGTAGGTGCGGGGCTGATATCAAAAAGGGCCCTAGAAATGAAACATGAAAAGAAAAACTAAATGCAAGGCATAGTGATTAAAAGTAACTAAATAAAAATGACAATTTATATACTATACTAATATAACAATTGTGTTAAAAGTTAACGAGACGTACTACAATCTAATAGCTAAAAAAAAAAAATAGGCTAAACATTGTATCGAGACTAGTCTAGACTTAAGTTTATAAAGTGCTCCAATAATAATGCCCTAACATCGAGCCAGGAGCCACATTTCGTGATGACCATTCACAATTTGTTCGAGCAGTTTCCTTCGTTATAATAAAAATAACGTTTGGTCGCTTCATTCTTAATTCGAGACTGAACCGGCCAAACGTTCTTTTTATTATAATGGAGCCAAATAATTGTCAGGTTATTTATCAATTTAACTATAATTGTCATTTTCAAGCTCATCAAATAACGTGACCAGATCCTGGCCGCATTACGTCATCAGTATGGAATGTTTGGTTTCGAATCGCAGACGTGTCTCTCGGGGGACGTGTTTTGATTGTTGCTCCCGATGCGAGACGGCTGTTGTATGGTCCCGAGAGAAACAGTGAGTTTTGTTTCCCCGAAATACTCGATGGAACATCGAGATATATCGAGATTTCCCCGAGATTCTCTATGGAACATCGAGGATCGAGGGAAAACAAAACTCACTGATTCCCGAGGAGCCAGTCATTAAGTGATTTGTCATATAACAACAATTATAAAATTCCTTTTGCCTGAGTTTTGGTACTCAAATGTTTATTTTCTCCGCATTTGACAAGTCATGGCGCACGCCAAGTCAGTGGCGCACGCCAAGGTAGTGGCGCACGCCAAGGCAGTGGCGCACGCCAAGTCAGTAGCGCACGCCACTCGCACACCACGCGAGATTCATTGGATTTTGGTGACTGCCACGTGATTCGGTTCAACCAATGAGAGCGTGCATTATGTCTGGAAAACTTACGGCTACGTAACAAGCGTAGTTGTTGCCTCGTTGCATGTAGTTGTTTTATAGCTCCTACACTGTGATATACATTGTGCCTCGAGTTTTCACGTTCTTATATTAATAAACCGTATCTTTGCGATAACTTACCTTTCCTTTGCTTTTTCCACTATAAATTTGATCGCTTAACCCCAGGCTGGCTTAACTCTAGGCAAAAATAAATTCCCGCCAAAAGGAATTCCCGCCGCGGCCGCGCGCGCGCCAGTTCATCATGTTTCATCCACAGGGTGTGCGGAGTTACGTTGAAACATTTACTCTCTCGGCGCGATAAAGTATATTCACGATAAAATTAAAGGATGGTCGATCAAGTTTCCTGGTGGAGTAGTGCTGCTTTCGGGTTTAATTTTATTCGAGTTTTTTGGGAATCGCGAGGTGTCTGCAATGAAGTCTCCGCACGGGGAAGGAACGCCATTTCTGCAACAGGTAAACAGAAAGTATTTTATTTCACTGAATTTTGAGAGTCAAGAAACAAGATGAAAGGGTTTATAGTATATATATATATATATTCCTATTCGCTCTTCAGTTTACCGCGCAATGGTTCCTGGCGCGTGGCGGGAATTTCAGGACGACTTTCAAACTGGTTACAATACATTTTATTTCCTAAATGCTACGGTATTCCATAGGTAAATTGATTGCATGACACGGGAATTCCACGTTAAATTTCACACCGCCGAACAACCGATATCGCACTCATCGCTTCGCGATTTGTAACATATTAGTTGTTCGTGTGAAATGTTAACGTGGAATTCCCGTGTCATGCAATTAATTTAACTATAGAATAGCATAGTAAAGTAAACGTATTTTTTAAAGCAAACGGTTTTCACTTATATAGCGCAAATTCTCCTGGTATATAATCAAATGCGCTTGAGGGAGGTTTTGAGAAGTGGACTGCAGTCGTGGCGGATCGTGCTGCTGTGCAGTTTACAATCATGAGTGTTTGTTAGTACCTCCAGAACACAGACTGTTGTGTCGAGAGACAATGGATAGTTCCGACAGCTGCACAATCTGCTCCTCCCCCTTTAGTTACTGTTGCTACGCCCCACAAGCCGTAAACTTTAACCCGAGAACATTCAAAACAAATCGCTGAGTTTGGCCGATAGTCTTCCTAACATTCCGAACGTTTCATCTATTTCTTATATCTGAATTTATTAAATCCTTGTGAAGAACTCAAGTGTATTTTTTCAGCTTGTGGGACAAGATGGCGGCGGTATTTTCCCGGGGGAACATGGCTGCGTTCTGATTGGTCTAGAGTGCTTTTAGAAGAGGAAGGAGACAAGGCCAACGGCTTTACGTCTCTGCCCAAGGACGCGGTCCAGGGATTTGAAACCGCGACCTCCCACCCACAAGACCGAAACTGTACCACTGGACTATCCGGGAGGCACAGCACAGCGCCACGCAGCACCGCGCGGCACAGCGCGGCACAGCGCGGCACAGCGCGGCACAGCGCGGCACAGCGCGGCACAGCGCGGCACAGCATTCCACGGCCGCAGAAACAATAGCAATGGCCATACACTTTCATCTTTCCGGTAGTTTATACTTCTTTCACAGTTACAGTAGTTCAGCCATGGCCATGTTTCTATACCTCCCAACACTCTCTCTCCCAAATGGATAGTATATATATACGTCCCTTTGGTCAATGAATATATTCGTTAAGCCTTTCATATTAATACGTATTCAACCACACGGTCTCACTAGCGTTAAAATTGTATTTTGGACTACCTGACCTGAACGATTGTGCAATAAATCCAGAGCACTTCCAGTCCGTGTAAATGAATCTGAATATTTTTATCGAAAACGGAAACTAACATAAGGGATCTTTATCGAAACAGTTACCACAAAATTGCGTTACACTGAAAAATTGTAAACCGTCTGTATTCGTTAAATGGCCCGAGCGTCGAATTTAGTAAAGTTAACCGCTGGGTTATCGGTATTGCGTCACATCTTACATACACTGTGCAATCACGTGGTTGTACTGCAAAAAAAACATCTCATTTCATTTATTTAAAGGCGCGTGTACAAGATCTCGGTATTAAATTGATAATAACATGACAATGGCATCCCATATCACTAACACTTGTAAAGCAGCATTTTGTTTACATAATGTTCGTAAGATTAGAAAATACCTCACACGAGAAACTACAGAAACACTAGTTCATGCCTTTATACCGAGTCGCATTGATTATTGCAATGGACTGCTCTTTGGAGTACCAATGTCTGAACTTGGTAAATTACAGAGAGTACAAAATGCAGCTGGTAGTCTTGTCTGTCATATCACTCCGTTATTCTTATATCTATACTCTGGCTGTCAGTGAAATTTTGAATCGAATTTAAGGTAATTATATTTTAATGACATTTAAGGCTATTTACGGGCTAGCCCCTTCATATATAAAACATTTAATTACAGTTAAGTGCAAATCGAATTATAATCTTAGATCAAATAATGAACTCAAGCCACCGATTAGCAAGACATTTACCATCTTGGGTGACAGAGCTTTTATGGCTGTTGCTCCCAAACTATGGAACAGCCTTCCAGTGGAACTTAGGAACATTTTATCTATTAATGCATTTAAGAAGTCACTAAAGACACATCTTTTTTAGCCAAGCTTTTGTGTAATTCTTAAGAATATTTTAGGTTAACGTTACTGGTCTTATATTTTTACCTGTTTACTGAGTTTAGCTATTCTATTTTTTAGGCTAGAGATACAACAAATTATTGGCTTGCGATATCTTAATTGTAACGCACAATTGAAAATAGTCATTGCAATTTGCGCTATACAAGTACATATTATTATTATTATTATTATTATTATTATATAATATTATTATTATTATTATTATCGATAGTGTTATTTGTAAATGCTATTTTCCAACTCCGATCGAATTTCGATCTTTCTAAAACAGCGTTTTGAAATTTGTTTGCCATCCAATAAAGGCTTTCCCATGGGAACACGAGCGCAATTCAATGGTTATTAAAGTATTAGCACATGACTATTAGCTACAAAACGTCTCAGTCCCAGTTAATGCTGCGCAAAATTGATAACTGGAAACGCACATTTACTACATAAAATGACTTACAGTTTACAGCTGTAGAGTTAATTAAAATAAGAATTAATATATTTTTAATATATTATCTATATAAAAGAGAGGGTATATGTTAATTACTTTTAATATATAATTATCTATTAAATACTATATTCCTTTCTAAAAAGTGATATCTTCACACGTGAAGATATCACTTTTGGAAATATGACTGGCTTTCAAAGATTTCTAGCCTTTTTGGTAAGAGATTGAAATTGGTATTTCATCGATAATTATATATTAAACAGAACATTGCGTTCACTCGTAAGATATTTCATCAACACTCGCACGGCCATGTAATATCCTCTATGTAAGATTGTCTAAATATCGTTCTTCTTTGTTTTTGTTTTTATCTGGTCACGTTCTGGCCACAGATTGGTTGGTAGCTGGTTCACAGAGTCTTTTTTCATGAAAAACCAAACCAAGGGAAACAACTCAGCAGCCTTTCTATGGAGAAAGTGTTTCATGACATTTTCCCCTTTTCTGTATGTGAGTAATGAGGCCTATACTACCTCGCTCGTTTATAGTGTAAGGGAAGGGTCATTATTTATGGCCTGGCGTGGGTAGGAAAATTTCAAAATCAATGTTTGTGAAATAAACTGCTCCCCATCAGGGTCAGAGTGCTGTTATTGAGGAGGTGAAAACGTCCCCTCCCCCCTCCCCATATAAAAGTGACGGCGATGTTAAAGGAACTCACGATGACCATAACTGTGGACGTTTCAAATTGAACGCCCTAAGTGGTACTAAACTAGCGTACGCATTATAACTCCTGAAAGATACCACGAGCATCCCCGTTCGTGCCATATAAGGAGTCCACGACAATCCCTGACACGACATTTGTTTGTAAAACGAGGATTTCTTCAAACAGCCTATTCATTCCATAGAAATCGAGCTGCTTCGAAGAATTGTATTCAGTACAACGTCACCTCAGCTTCTACATCTACATCTACCACGATCGATAGCCACAACTGTGGACGTTTCAAATTAGTACCAAACTACGCACTTTAACACCTAAAACGTACGACGAGCATCCCCGCCAGTGCGTGCCATATAAGGAGTCCACTACAATCCCTGACAGTTGGTACATGTCCTCAATAGACTATATCGCAACCCCGCCGTCGCAGTGCACTCTGGGATGGATATCTCAGTTTTCCATTGTTGTTGTTGGGCGGCCATCTTGGATTTAACAATGGGAACTCAGATATCCATCCCAGAGTGCACTGCGACGGCGGAGTTGCGATATAGTCTATAGCCGCGGAGGAAAGCATGTCACAAAGGCCACGATGAGAAAGGCAAGTGTTGTTATGCAAAACAACATTAACGACAGGAAATTGAAGGTCTTGAACCTCACGGAATGAATAAACGTGATGAAAACTAATTATTATTTCTATTTTGGGACCATGTGTGGAAAATTAATCTGGAGACTTTAGCCTCGTGTTCACGTTGCCACACAAAAACGTTTTCACATGAATGTGAGGCTAAAGTTCCTAAACAATAATGGTTCTTGTTCTACTCGAGAGGTGTGGGATGAGAACAAGTACCGCTAATGATTACTGAATTACTGCGTCTGCGTGTGTTGCTTGTGCGTATGCTTTTGCCATTGTAAAATCCAGGCTTGACAGGCCTACCAAACGAGCTGAAACTCAACATCGCCAGAAATGTCGAATCAAATGGTGCGGTACTTAATATGATAATTTTGTAGGACATCAACCTTTGCTAAACTCGCTAACGAATAGAACACTTTTCCCGTAAAAAAAACACCACACAGCAGTCAAATAACTACTAATCTTTATTTCTTGAGTATATTTAGAGCACAGTATCGCTAAAGATTCATTTCAGGAGTGAAAATCTAACTCCATATTAAACTTTCTCAGTAATCTTTCAATACGTAACCACACTGAGGAAACCAAAAAACAATTTTGAGGTACAAACCTTTTTTGATGGTAAACCTGTGTTGGCACGAGTTCTATGAAGTCAGAAAAGGACGAGTCCTTTTCTGACCTCATAGACAAACAACAAAGAACGCGTGATAATAATTTTACAAGATGGACGCGTTTGAGATAGCGAAAGAGGAGAAAATGCTCTGTTTTTACAAACTCTGTCGCTAGTTTGAAGGTCTTCTGGTCTTCTGGTTTTTTTAACCTTTATTTCTTACCCAAACTAAAGTTGTAAAGCGGAACCTATTATATGATAGAATGTCATGAAACATACGAGGCCATACTGGATCTTTTGAATGCGATAGAAAGTAAGACTAGCAGCGCTCACATAGCAGCTCAAAATGAGTCATAACTTAGTCAATTATTGTGTCTCAGTCTTTCGTCTCAACTAACTATATCTTTATTATAGCGTCCTTGAAATTCACTTCAGCAAAGATTCACATATTAGCCTTTATATCAGTTCAAAGATTTCATGCCGTTTGTAGGCCTCAAAACAATGACAACGAGTGTCTTATTCTACACGGATAGAGTGTAGCTTGAGAATATTAGTGCGCGCGAAGGTACTGAACTTTGAAAACTATAGTGCCATACAATTACTGTAAAGTTGGAAACTCCACAGAGGGCCACACTTCAACTGCGCATGTCCATTCGATATTTCTGGCGATGAAATTATGCTACATTTGTTATAGTTACAGACATAGTTTTAATCAGTTTGTACCAAGTAAAATGTTACAGTTCCGGACATCATACTCTCTACCGTTGAATCAGCCTTTCCTTTCTTGTCTATTTATATATATATTGCTGATCAGATCCCTACACCCGAGGAGATCCGGTTTTTTATCATTTCGTCTGTGGTCCCTCCAATTTTCTTACTATCATACCCCGACCAGCGACAGCGCTGAATAACTAGCGCGCATGCGCGAGCTGATGCGTAAATCGGCGGGAATTTTACCGAAAACACTATCTGTTGGCTGTAAATATTTCGTGTTTGGAAGCAATTTTATCCCAGTGGCCCAAACTTAAACTGCATTGTCCAAAATATATGTTGTTTCTCAGTTTCTAGAGGAAATGGTCTGAGTATTTGAATCTTATCTTTCCAGCAAAACTCTTATTATTGGCAGACAACATGAAGGTACTCGCTGAATTTTGAAACTTCCACCATTTTTGTATACGCTGCAGTCGTCCCCAGTCCACGCGCGTCACGTTATTCAGTAAATGGGGTCTGGGTACGAGATTGTTATTCAGCGCTGTCCCGGCCCGTATATAATAACCGCTCCCTGCCAAATACCAGCATAATTTATGCACACTGCAGAAACGCTTGCAATTTCTTTAATCTATCCTTCAAATAAGGTTTAATAAATGTCGTATATATCAGATATCTGTATCACATACAGTTGAACTTCCCGTAAGCGACCACCCTCGGACCTGGAAAAGTGGTCACTTACGAGAGGTGGGCGCTTACGAGAGGTATTAAATGCAGTGATTTGACGGCTGCGAGACAAAATGGGCTTTGGTAAGTGGTCGCTTAAGAGAGGTGGTCGCCTACGAGAGGTGGTCTCACAGAGAGGTTCCAGTGTACCTATTTTAGAGACTGATAGGAATCAGTGTCAAATGTTTGATATATACTATGAGGTTATTTCGATTAGTATTTTTTAAATATTGGCAAGAGTGGTAAAACTACCTTGTTTAACGCTCTGGTATTACATTGAACATTTCAATGTCTTGTTCAACGTATGCTGGTTAGGTATTCGTCTTGATTTTATGCTATTACCTTATATACAAACTATTGTAAAATGAAAATATATGTAGTTATTGAATGGGATTAAAATTATAAATGTTTGAACATGGAAACATATGTAACTCGACAAAAGAAATGATTAAAAGCAAATCTGGTTTAAGGAAACAACAACTAAGCACTAGGTTTTTAGATGGTGTGAAATCTCTGCTGCTCGCATTTACTGGTACCAAAAATACCAAACAATTGGACCACACCTCTCCAGTCCTTCAAAAATCAAATATTTTGTTTCCCCTCGGATATTGAGGCTGGTTCAGCCCGCCCGTTAGGCCTCTAGCAGACCTGCTAATGATCCGAGCATTCTCTACACACGCTTTTCACTAACTCACAACCATCGGAGCATGAGTAAGAATCAACAACAAACTCAACTCACACATGACGCCGTGTTCAGGAGTCGATCCCGGGACACCGTGCTGCGAGCGATTTCACGCTGCGCCAGCGAGCTCCCATAATGAGCTAGCTTGGTATCCTATAGCAGACATCCTTTAGCAGTAAGGTTGTCAAGCGTTCTGATCATTCACAATCGTACTACCAGACAGATGAATGACATCGAACGTGTTAAGTGTAGAACATCTTTAGCCCAACGTTCTTTTTTTAGGCTTGTGCTAAATCTTGAGACCAAAAACTGCACCTCACTGTGCCTTTTTAAAAAAGGCTGTGAAATCCCAGTGAACATGTAATACTCATTAATTTAATTGATCAGTATTGATGTTTTCCCATGACTTAACAATAAGTAATAATAATAATTACCTCCCGGTTAGCTCAGTGGTTAAGCGCCGGTCTGTTGTGCGGAAGGTCGCGGGTTCAAAACCCCCGGCCTGAAAATACTCAGGGTCTTATTCGATAGCCTTTATTTCACTAAGATCCCAGTGAATTTCAATAATTTTGCTCATTAGATATTCAAGGGGTTTTATATGGAGGTCTTTATATGATATAAAGACCTTGAATATCTATGAGCTATATAAAGGCTCTTGGTACCTAATCAGGTCTTTATATTTGCCCTCGGGTCGTATATGACTGAATGCCGAGGCTCGAGGTATTTAACTCTTACATAGATATATATATATATATATATATATACAGTTCGCAAGTCACTTCATTTATATACTTACCTATATATGTCTAGGCCAAAACAATAGGCCAAAACAATGGATATTAAAGTATTATATTATGTTCTGCTGGACAACCTTTTTGGCAGCGACTGTATATATATATATATATATATATATATACAGCCGTTTGCAAAAATTCTGACCCCCCCCACCATATATAAATATATATAAAAAATGTATCAAACATTATGGGATACCTCTTCCTATATTTTTTTCTGAAGCCCTTGATGATAGGCAACTTGAAAAAAATATCAGCGATGACATCCCATAATGTTCGATATATGTTTGATATATATTTATATATGGTGAGGGGGGTCAGAATTTTTGCAAACGGCTGCAGAGGAGGTTTAACTAAGTAGAAAAATTCACAAGTTTAGATTAATGTAGATCAATATTGTAAATTAGGGGACTGTTTATTTTATATCGTCGTTAAAATTAGTTCTTAAATTAAAAGCCCTTCGGGAGTAACTAATAAATTGTATCATGCTCTGCATGATTGTATTGTGAATTGACATCAATTTTATTCACCTTTACCCAGAGTAATAATTAGCCGGCACACGTGTAGTACACTTGTTGATATTGTTTCAATTTCATTTGTTAGTGGTGATGTTATATAGTAATAAAAACAAGTATCTTTTTGGTGCGATGCAATGCCACCTACGTTTGGCTGTCTTCTTTCCAGTGAAAAAAGGATTTAAAGCTTACCTTCATTATTCTTTCTTGCTAGGACGTGTCTTTTTCGAATCCTGTATTTCTCTTTTTCGCCGTATCCACTGAATGTTTGTCATGTCAGTTTCTAGAGTGACCGAGCTTACCAACAAAGCATGTGCCCATCTCGATTACTTAAAGCACTAAACTGGTGGTCGTCTTATTCCTCGTTAATTTCCATTCACAAAATATGAAGTTTATTTATTTCATAAAGAGGCAGCGTTGTCTTTTCCAAAAGTAGTTGAAGTATTTCTATCTTTAGAATGTCAGGTTTGACGCTAAGCTAAGAAATAGAAGTTCGACAAGAACTATGTTCCCTCGACTTCTCTCAAGAACAAGATCATTGAAATCTGCTAGATGATTAAAATCACAGAACCCAAGCTTGTTTGAAAGCCAACGCTTGCTGAGAGGGCACCAAATTCATGGTGTGAAGCTCGTCAGGGAAGGTCTATTCTGTTGCGACTACGCTGGGTGAAACCTTTGCACGTGTATTGTGCCTTTAGATTGAGACAAGTTTAGTTAGTAGGTGAACGTAGTAATTACTGGGACTGAATGGGTTTCACTGGTTCGGTTTTGACTTCTGGATCCGCAATACTGTGAAAAGGTAAGGTTACTTTAAAATCTTAGCTAGGTAGCAAATACATGTACTAACTGATCTGAAAACAAAGCGCTTGATGTCGAATCCAAGGTTTACAAAAATACAAAATGCATTCAGGATGCCGCACTGCCTCTCTCTCTCTCTCCGCTTCTCTCTCCCTCTCCGCTTCTCTCTCTCTTTCTCTCTCTCTCTTGTTTGTAAAGCGGACAGTTATTCAGTTGAATGTCATTGTAGGCAGTAATTGCACGCGGAGCTACATCAGTTTCAGTTAACAAGAATGATATCCGAACCGAAGGCGGCGGACGAATAGAATAACATATCGTCACCGAATCATTGTTCTTTGATAGATTGACTAAAAAGACTAAAGTCATGATAAAGGGGAAGGTTCGACATATTTCTTTCATCGATTTAAGGAAGCACTTGACCTCACAAGTTCGTCCGGCGAACTTCTGTAATGAAGCCGATTGATAATCTGAAAACGCCGTTAGGTTTCAATCGGATAAAACGGCTCAAAAGTTATGAGTGGACCAAGCTTTAATTAATAATTATACGCCTTAAATATATATCTTTAAAATAAGAATAAAACTCAGCTTGTTTCGCCAAAATGTGAGATGGTTGTGAATGAGAGTTACGCCAAAACAAGCATTTTAATTCGAATTCACACCACCAGGTCAACATCAGTAAATATGTGCTGACAACCAAACTACACCACGTGCTCTCAATATGGACAAATCATTTTCTCTAAAGGAAGTGCTTCTAATCGTTTTAATTACTTCAATAGTTGAATTTCTTTACCAATTTCTATTTTTCGTACGTGTTAGACCTCTCACGAAGACTTATTTTATTACACCAGACACAGCACGCACAAACTTGCGGTATATCAAAGTCTTTGAAAAGGACAAATCGGGCCAAGAAAGTTAATAATGATTAAATGTATATTCAGTCCGTTTCATAATACATCAATCCGCATGAGCTTCGTCTTGAAAGGAAACTTCAATATAGATCTTATATCTCATTTGAGGTTAGATTTAAAAGATAGAACGTTGATTACAAATGCCGATGTGTTTGGCATATCTCGGTGTTTGTTTTCCTAGCCTTCGATTCATCCCGTTAGAAGTAATTAAACTACCGGTTTCGCTGGATTACAAGTAACGGACTTATAGTAATACCATTACAGCATCGGAACTTTGTGGTCTGTGGACGCAAGAAGTGAAGTCTGATTATGATTTATATTATGCGGTTTATATGCTCAGAAAAAGGTTCACAAGGTCAGTGCTTCACTGGCTTGCCCTGAGGACAGCAAGTATAGATAGATCTGTGTTTATAAGCACTAACACACTCGTAATCTGTTCAAATCTTTACTTCCTATCATCCTAATGTTGACAGAAATAAATGGGGCAAATAAATGTCATACACAATTTTATAAATCTGTTTGGAGTTGCAGCTTTTTGTCGTTAATTCTATTAATAATTTTCGTAACTTGCGTCCCTAAAAACTGTAAGCCTGTATCCCTTTTGTGTTTAAATATATATATATATATAATTTAGCTTGCGCGAAGTGTTTTATGCGATGTTTAGATTGTTGTGTTGAAATCTCGCCGATATCTCAAATCTGATCAACTAGGCTTATGGAATGTTCACTCTCAGATACTAAGCATCGTTTTCTGTTATTTGTTTTAATCATTTCTACTTTTTACTGAGTCATATGGAATATGAAATTGCAACAGATCACCCTATGATAACAGGAAGCAGATTTCATGTCATAACGGTATTTTGTCCATCTTTTTGTCATTGACAAGGTAGCATGAATTTAGTGACCAGTCGTGGACTTTACCTCAGAAAATCAAATGTCTATCCCCAATCACAGTCTATTGCTTTCAAAAAGGCCTTAATTAACCTCTTCCTTCATTCATGAATCTGTGTTCGAGGCTTAATTTTGCCCACATTAGATAGCCGCGTTGCTTTGAATCTGCGACGGAAGGAAAACCAATCAACCGTCGTGTCCCGCGGAGAGCTGCGACCTCTTTTCATTCACAAAATGAACGCCGATGTTATGTGACTCGAATAGGCTTAGACTCGAAAAAACGTCGCGCAAATTAGAATTTCTTGAAACATTACATCTGAACTTGCAATCCAGCAATCTATCCATGCTAGTAGTTTATTTTTCTCCTAGTTTTGGTCTCGGACGACAGTTGTTCCAAGTCTAGCCTTGGCCGGCCAGGTTGTTTACATTACGAGATCTTCGCGTTGGCCTTAGGGAGGCCTGAACATAATTAAAAATATTTCGAAATTTGCATGTTTGATATTATTCGATCCTATGTGCGCAGCTTGAGCTGACCTAAGGAGTCCCCCATACAGAGTCACCACTACTATTCCGCATGGAATTGGAGCGCACAGCTCTTGTAAGTTCTTAAGAAATACTAATTTCTTATCTTGACCAGAAACGAGTGTTTCGAATTTCGATATATCGCAGTAATTAGACGCAAGCCTCTTATGTAAAATTCATGAGTTTATTTGCAGTTTACGTTGGGTTAGAAAATCGAGGGTGTTTCTGTCTCCCGTTGTTTTATAGTTCAGTGTGTCACGCGAGCCAAACACCTCAGTCTGTAAAACTTCCCATATTAAAGAGTGTTGGTATCATTCCTGATCCAGCTAATACCGACATACATGAAAAAATACAAGTGCTTTCATTCTACCCACAGCTGTCCCTTAAGTAAATTACGTTTTTACACTAACCTATTGTTAAAATAAACATGAATGACTACCAAGAATATGTCTGAAGAAGCAAAGAGGGATACGTTTAAAGGCAACAAATTCTATAATTTCCTAACTCGTAAAATAGTACTGTATGGCGACTAACGAGGTATCCGCCATTTGCCGTATTTTGTTCGCAGGTTATCACCCCGCCCAGACTGGTCATTCTTTTCCTCTTTCCATAAGCTAACTAAATATTATGGAATACGAGCCAATACACCTTCATACGTGTGACTTGTGGTCGTTGGTGTTTACAGACCAACCACCGTGGTATATCTCTCTAGTAATAAATTGCTTTTGAAAATGTTTTGTAAATTGAAAAGTCTGAATCAGCCGTCACGAAAGACACACAGGACGACAACACAATCACACGTGGACAAATACACCTAAGTGGCTTTACAGGTAAAAACCGACGAGTCGCAAAAATCAAAATCTCATTTGTTTAAACGTGATTATGACTTTTTAAAAATGAAATCTACTTCATCAAAATCTCCCTTTCTTAATACTGATTTTCACGAGGCTGTCGTCGCAGAGTATTTAAATGATTTTACGGCTGGCTTTTATTAACATTTCCCATTGCTTGGTAACTCTTGTTTTTTAAGCGTGCAAAAGTTGCTCATAAATTCCGCTGTCCATGGTTCAGTAGAGATGGCGGTGTTCTCAAACGAAATCTAACACAATGAATCACTCGGGGCGCCATACAATGTTTTCTAATGACCACTCAAACTCAAGTAGCATTGTTAACGATATGTCAACACTCTTGATATTCCAGAAGCTCCGTTATATCGCCGTGGATGCAATGGAAAGCCGCTAAACGGCTAGACGGGAAAGTGACAATTTGAAAAGCAAATTTATCCGATACCATGACCTTGACTAAAGATATAATTTACTGAATGAGTTCGTTCGCGTGTTGTTGCGACTGACACCTCTGTTTGAGGATGTATTATACAATTATCGGTATTATGTTTAAAGTTCTTATTTAACTCTAGTGTTAGCTCAAAGGACTTCGGTTTCCAAGACGGGAATCACAAGCCAATTAAGATTATGAAAGTGATAACAAGTTCTGCCGTCTATGTTGCCTCACTATACACTTCGTCATGGACTCGCCTTTTGGTCGATAAGTTTCTCAAAGCGGCTGACGCTAGCTAGTGGTTTGGCCGATATGTAGTTTAAGTTGTCCGTGATAAAAACAAACCAATCACACTGGTTTAGGGCTTATTTTGTTGATGATCGGGTCACTTACGGTGCTGTCCAATAGAGCTACGGATCACAGATACCACCACAGGGGGGAATTTGGGTCAAAATAGGCAATTAGAAATCTTTAGTCGAGGCTGCCTTGTCCTTCCCTCCCCCATAATCAAACGCTCCTTACACCAATAGTAAATATTTGAAAATCTATGAAAATTACACGTCTTCACTTTAAGTGCAAATATTGACAAAGCGGAGATAATCCATTTAAATACGATTGTCAAAGAACGCGAGTGTAAATCAAGCTCACCACGAGTCTCAACGTCGTCCAAAAGTGCGAATAGTACACAAGACCAACTTCTCTCTAATTGCAAATGAGTTTGTCTTCCGAAGGAAAGCTATTATAGAAACACTAACAATTGATTGGCTTTGATAGGACCAAGGAGCCTTCAAATATTTATCGAAGCTCTTCCCCCGCAGGCGATCATCAAATGATTGGATGTCAAACTATCAACAACTCGATGATGCCAATCAAAGGGCATAGAAGCCGAGTTACAATAGAGAGAGCTATCACGCTGGGCGCAAAACATAGCCTAGTACAGATGCTTTGGTGGACTGTAAGGCGAATTTGACCGAGAACACAGCACGCCGAAACACCTCTGTAAAACCCAAGGATACCTAGTTTAGTAGCTACGAAGTGAACTCGTTCTTTGTCAACCATTTAGCGCCATGGCACCTCTGGTGTGAACACTGCTTTGTGTCACGACAACCCTGCCTGTTTAGCACCAACGTTCTAGAGGAAGGACGTATGAATTAAACAAAGAGAGGATTCGATTTATCCATTTAGATTTCTACCGTCTTCTCACGCAATTACAGACTTAGGAGTGGACAATCACGAGACGGCATACTTAGGCTCCTGGTGTCAGCGCAATGACTTCCACACAAGATTCCTACAGTAATTCTACTAGTTCCCACTATACCTATACAGCGGGACAGAACACACGGTCTTCTCGGCCATCCTCGCACGATTTTATATACGCAGGACAAGAATCATTTTCAGCCGCCTCGTCGACAGCTGTTCGACCCTCGAACGCTGCCATGGGACATTCGGATGCTGCTGTATCGCGAGGAGCGAATGTTTCTAGACAACATAATATGTTTCACGGTTCGGTTGTACACCCTTTGCATCCGAACCACTACAGTAGTTTGCAAGAGCCCCATAGGGATGGCGGCAACGGATCGCCGCATGGATTCTTCTCCGTCGCTCACGCACACGATCCTCCGACCCACTACTCGCAAAACGCTGGTTCCTTAAGCCAAGCGTACAGATTTACAAAAGGAATTGATTTTTATCCTCGAGATGACAAACTAGAGCACTCTCAGTTCACAAGTCCCTTTGGCCCGCCGAGATACGAGTACATGCAACACCCCGGATTGGCAATACCACCAGGTTACCTTCGCCAGCCCTTGAGTCATGTTGTTATGTGTGAGTGGATTGAACCAGGAAGCAAGGGGAAGCCATGTGGCAGGCAGTTCTTCAGGATGCACGATATAGTTGCTCATCTATCTGAAGACCATGTAGGAGGCCCTGAAAGCACTTCACATGTTTGCTTTTGGAAGGACTGTCCACGAAACGGCCTACCCTTCAAAGCAAAGTACAAGCTGATCAACCACATCCGAGTTCACACCGGAGAAAAACCATTCGCGTGTCCTTTCCCTGGATGTGGTAAGCTTTTTGCCCGCTCAGAGAACTTGAAAATTCATAAAAGAACTCATACTGGTGAAAAGCCATTCATGTGTGAGTACCCGGGCTGTGATCGCCGGTTTGCGAATTCGAGCGATCGTAAGAAGCATTCGCATGTTCATACGTCCGACAAACCATATATCTGCAAGGTAGATGGATGTAACAAAAGCTACACGCATCCTAGTTCTTTGAGGAAACACATGAAGCTTCATGCCAAACCAACAGATTCAGCCGGTGTTTCTAGCCCTCAAGACGATGGATCTTCTAACGTGAAATCGAGTTCTCCAACTTTTCCGTCGGCCTCAACCTATCCACCAATGTCAGAGTGGTTCAACAGGATACCGGGTGCTCCTTCACATCACGAACATTTTCATATGGACAACTCTTCCTCCCTTGGTCCCGGCCAGGCGGCTCTCGCGTCCTACTGAGTGTACTTTAAAGTCACATCAGAAGATGGCTACAACACAGACACGCACGACGGGATTGAATAAAACTATTCTCCCAAAACACCATGAAAAATATGGATAAAACAAATCTCCCCAAACTGAAACCACCAAAAGTATGGATGACAAGTATATGCTTCGGGGGAAATGGACTCTCTAAGGCACACACACGCGCTAGTCTGCTTTAGTGACATTTTATACTTAAGTTTTGCACTGTGCAAAGTTTCGCGACCCCGAGACGCCAGTCTGTTCCATTCTCCAGGAAGTTTAAGATGGCTTTATACACCGGACAGGTTCATACCATGTCTGGAGCCTCCGCTAGCGGTACTTCTACTTATGTTGGACTTTGCAATCTCCAAGAATCGTTCCTGGTTTAAATATATACTGAACGGATGTTTAGTTCTCAGGTAAAATGATCCATGAGCAGTTTAGTTTCGAAAATTTTTAGTCTATCTTTTTTGTAGTCGTGTTATTATATCGTTCGTTGGCTCGTAAAATGAACCAAAATACAACATTGAAGAGTCAATCATGAAAATCACTCGCAAGATGCCTCTCGTATTTTTCTAGTTCCCTGAGCTGGGTTTCCAGTTCCAAAAGCCAACTTGTAAATAGCAGTCGTAGAGCAAATGCCAAACAATCTCTTGTAAACTAACTGTGTTTAAATCGAATGATACCTGGGCAAGAAAAGGGACAAGCGAGCGAATGTAAGAACCGTTACGGCCCCTGCATGCATGGGCTGGATCCCAACTCATAAATACCACATATTTACTGTAAATACTTAGAAAAATTGAGGTATTACTCTGAAGACATAACAGAAAACGAAATAAAACTACTACATTGATAAATAACATGGTGTGACTGACGCCTCTTTTAGTTGGGACATCAATGACCAGTTTATACTGATGATAAATACACAACGAAATGTGAAACACGAAATCTCTTGCATCGAAACACTGAACTCATTTTGTTGCCGGGGTACTGCCTAGCTGATAGTCATCTTTCCTCTTCATAAACCTTATTTCAATGAGTGTTTTTTTTTATTTAGTAAATAAGCATGCACACTGAGGAACACTTGACTCGAAAGTGGCCAACACTTGAACAGAACGCTCTGTATTCATGATTCAGAGTCGCCTTGAGTACGTCTTGTCTATTTACTCGAGTAATTAAATTCTTGGGGGAGCAGGTAGGACTTCAACTGTAGCGTCGTATCTGAAGATAGATAAACGATCGAATCATAAGGTCTTGCCGCAACTGCCGCAGGGGACGGCTTTTGCCATTTCTACCTTACCAAACCTCAGAACGAGTTTCGAAATTCCTCCTAGGATTTTTATGACACTTTGGTTTCTGAATCAGAAACCATGCTCGTGCTAAGCTATCCTCGCGTTATCCCTTACGGCAAAACAGACTGATATATATAATTAATTAATCCACGCCAGTCTTAGATGTGAACGTTTTCTTCTTATTATTGAATAGCAGAATGGGAATTTTGGGTTTCATTAGTATATTTGTTTTAGAGCGACGCTAGGGTAGAAAGGAAAATCAACACCACCTTGGGTATTTCTTTGACCAATTAAAACTATGTTCTTATTATGGTTTGGCTGGGGAAAAAAGACGATTCGTTGGTTCTGTAAAGAGGGCCGGCTTCTCAAAGATAATTATAAAAAGCCGGCGTAATTTTCATAACTTTGCCAAAGGCAATTTCCAAAAACTAATAAATTCGTCACTATTATCTACAGCCAGTCAGGCGTATGATTCGCTTACGCGCGAAAATAACATAAAGCAGGTCAAAATAGAGAGCGATCACTGTACAATAAACTGCAATCGATTTTACACCAAGACTTGAAACGAAACAAAGAAAACAGGAAACAAAGCCCTCGTTTGACAGAAGAACTGGAAGATTAATTGAAGGAAAGCGGCTCGTTTGGGTGTCTGCCGGCATCTGCTGAAATTCTAAAGTCAATACAAAACCAAAGCACGAAAAAGAGGTGATAGTTATGAAATCTTGGAAAACCAACAAAATAGAATAAACAACTGCCCCTATAAATTGTGAGCCTCGATTGCCTTCGTCTTGTTCTTTTAGCGCGCGACGGTCGAGCAAGATGCATTTGTGGTAGATGTACAACAACACAGCGGGTTCACGTTGTACTTGGTCAACTTGAAACAACCCATGCTGTGTTGGGCTTAGGTCAACCAGAATCTCATTCTCACTACACATACTGAGGTTTGGAACTCTAGCGAGCTGAACGCTCATAGTATCTGCCATTCCAGTAAGAACCTCTAGACGTGGGTCTATGGGTGTGGAGCTCACTAAGTGTGTGTTGCTCTCGGGATTTTTACCCGCAGCGGGAATATGGGAAAATTATGGTTTCTACTTATTCCTGAGTCATAAGTTTTCGAACTGAAGTGCGCGAATGTTAGAAATTCCACCGACCACGCTACAAGAAGGTTTATCATCGCTTCTTCTGCCAGGTATGTGCTTTGTGTCATTGAGTTTTAATAACAACACTTTACTCATAAGTCTGGCTTTCAATTGTCATGGTCAAACTTTAGCATGAAAGAATATTGTATATGATAGCAAACCTGAGCCCTCTGAGGGAGAATCAGTCACTAAACGTTCAGTCGTGTGGCTTTACAACATACTTATCGAACTGCTAGTTTTTGAGTCTTCATTCCTCGATCCGCAGTCGACAAACTTAATTGAATTTAACTGCTACAATCTAAGGCCATTCTTCCATGACTCTCAGTCTCTTTCTCAAGAGCCGGGGAGTCTTCGTGGTTCGTTTAACGTCAGTTTTGTTTAACGAGCAACCCCCTTCTTCGAACGTTTAGGTAGACCAAAGGTTGTTTTCCTGTAGAGGCATTTTACTACCTTATATCCTCTCCAGCGCGAATAAAAGAATAACGCCATCACGTTTTATGTATCTTGACGTTTTTACATCATAAAGGCGAAAAGGGTCCATATATTTTGATTTCTGAAAGCAAGTTCGGGGTATTTGTGTGTGCAAAGCGATTTCTTCCATTTGAACTGCTGTTAACGAGGTTGAGTCTGCAACTAAAAACCTTGCTTCTGTGTCGAGCAAATCTTGAAATTATCAACAGAGAGAGGAGACGTATACCGGATGCGTAAGGTACAAATTAAATCAACTGACACATCTGGTCCTGTTTTGAACATGTCCTCGGTTGGTGTTCTCCAAAAAATGGTCTCAAGCACTTACGTTCCCAATTGGTTATTGGAACTTTTCCAAATTGCAAGGTAGAAACCAAAACACCAATTTCAAGAATACGACTTTAGTTGTATATAGTAAATGCCGGGAATCACATTAAAGTTGTTAAGCAACATAGCTTTTCAAAGGCATATGAGATTTAATTCGAACGGGTTCACTAGGAGAAGTAGGATATTCTTATTACTATGTTTCTTGATGTAGCTATACGGCAAGTCTTAGTTTGAAATACGAAGCTAGACGGTATATCAAACTGAATAATGTCACCAGAGAAAACGAATTGCATTGGCGCGTGCATTGTCCCCTCAGCCATTGATTGTTGATCGTGAACTAATTGATAAGTGTTAAGTCCTCGAAACATTGACACTTCAGCTTTAAAATAAAACACTTAAAAAGGCAATATTAGCTTAACAACACCCGGCAGATATCAAGCTGTAACACTTTTCTCGATAGTCCAACTTATAAGCGGCAATTAAAAATGCAATTTCATGCAACACCGAACACACGAGCAACTAACAATGCGGTTACAATGAGTGAAACTCTTAAGTCATGCAATCTCGAGAATAATTAAATTTACCCTGAAACCCTCTTGAAACCTCTTGGTACTAAGACTAAAAGGGGATTCTTGTGGAACAGCGTGTCATGAAATGGTTTTCGAGAAGCCAAGAAAAAACTTACTCGAGAATTTGTGTGGCCTTGAACGCTTTTGTTCACGCTTTTGTGACCTGACAATATTAATTGGATTAAGGCTTGCTGGTGGTTTTTCATGCTATCAAACATGTATTTGGAATAGAGAATCTGCACGGAATGTCTCATCAGTATTCTACTGGAATAAAATTATTTCAAGAACCTGAATGGCAGCAATGAATCTAGCTGTCTAACTGACAGTAGAGCATAAAGGAGACGTGCCCCTTGTAAAGGAAATAAGGACAATTCCCCTGTCCTAAGCCTATATGACACAAAACATTGATGGAACAGTAAATAGAAAAAAATAAGGTTAAGTCCTCGAGTTATGTTGTCCTTAACGAACACAAAAAAAACAGCAAAAAGAAGCTTTTTGACAAAGTCAAGAAGAACGATTACGAACCAAATGAACAGCTTTCTCAGTTGAAATAGAAACTCCACAGTGCATAAACCATGTAAATAGACGGCGCAGGTTGTCTTGCTGAGCTCAATAGACTAACATGTCCACTTCACGGGATCTATATATTTTTCTAATTCAACTTATAGCAAATGCAACGACTTCACATATATAAATACGCGTTAAAAAGAAATGTCGCCTGATGTCACAAGAACATTTGTATCGTTAGAAACTCCCTAGATATTTTTTGAAAATATGTAACTTATGTACTTTGTGACAGTTGTTTTGTTGAAGGCGCGCACATACATGGCTTCGTTAACTGAAATAGAGCAGGTTTTATTGAGTTGAGAATGTAAAATGTGAGACCACGTTGACTGACAATCGGTATTCCTTGTGAAACACTGTAAGTTGGTCATCGTATAGCACAGTATTTAATCACCACCGAGTAACCTCTGTGCACGGCCGCCTATATATATGTATGGAATCTCGCTCTCAGTTTCGTGAGAACATTGAGGAGTTGAACCATCGAACTCTACCGGCTTTTAGTGTAAAAGGTCTCACAACACATATAGATTGTTCATAAACAACTGATAAACTCATGAACACTTTACAGCTCAACAAAGCGGCGGGAACTCGCGTAAATACAACCGTAACCCATGATTACAAGCTGCCACTACATGATCCACCGGTACACTGCTTCAGTCTAGTTATTTCCCCGGGTTATTTTCTTAACTCTGAACCTCAGTCAGTTGATTCTCTGTAGCTTTATATATCTCTGTTTCTAGGGTATGATATATCGCAAATTGTAATTTCGCTTCCATATAACATACAATTGTATTTTTGTGGTTGCTGTATTTCAGACTTACTATATAACAGTATAGGATTATAGATTCTGCGATCGACTTCTGTAAAAAATCGAGAATGGGAAACCTTTCAGCCGTTCCAGAAGCCCATTAACCATCTAAAGAGCCTTAGAAATTAACTATTTTAGCGATCATCAAAGAAATTAATGACCTTGTGAGTCAAGAGTGATGAAGAGCAAACCGTTATCTGAAGAGTCAAACTTATTTTGAATGGCTTTTCTGCTAGCTTTTGGATTCAGTAACTGAGCTGAAGTATTCTGACTGAACACGAAGCCGTGAACCTCGGGTAAGCGTCGCGTTTTGCTTCCAAATCACAGTAAAATAATTAGGTTGCATTGAATTATTGTGGACTAAACTATATGAAATAAGAGACATCTTGATCCCATTTGATCACAATAACGTCGTTATATGTTAAAGTAAAGTAAAGCAACTTTATTTAACGTCGGTAACTCGTGACAGTCTGGTGAGGCTGATAAACTTTGGGTTCTACGATTTTACGTTTTTATCCGAGAAGACGTGAAGGTCTAACCATTTGCAATTCGAGAACGAGATGTTTCACAAAGACAGCACCTTCTATTCAGTTATTTTAAGACCCTGAGTGTTGGTCCGGCCGGGGTTTGAACCCGCGACCTCCTGCGCGACAGACCGGAGCTTAACCACTGAGCTAACCGGGAGGCTTAGCTATAAAGATCAAATTTTAGCTTTTCGGAAAATCCTGTTTTAAAGTCCTACGAAACGAAATACGACAGTCCTTCCCCTATATTAATACCCCTACTGGTCAGAATTCTCGATTATTACAATCTACAGCATCGAACTCGGAAGTCGTCTTCACTACCTTTACCATGCAATACTGATATATGACTGTTGCTTGTAGCCTGTTCACAGGCCCCTAATCTTCCGTCCGCCATTTTGTTTTCGCCACGTTTTATTTTCGTCATTTTCCCAAGTGACTAGAGCCTGTGAACAGGCTATGTTGCTTGCTATAAGCCACTCTTTCTTTGTTCGTTGTTACATTTTACTGTTGAATTCATGGTATTGTGGATTAGTATTCAGCACCCATTTCATAACCTAATGGACAAATTGTCCCTAAGTAATCATAGAGATCTAAGTTTTCCCGTCTAATAACAGAATCATATGATAGAGTAAGGTTGTGTTACTAGCTGACAACCGCCGGATCAGAACAAAGTATACAGTTAACCGAAATCGAATCAGTTCCGTCTTAGCCTTGACTAAGTACATCGTTATAAAATTACATCTGTCTTCGACCTTATTATAGCGATCTTGTTAAATGTCACCAATATCATGGAAGAGACCTCGTACAATACATGGAAATATTCACTTAAAATAAACGTACTTGACACTCGTCTACAGTAAAGAACAGAAAGAACCTTAATAAAAACTAGTTGAAATCAACAACAAAACAATACGGTCACTGAAAGGTATCCAGGCGAGGACATATTACAATGGCGTGGCAGGGGCGATCCAGGATTTTGCAATGGTTTAAAAAAGAATTAACCAAATAAATTAATGAATAAATATAAAGAAAGAAAGAAAAGGAAACAAATAAAACGTATTAATTGATCGATTAATCATATATCATTTTGATTTTTTACTACGCACACTCTGTTATAATTATTAAGTTATTTTATGACATAAATTATGGGAGTATCCTAAGAACGCGCGATTTCATTGGCTGCTGAACGACGACAGGAACCATTACCATTATGGGCTCCTGACACTCGAGCATTTCTTTCCGCGTAGATTGAATTTTATATTATAAAACAAAATAATAGAGGATGGTTCTCTTATGTCGTATAAGAAAATAATGCACTTTCGAGGTCTTGAAAAGCTGCTAAATGCAATCGTGCGCATTCGCAGTTTTTCAAGAGTGTGATACGGGATTTATAGGCACTGAGTGATATTTTGAAAGTTCTAATGATTGCACGAGCCTTTAGGCGAGTGCAATTTGAGAACTTTCAAAATATCACTCAGTGGCTATAAATCGAGTATAGCACGAGCAGTTCATGCGATTTATTTTATTTATAATATACTGAGCAAACATTTGCTGAGAGCGTGCGACTGTGCATTCAATAACCTTTAGATGCACTCGTAATTGACCAGTCAGAATCCAGATATTGTGTTGAGTATGTTATAAGTTCTTATAGAACATGGAGAACCCTCTTTTGTGTGTTAAATATCTGTGATTTTATTTTTCAAATACGCCTAAACTCCCATAAGCCTAATAGCTTCCTGACCACTAGTTTTATTTTATTATTGTTATACCTATTTAACTCCGTTTTCGTAAATGTAATTAGAAAATGATCACACCCACTCAACCTATCAGTGCGCAGTATGTTAGTGCCCTAAATCCCATAAAGCCACTCATTCGTATTCACTATATAGGAAATGATCACATCCACTCAACCTATCAGTGCGCAGTATGTTAGTGCCCTAAATCCCATAAAGCCACTCATTCGTATTCACTATATAGGAAATGATCACATCCACTCAACCTATCAGTGCGCAGTATTTTAGTGCCCTAAATCCCATAAAGCCATCATTAGTATTTACTATATAGGAAATGGTCACATCCACTCAACCTATCAGTGCGCAGTATGTTAGTGCCCTAAATCCCATAAAGCCACTCATTCGTATTCACTATATAGGAAATGATCACATCCACTCAACCTATCAGTGCGCAGTATTTTAGTGCCCTAAATCCCATAAAGCCATCATTAGTATTCACTATATAGGAAATGATCACATCCACTCAGCCTATCAGTGCGCAGTATGTTAGTGCCCTAAATCCCATAAAGCCACTCATTCGTATTCACTATATAGGAAATGGTCACATCCACTCAACCTATCAGTGCGCAGTATGTTAGTGCCCTAAATCCCATAAAGCCACTCATTCGTATTCACTATATAGGAAATGATCACATCCACTCAACCTATCAGTGCGCAGTATTTTAGTGCCCTAAATCCCATAAAGCCATCATTAGTATTCACTATATAGGAAATGATCACATCCACTCAGCCTATCAGTGCGCAGTATGTTAGTGCCCTAAATCCCATAAAGCCACTCATTCGTATTCACTATATAGGAAATGATCACATCCACTCAACCTATCAGTGCGCAGTATGTTAGTGCCCTAAATCCCATAAAGCCACTCATTCGTATTCACTATATAGGAAATGATCACATCCACTCAACCTATCAGTGCGCAGTATGTTAGTGCCCTAAATCCCATAAAGCCACTCATTAGTATTCACTATATAGGAAATGATCACATCCACTCAACCTATCAGTGCGCAGTATGTTAGTGCCCTAAATCCCATAAAGCCACTCATTAGTATTCACTATATAGGAAATGATCACATCCACTCAACCTATCAGTGCGCAGTATTTTAGTGCCCTAAATCCCATAAAGCCACTCATTCGTATTCACTATATAGGGAATATTAATAAGTTTTCCTTTGTTTATAAAGCCTTATTAGTATTCCATATATAGGAAATACCAATGGGTAACTTAGAGAATACTAATGAGTGACTTTGACTAAATGATTAAAAATAGAAAAAGGAAGGGTTGATGAATGGCCACTCGTGTGATATGGGATTACTCATCGCGAGTAATGCTTAACGGCCACGAGGGCGAAGCGCGACGAGCGATGAGAAATCCCATATCACCCGAGTTGGCATTGATTAACAATGGTACTGAATACAACTGAGTGGAGTGCAATTTATATAGGTCTGAAATCATACGAGTGATTACAAAATTGCACGGGCAACACGAAGTTCTGTTACCACTTTTAAAATTATATTCATTTTGAAATCTTAATAAACGATAGAATCACAGCTGCATTTTGTGCTAAAAATTTAGAAAAACATTTCAGCAAAAAAACGTTGATAGACGTGCTTGACTTTTTTCCTATGAAATGGTTTCTCAGTTTCTTTGTTTTCATTGGCTTATTTGTGAGGGTCCTGCTTTTTGATTGGTTCAGCGAAAGGATGAGGTTTAGCCTGAAATCACTGCAAGAAACACCAGTCATTTCAAAATTCATATAATAAACCAATTTATCTTATGCCGTTTAACCCAGAAATACTTTTTTTTTTACTTTTTAAAAGTTTACTGCAGAGTTTGAAGGAGCAGCTATCTAAAGTTCTTTTAAAAATCAAAACATTTGTTTTCGTTTAACAAAGGCGATGTTGTCTTTTATTGCTTTTGATTGATGAGTCATTCTCTAATGAAAATGATAATGAACCATTCAAACAATTATGTTTCATATTCAATTTAATTCTTTATTTGCTCGTATGGAATAATAAATTACAAAATACAATACCCCCATTTACAAAGAAAAAATTACAGAGTAAAGTTAGGAATCAAGTTTGAGCCTAGAGGCTTAGTAAACCGTTAGGTTTCAAGTTAGCCTCCAGCCTTTTTTAGTCAAAATATAAACAAAGTAGCTAAGGAAATCAGAAAAGGAAACAAAAATGTTTACTAACTGACTTGGAAAGGGAAAGAATTATATAATAATGATAGACTACTAATTATTTCGAATATCGTTCTGACAGTAAATATTGTTTTTATTTGTTTTGAGAAGGAAAACACATGTAGGTCCTTGAGGTGATCTGGGAGTTTTTGCCAAATGTCGATTGCATGAAGGAGATCATTTGTTTGCCGTTAGTGAGTGAAAGCCTCATGTTTGAGTTCTCATATCGGGTCATTGAACTGACTGTCTGCTTGAGAGTACAACCTTCAAGGGGAACTGAACCCTAAAAGCAGCCCAATGTCTATACAAACATATCTTCGAAATAAATAGGTTCTGCTATTTAATTTTTCTGTGTTGCGCGTCTAGGAAGAGAAAATCCGAAAACCTTACTCACAGCCTCCGGTATGTACAGACGGCTCAAGTCTCTTAATTTGTGACGTAGTATATGGAGAATAGATTAGTTTTGCCATGCTGTCCCCGACATTGAATAGCAGGACCATTGTGTTTTCTTTGTGCTGGAGGTGTGATCGTTCTTCCTTTGGTATGTGTGACGTACGTTATGGGGAAATTTGCACTGAATTGAGCCGCCACACAATATAGATATTTCAGCGGAAAATCGAACTTGGAGACTAATTTTCTCCTCATAGACGCGCAACACAGCAAAATTAAATAGCAGAACTTATTTACATTACTAACGGCCTCAAGCAATACACATTTCATTCCACTGGCGAGTCTCGCTTTATTAATTCACACATAACCTGTAATACTAAAAACCTCATATACATGATACAATGTAATCGTTGCCATTTGCAATACATAGGTGAAACTAAGCGACGCCTCAAAAACAGATTTAATGAACACAGACGGACAGTAGACAAGCCTAACATTAAATCTAAACCTACTCAGTACTGTATCTGAACATTTTCTTTCTAGACCTAACCACTCTTACACCGACATGCAACTTATCCCTCTAGAAATAATATACTCGATACGTAAAGCCAGAGAAGCGCACCTTATAGATAAAACTAAAACTCTAGAACCATATGGTATGAATATAGGTGATGAAACATAGTGCTTATCTCTTATACTATTTTGCTACTTCAAGTTTTGGTCTACATGTACGTCACTTCCCGTTTCCGCAATTTCTATTGCGAAATTTACCACATTTATAGATCTTCTTACCTTAGAGCTCTTCACTTGTAACATCTAGTACCTGAAGAAGGCTGGTTTGGGCAGTCGAAATATTGTAATATTCAATATAAAATCCTACGTTGTGTCAGCTTTGCAGTAGTCCTTGGACTTCGTATTCATTTTCATTTTGGCTGATTAGATCTGACTTATATCCAACGTAGCAACCAGCAGGATTTTCGTCCACGGTTATTTGCCGTTTCTCAAGTTTATCTTTGTTAAGACGTTGGGTTGATTTTAGGGTTCAGTTCTCCCTTTAAGCCTTGTTCGTCTGTAGTATGCTCATTAATATGCGATAAACAGTGTGACAGCCATTTATCACACTGCGCTTATCACATCCTAATGAGTATTTATTACATACTAATTAGTTTTTATTGCATACTAATTAGTATGTATTGCATACTAATTAGTATTTATTGCATACTAATGATATGAGATGTGGGATTTAACGCATATGATCAGCGGGAACATTGGATTTTGGGTGTGGCATGCGATAACATTGGATTTTGGGTGTGGCATGCGATAACATTGGATTTTGGGTGTGGCATGCGATAACATTGGATTTTGGGTGTGGCATGCGATAACATTGGATTTTGGGTGTGGCATGCGATAACATTGGATTTTGGGTGTGGCATGCGATAACATTGGATTTTGGGTGTGGCATGCGATAACATTGGATTTTGGGTGTGGCATGCGATAACATTGGATTTTGGGTGTGGCATGCGATAACATTGGATTTTGGGTGTGGCATGCGATAACATTGGATTTTGGGTGTGGCATGCGATAACATTGGATTTTGGGTGTGGCATGCGATAACATTGGATTTTGGGTGTGGCATGCGATAACAATGGATTTTGGATGTGGCATACGATAACGAATATCAAGTGTAACATTTTTTAACGTACTGGAATGTTTTTTAAGTTTGCTGCAAATACAGATACAAAAATTATTGCCAACATATTTCATTTGCTTAAGAAACATTTCACTGTCCCCCAAGAAACGAAAATAAAAACCTGCATTCTACCAACAAGCGAGGTACTGAACTGACTTACTGGCGAATGATTTTCTCTAGCTTCTCTTTCAGTTTCCATGTCTTTTTTCTTGAAGTCAGGGTATGGGTGAGATGAAGTGTATCCGAAACTGATTTCCAGGATGCAGTGCTTGGCCTATTGTAACGAGCCACTACAAAGATTATTGAGAACCAAGCGAGCACATGTTTTATTTTCGGAAATAACACTATGCAATTATTCAGAAATTCCTTCGTGGATGTGACTATTTTGTAAGGTTGTTTGACAATGAACACTCGTGCTTTATGGGATATAGAGCTGCGCCCTCGTGGCCTTCTATCTAATGCTTGTGACTTTAACTAAACCCTATACATCACTCTTACTTAGCAGTAAATCAATAAATACTCCAATAAGTGCATATGAAGTAGATCAATCCCTAAAGAAAAAGATGTGCTTCTAAGTACAATAAAGATGGGTTTGGACTTATGGAGGAAAATTCTCTCCTTGGGTGGTTCGTATGGCAAGATCTCAGTTAGATCCCCCCCCCCCCCCCCCCCCCCCCCCCCCCCCCCCCCCCCCCCCCCTCCCCTACCCCGGGTGACTACTATACATGCATGGCGTTGGACTATAATAATAACAATAAACTTTATTTAAACACTTACTTTCACCATTTAGCAAAACTTTAGAAAGATTAATTTACAATCAGCTTATATCCTTTTTAGATAAATACAACCTCTTATTTAAATACCAATTTGGTTTTAGGACAGGTTTTTCAACCGAACAAGCAATTTTAGAAATTACTGATGGTCTACAACATGGAATTGATAATAAATTGATTACATGTGGCATTTTTCTCGATTTCTCCAAATCTTTTGATACTGTTAATCATAATATTCTGCTAGCTAAATTTTATAAATATGGGATAAGGGGACCTGCTCATGGCTGATTCTCTAATTATTTTACGAATAGGAAACAATAAGTCAGAATTGGCAATACAAATTCTCCCCTGCTCTACACTCGGGCCTTTACTCATCCTATTATATATAAATGATATGCCGAACTGTTCAAATAATCTTTAATTCAGAATTTTTCCTGACGACACAAACATATTTTACACTTGTAATAATCAAAGTGTTCTAGAATCAGTCATAAATAGTGCAATGAAATGTGTACTTAATTACTGTGCTATTAATAAATTATCAATAAAATTAAAAAAGACCAACAACATGATCATTACCTCACCAAGACCTTTTGTAAATATAAATATGACCACACTCAAAATTGAACGAAAAAGCCATATTAAGTATCTTGGCATATATATTGCGATCATCTAAACTGGTCTACTCAAATAAAACATGTAAATAATAAAATTTCCAAAAATATCGGAATAATAAATAAATTAAGATACTGTGTAGATTTAAAGACACTAACCCAGACTATTATACTATGATTTACCCATACCTCAACCATGGTTTAATGAGCTAGGGAAATACGTACAATACTAAACTTACTAAAATAATCACCAAACAAAATAAGTGCATCCGAAACATTTTCTTTGCTAATCATAGATAAAGTGCAACTCCATTCTATCAAGTCATAGAGCTTCTGAAACTAGACTAGGTTCAAAATGTCTCTCTTAGCATATAAACTATTAAATTAACAACAAAAATAAAATTCCTTCTGTATTTCATGATTTAATTCAGCCGGCATCTGAAGTCCACTCATAGAATACCAGATATTCTGCAAATCAAAATCTCCACAGACCCCTGTAAGAACTAATATGGCGTTTATTATCACTAAAATCTGGGAGGAAATACCAATTTCTATTAAAAAACTGCCATTTTACAGTTTTAAAAAATCTTAAAAGAAATACTTACTGAGTAAACAAATCTAATTTCATTCTTACAATATGTAACCTTAATTAGAATGACATATAGTATATACTTTTAATGTAATAGTTACTGTACATTTAACTGTTTAGACTAGAACTACTATATCTTAAGGTTCTGTTTGATCTTATTTGAAGTGCTATTTTCTACGTTTTCAATTTTCAACCAAAATAGAGTTTGAAAAAAGCTCCCACTCAAAAGGAATTAATTCGATTTGTGTGATTTTTTTACAAAATGTCAATTGATATCGCAGCTGCAAAAGGGTGTCGGGAAATTCTAAAAAGAGAGCTCTTGACGGCGTTTCTCGCATATCAACTCGGACTATGTTTTCGCCTTTTTCACGAAGAGCATGATAGCTTTTGAACTAAATCGAATTTTGAAATTCCCCGACACCCTTTTGTAATACGATTCCTATGAAATGCGACAAAGCAAACAGATTTTAAAACTTCTGAAAGCCATCTCATTAGATCAGAGAAACGGGATCGCGGAAAATTCGAGATTTTCAAAGAACTCAAAACTTTTTATGTATTCTTGTAGCCAATTTTATAAGCTTTAAAATGATATATGGATGATTTATCTACGATATTTTCTCGAGGCGCTACATAATTTAGACTGGAAACGCACCCTGAAGGTATCCGGTGACCTTAATTAAGCGGTTATGTGTTCACGTACATAGCCAAACATTTATCCAAACAACGTGTGTGCTGTAATTTATCAATCAAGTTCAAGTTCCAGTTCATTTTATTTTGCACAATTTTTTTAAAGATACATACACAAGAGAATAATTGTAGAAAGGAAAAGAGAAATATACGGTAATAATAAAATAGTTATGAATTTCAAGAATGTGCATAGAAGTCAAAGGAGCCATAGGCTTTCTAGTTGACCCCTATCACAAGAAAAGTAAATGTTGATATTTGGAGCATAGAAAATACATAAATATCTATTGTACAAGTTTGCTTGAGTAGTAAGCGGCTGGAATTAATATTAATAGGAAGAATGTATTTACAATATTGATACATAGTTATATGGAAGCGTTGACAATATGCTTTATATATATACAGCGAAGTGCAAAAACTTTGACCCCCCCACACCTCAACTATATAACTATATCGGGTGCATTATGGGTAGGAGTAAAGTCATTAAAATGCAACTACAGCCGATATCCGCGCGCGTTTGTAAATCGTCATAGCGAAGACTTATGCAGTTGATTTAAAGTTCAAGATTTCATCTAGAATACGACATTTTTACTCGGGACAGGCAGGACAGCTTAAATAAACTTGAGTATTTAAATGCACTCTATATATTTACTGTTAGATCGAATATTTGCAAAATAGAACATATCCCTGGTCGGCGGAAAGAGAACGGGAAATGATCATGCCGAAATTTCAGGTTCGAAGTGTCAATTCAGCCGAACTATTTGTGAAGCTGTTAATGCTAGGAGATCTTCTGATGACCTAAAAGATCGAGATAACCCATGAAGAGGAGACATTCTTACACCTGATCAGTGATTCTAAACCAAAACTGAGAGCGATGAAAAAATCCAGCTCGATATCAGCGCAATTATTCCGTTCTCTGTCTTCTACTTCTGTGAAGACTGAACTGATCAGTGTTATTAGACTGATATAACGTTTCAAAGAGCAGAATGAAAGGATTCATATGTACCGACCGAAGCTGACCGGATGCACAGACTGCACAAGAGCCTGGCTTATAGTTGGAAAACGTATCGACAAAGCAAAATAAACACTTTATAGTGTAACGACTAACGTTATGAAACCTCTTACAGTTTGAACATCGAATCGTTTTCTTTAACTGTTGTGTAATGTTTATTTTTAGCTGATCCCGATGAGACGAAATTCAATCTGAGAAAAAAACTGCTGTTGTTTCGAGCTGCAATATAATTACAAAATGAAACTTCGAAAATTAAATATTCAAAAGTTTGTCGCGGCTCGTTATCTACGAAATTAGGAAACCAGCTAGGATTCACAATAAAGTGATGTTGTTAAATGGGACCATAGCTGCTAACGTTTTTGGTTTAATGACGAAGCTAAATAAACAGTTTCGTCAAAATTATCATGAGATTTAAATAGGATACATTTTAAGAATGAAAGAAAACTGTGCAACAATAATAAGAACATTCAGCGATGCGAGTCCAAGAATTATCGAACATACCTTTCATAAAAGCTTTTACAAAAAAATTATACCATAAAAACAGGATCCCTCCGAACCTTGAATCAAACTGGATAAGAGAATTTCAAGAGGAATAACTAAGAGTTTATTAGATTTTTGTAGAATCGTTTAATACCATAAAATATGGCAATGATATGGGATACGCCGTTAATTTCTATCCGTTTCTTAATCAAAATAATTAAATGTTTTATGAATTTGTTGTCAATAAATTTATGAAATTGTGTAAACCTTTAAGCTATTTTAATCTCTTCAATTTTCCGCGAAACAGTTTCAAAAATAGCGTTGAATTCTTGCTTCGCAGATGAAATTCGGCATGATAGTTCCGTCCGCGTTACGTTCTGCTAACGTAAACATTAATTTATAATATAAAAGCAGATTTTTTTTTTGTCCAAACAGAAAATAGAGTGCATTTACTTTACTTCCCTGCCTGTTCCGAGTAGAAGTGTTGTATTCTGGATAAATTCTTGAAATATAAATCAACTACACAAGTCTTCGCTGTGATGATTTGCAAACGCGCGCGAATATTTGGCTGTAGTTGCATTTTAATGAACTTACTCCTACCCATAATGCACCCGATATATTGATATAGTTGAGGAGCGGGGGGTCAAAGTTTTTGCACTTCGCTGTATATTTATACCATCTTTATTCTTTGCATATATATATATATATATATATATATATATAATCAGAATTTAGGTGAAAGAGAAAATATATAAGCCCTGAGTGGGATTCGAACCCACGGCCTCGGTACACTAGTCCGATGCGTTAACCACTACACCACCAGGACGACCACGCTGGAAACGCAGCCGACTTTGGGATTTTGTGGACCGTGAGTTTTCCCAGGCAGTTTCTCTTCTCTCTATATACTTAATATATATATATATATATATATATATGCAAAGAATAAAGATGGTATAAATATGTTAATTTGATCTTAATTATTATTCTATATTTACAATTTTATACAATAATTTAGGCCTGGTTTTCAAGTAAATTTGTATTGTTTTTTAAAACTATTGTGTGGGAGGGATTTTATTTCTAACGGTATTTTTTCCCTTAATCGTGATGCAAGAGATTTAAATCTTGATAGACCATAATTAGTTCTGGAAGCTGGTCTGTATAAGTTTTGGTTGGTAGCATATCTAGTATTATAATTATGAATATCAGTTGCAGAAGGGACTAAGTCGAAAAAAGCAGATGGTACACCTGTTTTAACATATTTAATTTTGTGAACAAGAGTGGAGATTTTCAGATTAAAGGCATTGTCAAGTTTTAGAATTTGCAAAATTCTATAGTATGGGGTGGCATTTTCAAATTTGCTAGCAAAGAAGATGCAGCGAACACATTTATTTTGCTTTGTTTTAATTTTACTTAGTCTAGTCTTAACAGCAGTACCCCAGGTCATTAGGCCATAACTCAAATACGAATAGATAAGAGTATAATAAAGTTGCTTTAGAATAGTAATAGAAACATAGTATCTTAGCTTACAAATAATGCCAATATTTTTGGCAATTTTATTATTAACATGTGTAATTTGAGTGTCCCATTATTGTAAGTGTTCGTCAATAAAAAACCCAAGATATTTAATATATGTTTTTTGCTCAATATTGCAAACAGTTATTCTTATATTAGGGTTCTTCTTAGGGGAGGTTATCAGCATATAATTTTTTTTTATTAATCGATAATTTGTTTGCTGCACAATATTTTAAAACATTAGCAAGCTCATCATTAATAACTCTTTCTAGTTCTTCAGAGTTATTTGAAGAATAGAAAATATTTGTATCATCGGCGAATATTCTGAAAAGGAGTTTTTGAGAGGAGTTTGAAAGATCATTTATGTACAATAAAAAAAGTAAAGGGCCTAAGGTTGATCGTGTAGAATGCCGCAGGTTATGTTTCTTAGACTAGATTCTGTATTATCAATTTTAACATAATGTTTAGATCTGTTAGATAGCTTGAGAACCAATTATGTGGTAGGCCACGAATGCCATATTTATACAATCATTTTTGCCAATAAAATATCATGGTTAATCGTATCAAATGCCTTTGAAAAATCTAAGGATATACCACAAGTTATTTTGTTTTCATCTATAGACGTCTTCAGGTTTTCTATAGTTTCAAGTATTGCGTATTCTGTAGAGTAGCCTTTCCTAAAGCCAAACTGATAATTAAATAGTATATCATATTTTTCAAGGAAGAACATCAGTTGGTTATATACCAGTTTTTCCAGAACTTTACTGAATGATGAAATAATTGCTATAGGTCTATAATTACCTAATTCTCTTGCACAGCCACTTTTAAATATAGGGGTTACTCTCGAGATTTTAAAAATATCCGGTACTGTCCCTGTTAGAATTGATTCATTGAAGATTTTTGTAAAAGGAACAGATAATGGTTCACTTGCCAGTTTAATAAATTTATTTGGGATATTTATATATGCTTTATTTTCATTTAGTTTAGCAAATTGTGTTAAAACCTCGGCTTCAGACACAGGCGATAGAGTAAAACTAGAGGATGGAGAATTGTTTATATATTGTCTGGGATTTACAGAATCATTATTTCTAATCTTGCTTGCTAAAGTTGGACCAATATTAACAAAGTAATGATTGAAATGTTCTGCAATATCAGCTTGTTGGGTCACAGTTTTATTATTATGAACAATTCTAATGGGTAAGGACTGTCCTTTTGTTTTACGTTTAATAAGAGTTACCAATTTAATAGTTCCCAAGCATGTTTAAGATTATCTTTATATTTAAAAAATTGGTTGAAATAGTAGTCTTTTTTGCTTTTATCTTTCAAATGCGTGAGTATTTTTGCATATTGCTTATATTCCCTAGATTTCTGTGGGTCTTTGCTATTAAAATGTGTGCGATACATTTTTTGCTTCCTTTTTATTGATTTCAGTATGCCAGCTGTAAGCCAAGGTTGATTAATTTCTTTTTGTTTTGAATTAGAGGCCTGTTTCATTGGGGCATGTTTATTAACAGTAGTCATTATGGCATTAATTGCATCATGTTTTTTTTAATTTAAATCCTTTCTTACATCTAAGACTTCTTCCCAATTTATTAATTTTATATCAGCCAAATATTGATCCTTATTAAATTTAGAATAATCTCGATAATATTGTTTGTGACTAGTTTTTTCCACTTGAATTCGAACTATGCAGAATATTGGCAGGTGATCAGATATGTCAACAGTAGCAATTCCTGAAGTAATCTGGGATAGAGGTGTGTTGGTATAGATATGGTCAATAAGTGTTGAAGTGTGATCCGTTATACTGGTAGGTTTGGTAACGACAGGGAGAAGGCTATTAGTAAATAGCATATCTAAATATTCTTCAGTCAGTGAATGTGTATTATATTTAAAAAAGTCAACATTTATGTCACCAAATATGTAAATTTGATGTTTATTGGGGTTCAGTGTTTTAATAATGTTGTTTAGTTGAGTAGTAAATTCTGCAAGGTCATTAGTAGGGTGTCTGTATATACAACCAACAATTATAGGTTTTGCATTCTTTCCTGGATCAATTTGGGACCAACAGGATTCCACTAATTCCAATTCCAATTTGATATCTGGTCTAGGTACAGCTTTAATATATTTAACAATGTAGAGGCCTGCACCACCGGCAAGTTAATGAATCAATGTGAAGGAAATTATAAGAGCGGATGTCAATATTTGTAACAGAATATTCGTTAAATTTTGTTTCAGTAACTCCTATTATGTCCGGATTAAAGTTTAGAGAGCAAATTATTTCTTCCAGTAGATCTAAATTTTTGGGAAGGCTTCTAACGTTACAGTGAAAAACTGAGAGGGCTTTTGGGCCAGACTCATTCATAGCTTTGTTTAATTTTGAAACCGAAACGTAATTAGAGTTAGGCGCGGCAAGCATCAAATCCGAGTCACATTCGTCGTGTTTATCTGGATTAGAAAACAAATCATAAAGGTCAAAATCGTCGTTTAACAAACCAGACCAGCTTCCAAACATAGCATGAAATTCTCTATCAGATAGTGAATAAAAAGGGAGAGTACTTACGATTTCTTGAAGACCGGCCACTAGTTAATGAAGACAAGCTTATTAAGTTTACAAGGCTTCAGTAGGCTTCAGTAGGCTTCAGTAACCTACTGTACTATCTGGTCAAGATATTCATCGAACTGTTCATACGTGACAAAGGTTAATGGCCATCAAACTGAGCTTGTTCTGACAACAAATTTATCCTGATAATTATATTTCAATGTAAGGAATTCAGAGGGATAGTATAAAGGTCTATTGAGACCCTCATGAGAATCTCAGCTCATAAACAAGACAAGACTCGCGCAGGGTTGTTCTTCCAAATAGATCGACGGTTGTAAGTGTGTGCCTACACGACCGTCACACCATTAAGCGACCTTAATTTTCTCTCCGTATTTTCATCATGTATAATTAATACGGTCCCCTTGTTACTTACACCTATCAATCCTTTATCGGGTGCTTCTTGGTGTAGCAGATTCGTTGTTTGATTCATTGTTTCTGGGGTTAGTGTTCTTTGTATTTCAGGGTATTGTTTTGCTTTAGAAGACAATATTTTGTTTTGTTTTACGTCATGTATACATTGTATACTTGAAAGTTACGTTTCCTGTGACCTCGTATCTCCCAATAAACACAACTGGTTCGCGGCTCTCCTGCACTGTCTTGTTTGACGGAGAATATACAATATAAACGTTTTCTGTGCGTCGGAACGCAGTGACAGAGCACTGAACGAAGTTAAAAGTTTAAAATTCTCTTTCAACTGATGTAGACTCTTTGTTTGTAGTTGAAGTTTAATTTATGCTAATGAGGTAAAAATGTAAACAATGACATCAGCAAGATCATTCAGTAATTTCACAAATTTACGATAGTTTAGCGTGGTACGTCCTCCCATTTGCCGTTTTGCATCATCGCATGGTCAATATTGTTTTGGATTTCACACAACAAATTTTGACTGTGATATGACGAAAAACGTGGTAGATAAGCCTCTCTATTGCGTTACTATGAGAACATGTAATTCTATTCATCCGATCACGTCTTAGTTGAAACAAGAGCCCATCTGGGCTTTCACTCGAGCCACTATATATACATCAATGCAGCCAGACACTCTTTTAAGGTGAGCACACACCAGGAGACGTTTTGCATGTCCCCTAGTATGTACCACCTTTATGGAGGAAGGGGTACTCCCATAAAAAAAAATCAGTGTCCAAGGGAAGCACCATTAGAAGACACATTTTTTTTGGCCCCTTGGTTGTGCAGGGCAGATTATTTTCTTTGATATTTTGCGTTCCAGGATTTTTATTTTTTATTTTGGACTACCCTTCTTCGGATTGATGATGGTGCCCTGTGTTCCCAATGAGATTGAAGATGAAATACACTTTCATTTGAAATCCTCTTAGTAATAACCAAAGGGAATAATTATTAGCTGAATATTAGCAGTCTTTAGGAGTGGCCGGTAGCGCGGTGACTTTCATTCTCTGTTCCCCTAGTATATATATGTAATTAAACACTGCGTCTGTGTATGTTGCTTGTGCTTATTTGTGCCTTTATCGTTAGTGTAAACCAGGCTAAGTGCTACTGTACCAGGAGTCGGTATAAGCGTGAAACTATCTGAATCTCTCCCTTCACTTCATAAAGGCAATATTGGCGGTTTACCAAAGTAAGATTTGCTCAAACATTCATCTTTGGCCAAAGCTCCACAAATAACTCTGCAGACCTCTGGTCTGTAAAGAAAAACAATGGAAGAACACTTACGAATGTCACACCCAAAACCCATTCTTACAACTGATGGGTAAATCCCACTATCTTATACTCATTAGCATGCGATAAGTAGTGTGATAAATGGTTAATAGAGAGGGGGTCTTAATTAATTTCTACTTCTAAAATAATGGCTTATTAGAAGATGGGGATTTAAAAGATAGGGAGGCTAAATAGAGGATTTACAGTATCAGGTCTATTGTAAGTGTAATATTAGCATTATTCCACAAAAAGGTACTTACAGTATTTTTCGACTCCAACAACAGTTTATTTACATACAATGAAGCAATAAACTGGCAATTAACGAGTATTAAAATTGTATTGTTCATACTTTAATCCGTCTGGATTGTTATTATTATATATTATGCATATCTGGCCTACAAATTTTACAGCCTACTAAGTTGTCTTATTTCAAAGAATGTTGGGCTTGAGGAGCTCTCGAAATACATTTTTTTAATTTAAACATATTTTTTATTACGAGTTCATCCCAATAGCTCTATTAGCTCATCTAGGGGGCTCACACGTTACACTTACAATACAGTATTATACATTTGAGAGACGGACGTTATAAACTACAGACTACACGATAAAGGAAAACAAGTGATTAAGTTATGACAGATGAACACGATTAGACTCTCTTATATAGTACTGAACGTGGTAAAAATATCAACATTTTCATCGTTGGTTAACAAGGAAGATCCAAATAGAAAAAGCACGATTTCTTGAAAGTCTGAAAAGCTGAACCATCTGTTAGAAACAATGCGACCAGCAGCGGAGAGTAAATTTGGTCTGAGGGCAGCATAGGTGGGACAGTGTAAAAAAAATGCGATATACTTTCCTTACTAAAACCACAGCTAAATGCAGAAGAAATCTTGATCCCAATCTTAAAGAGATAATAATTTAGAGCACATGCATCTAGTCGAAGTCTGGTATGAATTATAGAAGAATACCTATCAAGTGAGTAATCAAAAGGCTTAAAATAATCCGGGACATTAAAGAGACCGACTAATGCTCTCTTAAAGGGATATAATGCATCAAACGAACGAGTTTCGATTTCAATCTCATTCCACAATACATACAATACAATACTTTATTGACCATTCCCCAAAGGGACTTTTCAGTGACAATTGCACCGATAACAATGATGTTAATAATACTAATACTATTATTTATAATGATACTATAAAAAAATATGTTTATACAAATCATTACAAAGTAAGCGTGGCATTAATAGGGATAATTAAATATGTGTAATAAAGTAAAATTGGAAAATAGTATACAATTATAAAATAGTGGCAGCAAATAATCAAGAGGTATACGTATTTCTAAATAAAACACTAAAAATTCATACTAAGAACTTGTTTAGAAGGTGACCTTTTAATTTACATTTAAACCTAAAATCGTTTCACAAAACAAAGTTACAATACGATAATAAAAGGTTCTCTGTTCCAGTTGTACCACAGGCAGCCCAAGCTCTGTATCTGCACTGTGCCGGACTACAGATGTCCCTTATCAGATATCGTTTCCTGGAAGAAAAAATGAAAACAATAAAATTTTGAAGATATCAAGTGTCTTTAAGTATCATATTTCAATCTTAGCGCTCTGGGACCTAGGCCTGTTTTAGTACGTTTTCTACCTCGATCTTTTTCTTGTTTACTCTGTACTATATACATTGGAAATGCAGGAAACCGTTATTTCAATACGCTTACCTCTATGCCTCAATTTCCCCCCGAAAAAATGCTCAAATTGACCCTAAATTCCCGGTGGTTATCAATCTCTGGACGGGAAGTCTTTTGAGAAAACCTTTAATTAAAATGGAGAAATTCCCAGCTTAAAAACGACAATTCAAGATTTTTGCCACGGCCTCACACCTCGTGACCAAAAGCGTGACGTCAGTAAGGCCCCTCCTGGAGTCAATACGATCCTCTCAGAGGGAGGGTACCGCAAAAAAAACTACCAGAAGGAAGTTTTAACTCGATGCGAAATAAACCATGTCCCGACCGCGATTCTGTTATAAAATTTGGCGAAGAAAAAGTATGAAATCTACGTTTAGTTGAGGCTCGTTCCAGCTCGTCCGTGAGACAAACTAAAGGTTCCTTGGGACAAACTAAACTTTGGAACCACGATATCTTCTGGTTATGTCGTATTTCCACATTCAGCTCAGTTTTGAAGTTAGTCTACTCTGTACTGTAGACTATTGAGTATAGAATATTTTCATATCACATGCGAGGATCTAGGCGGCCGCCGATGATTGTACATAAACTTAACCGAAAATTTAAAGGAAAAACATTTAAAGGAAAACACTAACCGTCTCGGAGAGTAGATTAGTAGTGTCAGTAAATGACGAGAACTCACTCACCTAGGGCTAGAGTTCACAAGTAAACAACTGCCTTACGTGTAAACGACTGTGACTCGGTCATTTGGCTTGGACACGGATCTGACTCGGACTCGGACTTGACTCCGTCTAGCTACGGATTTACTCGGGTAGAGGACTAGAAATCAAGAGAGTAAGGGTTCGAGTTCGATTCCGGATCGTAACATATTCCGTTTTCTTTTCTATCTTCTTCTTTCATGTTACGGGGTATATGTGTTAAAGTATTGATAATAGGCAAGGGAATATCATGTGTTATAATATAAGATACGATAGTACGCGCGCTCTGATTGGCTAAAAAGCCGCCATGTTTTATCAGACTGATATAACATGGTTTGCCGTGTTTTATTGTCTTTAACTGGCGGTTTCCTTTCATCGCGCGCGTAAATCTATATTATAAATCTATATTAAATCCATGTTTTATTCTATCATAAAACACTCTGGTCATTTGAGAACACTCGAGAAACGTTGAAAGCACGCGCCTTCGGCTTGTGCTTTAACATTTCTCTCATGTTCTCAAATGCCCATTGTGTTTTATGATAGTATAAAACATGGCTAAGGCTTCTTTATTTGTTAATTAAAGCATTGATAATATGCAAGGGGAGTATATCAGTAGGACAAAGAAAGTATGGGATATATTGGTCTTAGTAGAACAAAGGAAACAGATCCAAAGTAACAATAAGTATACATAGACCGAACATGTTTGAACTTCAATCGACCTTATAATCGTAAGTCTAGTTCATGCTGGTTGTTTGATGAACCTGTCGGCACGATCTTGTAATCCGGGGTTGTAATAGTTGCAGTCTGTACATGTCAGCCACAACAGATCATCATGTGATGAACATCATACTATGCGAAAGAAAGAGCAGTTCTAACTAATCTAAGTCAGACGCAATTTGCATATCGCTCCGGAGAGAACTGTACAGATGCTCTCATAAAAATGCAGCACTTCACTTTGAAAGCTCTTGATAACACAGACACCTCAGCTGTATTCTCTATGGACTTCTCAAAGTGGCCTAATTTAAATCCCTTCATCGTTACTGATTGGTATCCAAGTTTCTTAGAAAACCGTAAACAAAGAGTCGTATACCAAGGAATGACATTAAAATGGAAACAAATTAACAAAGGTACCATTCAAGGAAGCGTCAGCGGACCTATCTGTTTAATACTTTTATGAACGATCTAAAAACAATTAATTACAATGACGCCGCTCTTGATAAATACGCTGATGACTCAAACTTACAAGTCATTATACGAAAAACGATACCTGACCTATCAAACACTGTTATTAATTATTTTATGGCCTGGTCAACCTCTAATGCCATGACTTGCAATCCTACCAAATGTAAAGACCTCGTTTTTAGTAAGAAAGGACACGCGCTACACTTTAATATGATCTCTAACATTGTACAATATGCTGATACTCTTAAAGGGGAGGAACTCAACCCTAAAATCAACCCAATGTCATTACAAAGATGTATTCGAAAGAAATAAGTTCTGCTATTTTATTTTTCTGTGTTGCGCGTCTCTGAGGAGAAAATTAGTCTCCAAGTTCGATTTTCCGCTGAAAAATCTATATTAAGGGTGGCGGCTCAATTCAGTGCAAATTTACCCATAACGTACGTCACACATACCAAGGAAAAACGATCACACCTCTAGCACAAAGAAAGCACAATGGTCCGCAATTAGAAGCTGTTAGTCCCGCTATTCAATATCGGGGACAGCATGGCAAAACTAATTTATTCCCCGTATCTGACGTCACAAATTACAAGGATTGAGCCGTCTGTACATAGCGGACGTTGTGAGGAAGGTTTTCGGATTTTCTCTTGCTAGACGCGCAACACAGAAAAATTAAATAGCAGAACCTATTTATTTCGAATACATGTTTGTATAGACATTGGGTTGATTTTAGGGTTGAGTTCCCTTTTAAGATAGGGTAACTTTTCAGTCTGATAAAAAGATCTTAAGCATACCACTTTAAAACTTAAAGAGGCAAAACAAGTGTCTCTTTAACATCAGGGCCCGGTTGTTCGAAGCAAGGTTAAGCGCTAACCCAGGGTTAAGTCGCTAACCCTGGGTTAAACTGTATAGATTTCAATTACAGATTTTAGTGCTAACCTAGGGTTAAAGCTAACCTTGCTTCGAACAACCCGGCCCAGGAGTATTAGGAAGTCCTTAAAGTTGTAGTCAAGAGGAACTGGACCATCTTTTTAAATCACTTGTCTTTCAGTTTATGGTAGCAGTGCATCTGACCTTACCATAGTGCAGCGTTTCCTATAAAGATGCTATAGTATTCTTCTCAACTTTTTTCTATCTATGATTTACTAGAAAGAAGCGACCGACGCATATTTAATAAAGTCAAAAATATTAATTACCACCATTAAGATCACTTATGACCACTGAGTTAAACCATCAATACTTAATTTAAGAAGATTAACTAGTGTATATCCCATAGTCAACACAGAGCGTTTTAAAAACACTTTTGCAAATAGGTTAGTATTTAGATACAATCTAGCTAGTTCTTAATTCCTAGTTTGTTTTTATCCATGTGTATATGCGCTAAGTGTATTGACTATTGTTAATCTGATATGTATAACTGATCAATGCCTAATAAAGACACATTATTATTATTATTATTATTATTATTATTATTATTATCATACTTCACAAATAGGGGAACATGCCTCAAGCTGCTGTTGACAGCATTAGGTACTAACTTAGTAATTTGGTGAGGTACTTCGTCACTTTTGTAACAAGACGTAATATATATATATATATATATATTTAGTCAAGCCTAAAAGCGGATCTCCTGAGGTAACGACCCGGAAAAAAATTATATAAAGAAAACAAAGATAAAAACACAAAAATTGCTGGCAAAATCAAGGGAAATCAGAGTGAGTGCAAAAGGTTTAGAAGGAAAGGAGAAGAAAGTGGAAAATGAGAAGAAAAAAAAACTGGCCAATGTTTCCATCCAGGTCGCCTGGTTTTAACAGTGCGCGCGCAGGTGCAGAACGCGTCTGAGTTCGGGCGCGAGGGAAACCGGAAGTCAACCAATTTTTGCTCTGCCCGCGCGGGAATTCCGCTAACAACTGATCCAGGTATGGAATTTTGTTACACTGGCTCCCGGTTGAGCAACGAGTTACTTATAAAATGTTGATATATACGTATAAGGCAGTTAATGGTATGGCCCCGCGCTATGTTAGTGAGCTACTGGTGCCTTATGTACCGCGGCGAGCTCTTAGGTCGACAGACATGATGAAGCTCCAACAACCTGTGTTTCGTTTGAAATTCTACGGGTCTAGGGCGTTATGTGCACCGAGCCTATGGAACGTGCACCGAGCCTATGGAACGTGCTACCACTAGAAATATTTTTATACAAGCTTATTATTAACTAGTAGAACTATTATATTGGTATTTTATCATTATTATTACTATTACTATTATTGGGTTATTTAGTCTTTCGCATAATTTATATATTTTAAAATCTTGTTTTCCTTTTAAATATATAAATCATATTTTAAAATCTTATTTGTGTAACCAGAATATTGTAAATCACACTTGGGCACCCTGGAGAGTGCGCTATATAAATAATAAAGTATTATTATTATTATTATTATTATTAAATATGATTATTTGGGATTAAGGGGCAACACTAGCAATAACAATTTGTTTACACATGTTATGAAGATATGGTTTTCTTAATTTAGTTCATGAAAGGTTGGGAAAATATAACTCATTTGTTTTCAGCTGTACAACGGATGACTGTCTGTCACGAATTGCTGTTGCATATCATTACGTTTACGAAGAAGATGCCATAATTTGTGCTGCGCAACACGTTCCGTTTGTTATTTTTGTACTAATGTCTTCATGATGGAGTCAGTTCTCAAAGAAGTTGTTCAAGTTCTTAGAATTGTAATCATAACTAATCCTCTCTGTAAATCTGCAGCGCTATAGGGAAGGGAGGGGAGACAGGGGAGGCAGGGGAGGAGAGGTAGGGGAAGGAGGGAGTGCTGGGGTCTTCCTGGGACTTCCAGAAGAGGCTCAATGTTATTTCTTATTCAAACGTCCTATTAAAAAAACAGAGCATAGAATCTTTTCATACGCGCAGTTCCAAAGCTAATGACTGCCTACTGTATTGTTAGTTATAAGAATGAAATAACTGGTGTGACGCGTGTATATGTGTGTGCGTGTGGTGTGAAGGAGTGAAAAGGAACAAATAATGTGGTGTCTTTGTCAACAGGAAAAGACTACTCTGAAATGTCGTTACCCTCGGATAAAGTACCCTCGTTGAATCTCCCCAAATACCCCTTAGTACAGTGTTAGTTCAAGCCGTGAGTAATGTTAAGAAGCCCCTGAAAACAGCACACATTTCTTCCCCCTTAACACGTTTAATATCCTATATTCAAGCGCATCAGGCATTGTGATACTGAGCAAAACTGAGCTTGAAGTACAATATATCTTTAATTAATGTTTTTTTCCTTCTCGCTTCAGAAGTTACTGACAACTGTGAAGTTAATTATGTGATCATCAGGCGTGACTGACGGTCACGCACTCACTGTAACGCCTCTATCAAGTCAACAACTTAAAGTGCACCTAACCCCTTTTGCGATTTTTATACATATGAAACTTTGAAAGGTTTTGAGTACTTCTGTGAAGAAATTTTTGGCTTACAAAGAATACTTTATGTTCTAGGCTTGTTTGAAATGGTGAAACCGCGTAAGAAAAAGCCTGGGTCGATTCTGGATATTACGTCATCTAATTCACTCGACTTTGCAATAAGTTGAATAAATGTTTAGCATTTTATCTAAAATAACTGTTTTCTTTACTAACAACTCACAGACTGTATATATTCTCTATATATCGATGTTGTTGTGATAGAAAGGCGCCATGGAGAATAATGCATTAATGAGGTGACGTAAGATCCAGAATCTACCCAGGCTTTTTCTTACGCGGTCATGGGTCAGGAAAGGTCAAACTTTCACCTTTTCAAACAAGCCTAGAACATAGAATATTCTCTGTAAGCCAAACATTTCTTCGCAGAAGTATTCAAAACCTTTCAAAGATTCATACGTATAAAAATTGCAAAAGGCGTTAGGTGCACTTTAATCACGCTATCAAGACATTCAAGGCGGAGTACATCAGAGGAAAATGAAGACGAATTAATATGACAGTAAAAGCATCGGCCAATCCATGTTAATAATATCGTGTTTGGGCGTTAGTATTTTCGTAAACAAAAAAAGACTGGGAGCGAGTGTGTTTAATCGAATTAAACCACAAGAAAGATCACAACAATTGGTATCTTGACTGAGTTTAGATTAATATTAACCAGGTGGTGGGGCTTTCAAAAAATAAAATAAAAACATGAGTTCAGTCAGGAGCCCATAACCAGGAGCGTCCATATGTCCTATATAGTTGTCACAGCTCTTTCACAAGTTGGGCTATTTTTAGATTATTTCCCCCGCCAATTAATGATTGTACCGTGGCGGAACAAAAGATGCCTCATTTGCTACTTTTGTTATACCAACAACATGGCTGCTACGCTTCTGTGATTTGATTCCCTTAGGAATAATTGCAACTCAACAATAGCAGAAACCGTTCTAAAAATAACCTAACTTGTGAAAACGCTGTGACATAGGCCCAGTATGCGGGATAGACGCTGTGACATAGGCCCAGTATGCGGGATGGACGCTGTGACATAGGCCCAGTATGCGGGATGGACGCTGTGACATAGGTCTAGTATGCGGGATGGACGATGTGACATAGGCCCAGTATGCGGGATGGACGCTGTGACATAGGTCTAGTATGCGGGATGGACGATGTGACATAGGCCCAGTATGCGGGATGGACGCTGTGACATAGGTCTAGTATGCGGGATGGACGATGTGACATAGGTCTAGTATGCGGGATGGACGATGTGACATAGGCCTAGTATGCGGGATGGACGCTGTGACATAGGCCCAGTATGCGGGATGGACGCTGTGACATAGGTCTAGTATGCGGGATGGACGATGTGACATAGGCCTAGTATGCGGGATGGACGATGTGACATAGGCCCAGTATGCGGGATGGACGCTGTGACATAGGCGTAGTATGCGGGATGGACGATGTGACATAGGCCTAGTATGCGGGATGGACGATGTGACATAGACCCAGTATGCGGGATGGACGATGTGACATAGGCCCAGTATGCGGGATGGACGCTGTGACATAGGCCCAGTATGCGGGATGGACGCTGTGACATAGGCGTAGTATGCGGGATGGACGATGTGACATAGGCCTAGTATGCGGGATGGACGATGTGACATAGACCTAGTATGCGGGATGGACGATGTGACATAGGCCCAGTATGCGGGATGGACGCTCCTGGTTATGGGCTCCTGGTTCAGTATGATTTGAGTCCCCTCAAACCATACTGAACTCTTTTATTTTGTGGTTTCAAAAGCTTGCTATTCAGTTCTTATTTACCCAAACATCTTCAAACGAGATACACGTACTAATTTCGATGTGATTACGTTTGTGGTGGGGTTTTAGACTATATTTGTTAATTCGATTAAATTTACACACTCCGTCCCAGTCCTTTTCACATTTACGAATTACGCGAAATGGCTAAGTTATGTCACAAAACCAAAACGATTTGCAACAACAACAACAAAAAATAATACTTTTACTCGGAAAAAAACGTGCAACGTTGGTCGAGAGACCGCGACGGTGACGTGTTTGTACCGTGTACTTGCAGCAATCTGATTGGTTAAAAGAGTAACTGCTTATTGTCTGAGTGGAAGGCGAGGACCGGACGCGCATATATTGAGGTGAAGGTAGTAGCCCATAGCCAGGAGCGCCATCCCGTAAACTATATAGGCCAATGTCACAACGTTTTCACAAGTTATTTTTAGAGCGGTTTCCCCTATTTTTGGGTTGCAATCATTCCTAGAGTGATTTCACTAAACCCGTAAAATAAAATCTACTGGTCAGTATCTGGTACATTGAATAATACAAAAGATAACAATGGAATTAGTGCCTCCTACTGTGTATTAGTCTACTAATTGTTTCACGGGTTTTCTGCAATCACTCAAAGGGAATAAAATGACAAAAGCGTAGCATCCATGTTGTTGGTATAACAAAGTAGCTAATGAGGAATCTTTTGTTCCGCCACTGCTGCAACCCACTAATTGGCGGCAAAAATTATCTAAAAATATCCCAACTTGTGAAATCGCTGTGAGAGCTGGATAGGAGATATGGACGCTCCTCGTTTATAGACTCTTGGTGACCGAGAGCCAAATATTTTCCCGTCCGGCCCGACCTAACTCAGTCAATACCTTTCTTTATCATGCGACCACTTTCAAATGGCAAAACAGGCAAGCACGACATCGGCTTTTTCCGGCCAGCTCACGTCAAACACGTACGGGTCCCATCACGTGACGGTTTGAAAGGAAAGCGCACACGAGGACGTACGGGTCATATGATAAACGAATTTAAAGTGCAAGTATCATGCCAAAAAAATAAAAATGTATATTGTACTATTGTGTTTGTTTCTCACAAAAAGGTATTAATATTGCAAATTGTGTAATATTTCTGGCATTTAATTCCTAATTGTGGTTACTTTCCATGGTCCTGTGACGTCATAAGATGAATCGACTCCCTCCCTAGAGAAAACTACTACAATAAAATCCCGGCGAAGGTTTCCATTGTGACATCACAAGATGAATCAATCCCGCAATTTGGGTAGCGTTTATTCTAGTTTAATTGCTGCTCCTGCCCATAGTTAATAGAGTGGAATGGTTAGGAAACCCGGCAAACTTCAAAAGGGCTAACAAAGGCGCTGCGATTTAGGTTGGAAGGGGTAAGACAAAAGATTGTGCACGATCATAGTTCATTAGCGTTCCCTGAACGACTGAACTCACACGTTTCTATTGGCTGATTGATTAACATGTTGGAATTTCCATTGTGTTTTGTGCACGGTAGTGGTTGAAAAAAGCTAACAAAGACCTATAACAAAGAAGGTCCCTGAGTTTCCTAACCATTCCACTCTATTAACTATGTCCTGCCTCTCAAAGAAAACTAAGTTAGACAACTGAAGTTTATCAGAAATAGAATTTGAGGCAAAAAGACTTTATGTTGTTTTATGGCGCTACTTGCACTTTAACGAACACTTCCTTGCTGCATAGACATATATGATTTTCAGTTTAAAAACTGGATTCCTTAATTAATTATAGAAACTAGTAAATCTCGTAAGGGTGCCAATATGTTCGGCCAAAAGAGCTCAAAGACATGAACATATCAGGCATATCATTAAACTAGTAAGGTAGCAAAGAGTAGTTATCACGTCCGCCTTGATCGCGGGAGACCGAGGTTCGAGTCCTCGCCGGAGAACCACATTCTCACATAGTATGTTATATCTTTCTCTTTCATGGATTGCCTTTACATATTATTAAACACGAAAGAGGTCTTCCTTTCTAAATCCCCTTTCGTGTTAATGTCTCGTATACTTGCGTTTGTGATTTCTCACTGGTTAGCTCAGTTGGTAGAGCACGGTCTAGAGTGCGGGAGGTCGGGGGTTCGAATCCCGACCGCGTCCTTGGGCAGGGACGTTTATAAGCCGTTGGCCTTGTCTCCTTCTACTTCTAATCAGTATTTGAAGGGGACGTGAAAGAACCTGTTGTACTACTCGAAAAAGAGAAAGGGATTGTCACCCGGTACAGCAGCCTGGCCATTACACTAACAACACACGCAACATTGAAAACCGCGTGGCAGCCATTGGCGCCGTAATAAGCAGTCCGAAAAATTCAATGATGCATGGGATACGTCAGTAATATGTAAAGCGCCATGAGACTGTGGTATATGGCGCTATATAAATATGGCCATTATTACTATTTCCCTGCGAATAACTACCATTTGCGCCAGTCAAGGTTTGAATGGAATAAGTAGAGATTCCAACGGATTCCGGTAGACTTAAAAGATCTACCATTTACCAGGCTCCGCTGAACCGATGAATCCACCGTATTGAAAAATTAAAGATGGCGGTTTGTACTTTTACCCACAATTCTTTGCGCGCGAACATCTTTAAATCCGTTATAAAACCGCGGTAGTGAGGATTGAAATCTTAAAAACAAAACAGTGCTGTTGCCATTGCACTGGCATTGATGAGACTAGATGATTTCTACTTGCTATTTTTACTGTATTATGTCAGCTCATACTTGGTCTGTGAGTCAGCACATTTCCAGATCAGGTTACTTTTAGAACACCCGAGGTAAATAAATGCCACACCTCCGAGCGGTAGGCCGATAAAATGCTTACTTTTAGACAATGACGAGGTTTTCTCATTGTACACAGTAACAATATCTGTCCATAAATCATCAGGAAGCAATGTTTGCCTAGTACATTGTTGCATGAAATTACTGTTTAAGTTGTTCACAAGGCTTCTCAATGTTTTTCGAGGCTAAAAATAGCCTGATCTGGGAACACGCTGACTCACGAATGCATAACAGATAGACGCTCCTGGTAATGGTTCCTGATTATGTTCGCGATGGATTGTGGTCAAATGTACAATCGCCATCTTTTTCCTGGATTGATGGCGGTAAGCAGACTGTTGGTACTACTATAGTCCTTATGCAAAAAATGGCTGCTTAATTATGAAAACGAGGCCAGCCAGTCTACATTCAACTTATTTGCCATAGTAAGAAATGTTGAGAAGTTTTACAGTGTAGCTGATATTACAGTGGCGTCTACGAATAGCAGGTTCAGCGGCATTGACCCGAACGCCTCACTTCGATGTAATGAAGCGCCATTGAAACCATCATTCTAACACCAACACCCTCTTAAACAAGTACGACTAATTTAGATACACATAGCGCTTCATTACATCGAATTGAGGCGTTCGGGTCAATACCGCTGAAACTGCTACTCGTAGACGCCACTGTGATATCAGCAATTGCTGCAAAGATACTAAAAAGATCATGAAACAGATGAAAACGAGTCTAGTCAGTCCACATGAAGTTCTGGCCATATAAAATTATGTCAATTGAAATCTCAATAACTAAGTATCATTTTACACTGTCACTACGCACCTTCACAGTGTCACTAATCTTGGCAGACTCCCCATAAAAATAGACGGGGGTGCTCGACGTGAGAAATGAAATTCACCCCTAAAAGATAGCACTGCTAACGATTTTAACCCCTAAAAGATAGGTCGAGCACCCCCGTCTATTTTTATGGGGAGTTCCCCCCCCCCCCCCCCCCCCCCGGGCCCAAACCTCCTCACCTGGACCGTCCATCTGTCATATATTCGTGATGCAGCGTTATCCCAGACCGGGTTATTTTTAGATTTCCTTTCTCGATGTTCACTTTCATTGCGACATGTTGTTAACAAAAGATGCCTCGTTAACTTCTCTTGTTTGGTCAACTAACATGGCTGCAACATCATTAATCATCTGAATAAAAATTATGCAAACGCTTGTGATTGGCTAGCGGAACCGAACTCGCGGGAAACACATGCTAAAAATAACCCGGTCGGTAAAAACACTCCGGGCAATGGGCTCGTACCGTAGTATGGGTATGCTCATTACTCTAAGTTAGTAACGTTTCACTTTATCTTATTTTCTCAACGGAAAACTAAAGAAAACGTATTTGGCTAAACTTTCTAATACTTTACATTTTACTAATAGCCACACGCTCGGTTTATTTCAATATTCATTAGTTATGGGTATGGTTTTCACGAAAGGTCATGCTCTTGTCGTCACTGTTATTGCCGAGCTTGGGGGTTAAAATAACATGGTGGTCGCTGTATGGAGTTGTCAGTAAGTTGTTTGCTGTTGAAAGATGTGACATACACGTACAACCTCCCATGGCGGTTATTAATCACCACCACCATACCACAATAGCGCTCCAACAGCGCAGGAAATGACTGAAATAAACAAGTCTTATTCACGAAGGTCTTGTTTTATTGCTTGCTGTGATTATGTGTTTTCAGACATATTCAGCGCGCTGTGGGTCGAAATAATCCTCTCTCTCCTGAAAGAAAGGCGGGAGGCCCTAGTTAACGTACTAATGCTGCAATATCTCGAACATTTGACACGAAATCCACTCAATACTCTCAACATGAATAAAAGATTATTGGTTTTGGAGATTATTCTATATTTTGGATCTCATGATGAGGTAAAAAGAACTACGATGTGTTCGGCTATTCACCTCAACGCACATTAGTCACGCCGTATTATGTCATATGAAGCGAAGACTTTATTTAAACTAGAATATCAAACAAACAAGGTAGAATACCGTATACACACTAGAATGTTAAACAAACAAAGCATTAGAATATTATGCACACTATAATATTTAACAGGAACTGAGACTGCAATCTTTGAGTACAGTTTGTAAAACAATCTTGAGAATGTCTCAACAGATACATGTCGCCGGACTTCTGATGTCGAAGGATGATGTGTTTGAGAATACAATGCCCATCGTTATCTTGTGATACTTTAGCTTAAGAGAAAGCCGATCACTCTTTGGAATGTTAGATATATGGGTGCAGTAAGAGACCATAAATAAAGTAATACAAAATAGAACTCTACTAGTATACCTAACAGGTAGTGAATGCTGCTCTGCTCAGTTAAGGAATTGTATTAGAAGAGAACCTACAGTAGCACTTTGGCAGGAAAAATAGATTACTGGGTGATAAAAATGCCAAGGTGTTAGATGAATATATTTTGTAGTTTTGGGGCTATCGTGAGACTGGATCCTGTTTGAGCTGTGGTGTGTAACTCAAAAGCTGTCGCGATTTATTTTCGGTTTGTCCCGACATATCAACGCCGGATCTCCCGGTAAATTCCCTGAGCCTACCAATTCCCAACATTTTCTTAAGATTCCCGGCACAACAAACTGCTTTTCTCCCCGGTGAAGTTTAAACACCGGAAATCAACTGTAATTGAGAATGTAATTGTAAATGCTAATTGTAGTTGAACCGGCTGCTTGACTTTAATTTATCGAAGCCAATAGAAGAAAATTATTTGCTGCTCACCATCTTGATAACAGGAGAGATCTTGCTCTTTGAAACTGATAGTTCACACAGAGTTAGAAAGATTTCTACACTTCAACAAATTCATGATTACACAAGGATTGCATACACAGAAATGCATTAAAGAGCGGTTGAACGTGTTAGCTCCAACAATGCAGATTCCACCTCGTGTAATGTCACGCGACGATCAGATCCGTGCAAAGCAGTGTGGTAAAAAAGACAATAGAAGTGATGCATTGTGGTAAAAAACGAAATCGAGATTTGGACCCGCTTACAGATTAGAACTGCTGCCTTGCTCGCTCGCTTCAGGCTCGCTCGCTGCGGCAGCAACTAGAGCGAGCGCCTTGCGCTGTATGGAATTTTAAAGAAAGGTTATGAACTAATGAGAAGGCATAAATACATTACATTTGAAATATTACAGTCTTAAGAAAAGTGTAAATAATTCAATACCAGCTACTGGTCTGCACACTAACGATCATGAAAATTGAAATCGCAGGGAATCATGACATGATGGCAAGGATATCATTTTGCCTACTTGTCTTGGTGTACTGTGTTGTGTGCATGGTAGTCTTGGTGTACTGTGTTGTGCGCATGGTAGTCTTGGTGTACTGTGTTGTGCGGGTGGTTAGTCTTGGTGTACTGTGTTGTGTGGGTTGTTAGTCTTTGTGTACTGTGTTGTGTGGGTGGTTAGTCTTGGTGTACTGTGTTGTGTGGGTTGTTAGTCTTTGTGTACTGTGTTGTGTGGGTTGTTAGTCTTGGTGTACTGTGTTGTGCGGGTTGTTAGTCTTGGTGTACTGTGTTGTGTGGGTTGTTAGTCTTGGTGTACTGTGTTGTGTGGGTGGTTAGTCTTGGTGTACTGTGTTGTGTGGGTTGTTAGTCTTTGTGTACTGTGTTGTGTGGGTGGTTAGTCTTGGTGTACTGTGTTGTGTGGGTTGTTAGTCTTTGTGTACTGTGTTGTGTGGGTTGTTAGTCTTGGTGTACTGTGTTGTGCGGGTTGTTAGTCTTGGTGTACTGTGTTGTGTGGGTGGTTAGGCTTGGTGTACTGTGTTGTGTGGGTGGTTAGTCTTGGTGTACTGTGTTGTGTGGGTTGTTAGTCTTTGTGTACTGTGTTGTGCGGGTGGTTAGTCTTGGTGTACTGTGTTGTGTGGGTTGTTAGTCTTTGTGTACTGTGTTGTGTGGGTTGCTAGTCTTGGTGTACTGTGTTGTGCGGGTTGTTAGTCTTGGTGTACTGTGTTGTGTGGGTTGTTAGTCTTGGTGTTCTGTGTTGTGCGGGTGGGTAGTCTTGGTGTACTGTGTTGTGTGGGTTGTTAGTCTTTGTGTACTGTGTTGTGTGGGTTGTTAGTCTTGGTGTACTGTATTGTGCGGGTTGTTAGTCTTGGTGTACTGTGTTGTGCGGGTTGTTAGACTTGGTGTACGGTGTTGTACAGGTTGTTAGTCTTGGTGTTCTGTGTTGTACAGGTTGTTAGTCTTGGTGTACTGTGTTGTGCGGGTTGTTAGTCTTGGTGTACTGTGTTGTGGTTGTTAGTTTTGGTGTTCTGTGTTGTGCGGGTACGGTTGTTAGTCTTTGTGTAGTGTGTTGTGCGGATTGTTAGTCTTGGTGTACTGTGTTGTGGTTGTTAGTCTTTGTGTACTGTGTTGTGCGGATTGTTAGTCTTGGTGTACTGTGTTGTGGTTGTTAGTCTTTGTGTAGTGTGTTGTGCGGATTGTTAGTCTTGGTGTACTGTGTTGTGGTTGTTAGTCTTTGTGTAGTGTGTTGTGCGGATTGTTAGTCTTGGTGTACTGTGTTGTGGTTGTTAGTCTTTGTGTACTGTGTTGTGCGGATTGTTAGTCTTGGTGTTCTGTGTTGTACAGGTTTTTTTTTTTTTTTTTTTTTTTTTAATCATAATATTATTTCACCAAGGGAAAGTACATTTTTTTTTTTACATCGTTTTTACAAACGAGGCTTACACACATATTACAAACACTAATTACATTTTAGGAGGAAAACGGAGCATATCTATAGTTGTTATTTTTTTTAATTTAAATTAATTTGGGAGCTATTTTTCCCCATTTTTTTAGATGTATGGCAATTTTGTCATATTTTTCAGCTATAGATTTTTCAATGTCATGGTAGTATTTCATTTTCGTTATAAATTCATCTAAGGTGGGGCTTTTTCTATTTGGTCTAGCCTTATATAACATAAGTTTATAAATATAGATAATAAAATTAACTAAAGTAGTTTCTTTTCCTCGGTCGACTCCTAGTATAACATTACAGGCATTTATAGGAGGCAAGTTAACGTTACAGGTAGAGAGCCAAATTTCCAAACTAGAGTAATATTATACAGGTTGTTAGTCGTGGTGTTCTGTGTTGTGCGGGTTGTTAGTCTTGGTGTGCTGTGTTGTACAGGTTGTTAGTCGTGGTGTTCTGTGTTGTGCGGATTGTTAGTCTTGGTGTTCTGTGTTGTACAGGTTGTTAGTCGTGGTGTTCTGTGTTGTGCGGGTTGTTAGTCTTGGTGTGCTGTGTTGTGGTTGTTAGTCTTGGTTTACTGTGTTGTGCGGGTTGTTAGTCTTGGTGTGCTGTGTTGTACAGGTTGTTAGTCGTGGTGTTCTGTGTTGTGCGGGTTGTTAGTCTTGGTGTGCTGTGTTGTGCGGGTTGTTAGTCGTGGTGTTCTGTGTTGTGCGGGTTGTTAGTCTTGGTGTGCTGTGTTGTACAGGTTGTTAGTCGTGGTGTTCTGTGTTGTGCGGATTGTTAGTCTTGGTGTTCTGTGTTGTACAGGTTGTTAGTCGTGGTGTTCTGTGTTGTGCGGGTTGTTAGTCTTGGTGTGCTGTGTTGTGGTTGTTAGTCTTGGTTTACTGTGTTGTGCGGGTTGTTAGTCTTGGTGTGCTGTGTTGTACAGGTTGTTAGTCGTGGTGTTCTGTGTTGTACGGATTGTTAGTCTTGGTGTTCTGTGTTGTACAGGTTGTTAGTCGTGGTGTTCTGTGTTGTGCGGGTTGTTAGGCTTGGTGTACTTTGTTGTGGTTGTTGCGCTTAACTGTAGTTTACTTATGTAAAGAAAGTAGGATTTAGATGAAATTATTCATTTTTAATAAGCCTATAATGCAGTTCAATAGGATCATTTGTCTATACATTGTGGTGTGTGGGAATCTCAGGGCCTTGCTCTTTGAACTTAGTCAGACTTAAACCCTCAAAGCAAGTAACCAGTAGATAGTGCCATATGGCACTCTTGGGAGTGAAAGGGTTAGCCATTTTATCATTCAAATCAAAATCTTGGTTATTTTCATTCAAAATCACTACATTAAATCCACACAGGGAGATGTTTTTTTCAGCAAGTTTTATTCTGTAACTATTTTCCAGCCAGGGGCAAAAATGAAATGCATTTCTGTTTCTGTTGTTGGCCATCTTCATGCCCAAAGTCCAATGTTTGGGGGGTAGGTATATGCGAAGCTTTATCAACAGGATTTGTACTAACCACTAGATATGTATATTGTTGTTGTGTTGATCTTATTTTAATGATCATATTGGTATACATTCCACCATGTGACTTACCACGACCATTCTATACCAGGCTTGCGGATTGCATCCAATTCATAAATAAATTGTACAAAATTTTCTCCTTTCCAGAATACAGTGTTATTCAGCATCAAATTGGCATTATTTGAGAACACTCCATGGAAACATTCAGTGAATTGTGTTTAGCGAAAACGGAAAAGGTCACATATCATGTCTGGGGTGTTTGTTAACCCCTTCACCCCCAAGGGATTTTGATTGATTTTTGGCTATTTCTAGACTGCGAGGCACCCCCCCCCCCCCCTAAAAAACTGTAGTCATTGTTACCATGGGACTTTCAACTGACCTATAATACTGAGGGCTCATACCTTTTAGTCCGCCATATTGCTCGCGTCAGCAGCTTTTCCAACGAGCACAGCAGTGAGTTGTTTAAGAGGCTTTTTAAAGCATTTTTCCCCATTTGTAGAGTGCTGGAGGACATCATTAAGTCTGATGAAAGCTGGAATCAGCACTTTTTCGAAGCACTGAGTCTGTGCATATTATTGTGATGGAGAAGGAGTTTCATTTCTCAGCTCGTAGGATGGGCCAGGATATATTCTGTCACTTTAGCGTGGGCTTTAAAAATGGAGGTCTGGAGCCACCTATCATAGTTTTTTAGAATATTGGACAACATTTGCTTGCCATTGACTCCAATATGTAGGTATTAGGTCCAAATAGCTTTAGACTTCTATATATATTTGGAAGAATGAAGATGAGGGGAGGGTTGGTTAGGTTGCCGGGCATGCTTTGCGGTCAGAGTGGTTGAATTTAGCTTGTGGTGAAGTGCTTACCGGATGAATGGCTTGGTGCTGGGCAAGTTTAGATGTTCAGGAACAGAAAAAGAGGTTAATACAAACTTGAAAGCCTATATTTGATGAGAAACATGCATTTTTGTAAGAACTGAAATTTACAATCTGAGGATATTTATTTTTCTGTACTGTAATTTTATTTCCTTTTTCTGAAATGAAATAATCACACCGGTCTTGGTGTACTCTTTTGTGTGTGCATGTTAATGTTGGTGTACTGTGTTGGGCGGGTTGTTAGTCTTGGTGTACTGTGTTGTGTGTGCATGGTAGTCTTGGTGTACTGTGTTGTTGCACGGTAGTCTTGGTGTACTGTGTTGTACAGGTTGTTAGTCTTGGTGTTCTATGTTGTACAGGTTGTTAGTCTTGGTGTACTGTGTTGTGCGGGTTGTTAGTCTTGGTGTACTGTGTTGTGGTTGTTAGTTTTGGTGTTCTGTGTTGTGCGGGTTGTTAGTCTTGGTGTACTGTGTTGGGCGGGTTGTTAGTCTTGGTGTACTCTTTTGTGTGTGCATGTTAATGTTGGTGTACTGTGTTGGGCGGGTTGTTAGTCTTGGTGTACTCTGTTGTGCAGGATGTTAGTGTTGGTGTACTGTGTTGGGCGGGTTGTTAGTCTTGGTGTACTCTGTTGTGCAGGTTTTTAGTGTTGGTGTACTGTGTTGTGTTTACAATATTTCTCAGTCTTACATCACGTCGTACAAACACTTAATTATTCTGTCTATTTAAATACTATGAGCTAAATAAGTAAGCAAGTTGATAAACAGTTCAGTATATGTATATATACAGCCGCGTGTAAAGATTTTGACCCCTTGACGTTTAACAAATAAAAGATGGTTCTCCATGTTCTATAACAAAATAATGCACGCTCGGTATCTTGAAAAACTGCGGTGCACGAGCGGAACGCGAGTACATTTAGCAGCTTTTAAAGACTTCGAAAGTGCATTATTTTGTTGTGGTACATAGAAGAACCATCTTCTATTGGTTTTATAATATAAAATTCGATCTGCACGGAAAGAAATGCTCGAGCGTGCATTCACGCCGAGCAGCCAATGAAACCGCGCGTTCTTAGGATGCTCCCTTAATTTATGTTATAAATATAAATATGTATCTAATTTATATATCTAAAATTATGGGATGGCTTTGCTGATATTGTTTTTCAAGCTGTCTATCATCAAGGCATTCTGAGAAATATAAATTGAGTTGATATATATTTATGTGTGTTGAAAGGATTCAATACTTTTGCAAAGGGCTGTATATTTACTGGTTATTTCATGATTTTCTTTGGAATACCGGCGAATATTTCATGAGAAATTTGTATTATTTGGTATACAACGAGCCTTTTATACCAAAATAATATGAATTTCGAGTGATATTTTCGCCGGTATTCCATAGAAAACCATGAAATAATCATATTATTCTATAACTGAACAAATTTACGGGAAGATATATCACGAAAACAAAGTAATTTACCGGGCGATAGACTGCGAGAGTGACGCGTCTACAGACTAATTATGTATTCAAAATCTTGAACTCTTATTGGCTGATAAAGAAAGGGCGCGACATTCCCTGCATTTTGATTGGCCTGATCTAGCCATGAAATATCGCTCTGTATTTCATAGAAAAACCATGAAATACCGCCCTGTATTGCATAGTAAAGCTGAGCTCTGATTGGCTGAAATATAATATTTATAGGATAAATATTTGTATATACTACCACAAGAATCCAACGTAAATTTTCCTTTCTTAAAATATAACGATAATTTTCGTTTCTACCACCTATATTTCGACTATATATAGACATATAATATACATACTATATAGACGCAATCGTTTATACTGATGCGTATATATATATCTTTCAAATATAATAGTATATTCTGTAATATATAAGCTAAGTATATTATATTTTATATAGAGTACTCTATTCAGTCGCAACAAATAGAGTGAATAGAAAGACAAAAACGATGGATGTGAACAACTCAAAATTTTACGTCATAAGTACTCTTACTGTAGAGAAGAACGAGTTGTTTGTCAAAATATAATGTTTTCAATAAAATCATATTACAGAAATTCAAGCTCGTTTAAGGAATGGTAGATGTTTGCTTCTCAACAGTCAGGCAACGCCGCGAGAAACCCGCCACAAGTCCCCTGCCTTTGCTAAGACTCGTTTTCGAACTATTTATTGTTCCGAGTTGAACGGCTAATTATGTAACGGGTCTCTTTTATGTAAGACTAAAACAATCCGAGCAGCTTATGATAAAAGAGGATAAAACACCCTCACAATTTAGAGGAGACGAGCTGGGACATTTACTGATTATAAACGGCCGGACCGACACTCAAGGTAAAAACCTCACTCTCGCTTCATTTATTCAATGACTTTTTATTACTGACTAGCGGAACAGAAATAAAAATGAAGGGGAGAGAAGCCTAAACAGCAGAATTAGCCTCCGGGCAAAATTGAAAGAAGTTAAATAGCTCTTTTAAAACATATGTTCAACGTCCGTTGCCTATGTTTTATCTGAATCGATAAGAGAGGGCATAAAATTGAAAAGGAAATATAGTTTTAGATAGGTTATCAGTGGTGCCATTGAAGTTGAACATGAAATATAAAGGAATTCCCGACAATGTACTGTAGCTCGCAGTAAAGTACTGTAGCCCTGACGTGTTATACCGGCATGATGTACTTACTAAAGTCTTTCAGTTCACAATCGGTCCAATTATCTGATGCGGTAGATATGAGTGAAGGGCCGACTCGCTGGACCGAGAAGGGCTCTCGATGTTTGGCATATGCCATGAATACGTTGCATATATCAATTTCCAGTAAGAAAATATTGAGTCAAACAGACGCCAATCTCCACGAGTGGGCTTACGAATTAATGTGGCTATATTCTCTATTCTAATGTAAGTTCACAAAAAACCTAAGCTTCTCGATCAGGATTTCAGTTTCTATTTTTGGGTAGTAAAAATATATAGATCTATGCTTTCTTTAACGTTAAAAGAACAATTAATAATAAATATAAACAGTGTTTTTTATATAATTTAAAGGCTGAGGGAGTTTCACAAATCGGCACTGGTGGGTTTCGAATCAATCTGAAAGTTCAGTCTAATCATTTTGTCGAATTTATTATTTTACTTCTGTAGAGAGCACTCCTGCTTTTGAAAATTGGCTTTAAATATAGCAGTTAAAACGATGAAGTCCAAAGCTGTCTACACTTGTTCACTTAATTGATAATGCTTTTGTGAACACTTCACTGGGGTATTGATAAAGTTGTATTCGAAGGTGTTTAGATGAAACCTAATAGCCCAACCCCTATTGTTCTCTGAATACTCTCATGCATGCATGCAACAGCCAGTTCCGTGGAAGTATTAAAAGATCTTTGAGGAAAAGGAAAATCTATTAAATTCTAAACGTGTGCCGCTGTTCAAAACCAACACATTTGACTTCAAAAAAATAGTCTGGAAAAGAGAGCTACATTCGATATACAAACAACAAACTACAAACAGAAAGAAAACCTTTACCTCATTAACATAACATAAAACCGACTTCCCTCTTCCAAGTGAAATAGGTTTAACCGTCGGCTCAAAAGAAGAAAGCACCGGTCTCCTCCTGTGAAAGTGCTAAATTTCAGAGTGCTATGCCAGTAATTGGGTTTTTAAGTGGCTTTTTCTAAGCAGTTGCCCAGACAAGGTGGCCTCAGCTGACAGTCGCTCTGAAAGAGTTCCCTCAAGCTCACAGTATTCTGAAGATCATGAAAGGAAACCGAATTAGAGCTTCTTGGTATTTTTTGATTCCTCAGTGTGAAGGAGTGATTCCCCTTCTTCCCTTTGAAAGAATGCCATGTCTGTATGTAAAAAAAAAACTGGAATCTATAATCGTTTATTCTATTCGCTTACTGCCCTAGCTAATGTCACCCTTTTCATACAAGACACACAAATATCTCTACATATATATCTATCGATATATGCATAAACCTGAGCCAGGCAGATATAAATATATGCCTCAAAAGTTAATCGCAACCGGTTGTTAAATTGTTATTCGTTGAAGGCAGAAGTAACCATAAAACGGTTTAAATCAGTATCGAGTAGCACTCCTAGCTTTACTCATGAATTCCAAGTTTTAAGTTGTGGCTCTTTCATTTTGGAATAAACTTATTATGTTTACCTTTAACGGGTCACTATTCAACGCTCATCTGGAACATAAATACCCTAGCAAGTTGAGCTAGATCGATTGGTTTACCCTCTGAAGTTTATTTAAAGCCCCAGTTGTCTTGGTATATCGCTTGTGATATCTCATTAAGACTTTAACACACTGAGAAATTAATTACATCCGCTTGATGAAAATGTTCAAAGTATTAGAAGAGTCTTTCAATTATCTTTGTCGGCGAAAAGAGCTTTATAAATGAAAAAAGGATAAAACAACAACAACCAAGCTAAAGTCACTTACGTTTGCATGAGTTTTTTTCGATAAGACTTGGCAGCAATAAGCCAAAATGAAACACATTAATTACCTATGTCGCATTTGTGGGTAAGCTCGGGAAAAGGTTATTTCTTTATGTAGCGTACAAATGTATCTGCATAACTTATTAATGAAACCCGCAAACGTCTTTAAAACTCCGATAAGCACTTGAAAACCTAACGAAGCATATTCGTTATTAAAAAGATTTAATAGAGCGATTGGGTTGATTACTAGTTGGGTACAAAACTTTTTGGTGGCAAAGCGAGCTGATAAAGGTGATGAAAGTAGAAAGGGTTTGAAAAGCTTCGCGCCGATAGCTGCCTAGTCAGTAGTCTGCACCACATGACTTCAGCCCGACCGTCGTCAAAAACCTGGAGACTTGAGCATAGTTCTAGTGTTGGGCAGTCAAGACCTTTATGTAGGAATATTAGAAACACAGTAGGGCCACACTAGGGTGAACATACCTACTGTCTATCTTTCCGAAGCGCTCTGCATGAAAAACCTGAAAAGTAATATAATTCACGAATAAAGCCCTACAAAATCTTACACGCACACACATCTCTACAGCCCGGCGCTGCTACATCGGGATGCAACACTTCCCGATTGTTCGCCGGGAGAAAATCATTAAGTTAATGAGAATGTAGGTTTGGTAGGAAAAGGCCTGAACGAGGAAAAAGCGAATGGTAAGTGTGCCCCACTACATTTTAATTCAAACTTAGAAGCGGTCCCTTGAAGCGTGATCAGTACAATATTACTGCTCAAATAGTCGTTTCCATTATTACGTTTGACTTTTCGAAAATGTCGACCAGATATAATGGCACTAAAACGGCAGATACTTCCGTAGGTGTTAAGGACCAGTTTACTGTTGCTGTTATCAGTTGTTCCGAGATAAAATTTGTACAGGTTTTGTTCTATGGCTTTTGTCAAAATATAGACACAAACTTTCATTCCAAGCTAGTCATGAAAAAAAAATCCACGTTTATACGCAATCAATCAAAAAAATTATGCTGTGCTATAGATATTTATCCAGTTAGCAATTAAATTCTCGAGCTCCATCAAACGATGGATACCAGACATATAGTGTTCAATGCATTTCAGACTTGTCTCAATACGTGCAAAAGAAATGTTAATTTTTTTCTCAGTTTTTTTTTTGCAGAAAGGAAAGGACGTTTAATAAAAATAAAGCCATATTACTGAAAATGTTAATTTTCCACTTGCTTTGAGGATTAAAAGCACGAGACTGCTCACCTCTTTGTAAAATGCCTTGACAAATGAAAAATGAAATTGAAATTACTTGCACCGGGAATCCGAGATAATCAGAAAAACAAAATAGATTGGCAAACGTGCTCGCATCATGTTGAAATTATTTGAAAAACGATGCCTTTGAAAAGCAAAGAAATCATCACACAGCTCTTTATATTACACGTGAGTGTTCATTGCTGTTTCGAGACTACTTTCGTTGCTAACCAATGGAATAAAACATTCAACACTAAGATTGGCAGCTCATGCATAATGTCTTCTATTTATTCTCTTATGATCACTTCTTTTAGATTTCCTAAGGTAAAACTGTTTAGTAGTTGAAGCTTTAGTAAAATCAGGAAAAACATATATGGGTGCTATCATAGTTGTATATAATCTGTTGTTGTTAAATGAATGTTTTCCCCGGCCATTGACCGGCAAACATAAAGATGGTTTAGGGATAGTTAACACTGATTATTAATATTATTTTCTCCGATGGCTAGCAAAAACAACCAAGCCTTTGCCTCATGCCTCGTAATTTCTTCTTACTGCTATATTCTAGCTGTAAACCTCCACCTCGGATATAATTGGTTTTCCATTATCCTTTTCTATGTGAATAGCACAAACCCTAGCTATGAGGGATTTGGAACATTATTTGTCAACACTATATAAAATTTATCCAGGGTAAGCCAAGATATTTTACTTGGCAGGGAGACGATTTTTTGATGTTGGAAAATAGTCAACTGCGTATATTAATTGTTCTAATGAAACAGTAAGTCTAGATAATCATTCATCAGTTAATTACGGAATACCACGTATTTGAATTTGTTTTGAACTCTTCCAGTACATTTATAACTTGAGAGCGAAACAATTTGGTTCAGTACATCTCTGTGAACTATCAACGTAGCCCCAGAAGAATTCAGCTTCTTATATCAATTAATGCTTCCTTTTTTCTCTTTCTTTTCGCCTTTTTAGTACTGTTATTCTCAGTGTGCGGCAACTAAAAATCTAAAAATAGCAAATGTATAGAAGAAAGTTGTGTAAAAAGAGCATTAATTTAAAACAATGCTCGAATCGCGAAAACTGGCTAGTTTTCAAAATATCTCCCTCTCAGTGAAAAGTACTCACAGATGCTTTAAACATATAGACTAATACACTAAAGAGAGTCCAGTTCCAAGAGAATATTCGGCTTTTTTATGTCCTATTTATTTGCCGGTTCAGAATAAGTGACCCGAACCTTGTAGGCTCTTTTGAGGTTACTGATGCAAAAATGGCTGATGTAAAGACCGAGAAGTATTTGATGAGCCAGTATGAACGCATTGTGTAGCATCATGGTTATAGACTTCTGGTAGCATGAAAGTTTTAATAGAAAAAGTTGGCGGTATTTATACGTCCTAGCAAAAGGTGGAGCAGCGCCTATACCACGCATAGCCGTCCAATGATAGTTCAATAATTTAGAAAGTAACCTCATATACTTATTAAGTCGTACTAAAAAGTGAAGCAGTGATTTTTTACCATTACTGGCAGGACAATTAGTTTTTTTATGGGATTTCTCTATAATTTCATTTAAGGCAGCTGGGCTTAGGAAGTAGGCAAATAACAAGGCAGGTGAATTGGGGCGCAAAAACACTAACTATACTCTAATGACGCGGTTACACTGAGTAAAAAAATATTCAACTTCCCCCCAAGGCCGGAAACAAAGCGACAGTCGATAGTTTTTTTTTTCTATGCTCTGTATTATTTAAGCGATCAAGTTTTGTCTTCGGTTAAGGCACTTAATGAATTTCTCAACATTAAAAAGATTTAGGCTAATAATTCGGCCTTGAAGACCAAGCACTTCCTATCTCCGTTCGAATATTCGAAGCCTTTTATGAGTTTTAAAGCCGGGTCACTGCGGGTGCAAAACCACAATGAGTATTTCTTGTTTTTTTCCAGATTGTACTTGACATATAAAATATATTTTGTCTTTACGATTAGCCCCGGGTCTACGGTTCCATTGTCTCTGTTAAAGTGTGGATTTTCCCTAAAGAGACAGCAGTTGGTTACTACAAGGCTACGATGGATCGAGGTCCCTTAGTAGGCTTCGATAAAGATATGCCTTGAAAAGAAAACTATTCATTGCCATGTAAAAATCAATAATAATTGACAATGACCACCTTACAAAACCTCAACGCGACCAAGAGGGAGAATGTTCTACTTTTCTGGGCAATATGTAATATTTTCGTCATCTAATCTTTTTCCACAAAGGGGAGGAAATTAATTACAGGCTAAAATTGAATGTCTTTAATTGGAGTGACAGAGCGCGTGGGTTTCTCGACGTCGGTGCGAGATACACAAGGCCTTTGAAGTTTCACACTTTGATGTAAATACTCTGCAAGAGACTAGTACCCCGTCGTGGTCGATGGCTGCGTACAATACCTTTCCGTGCTTGACTTCACCCTTCCCGCAGTTCTGAATCTTAGTATTCCGAGTTAACTCTGAAACCGCACGCAACTGAAGCTATTAAAGCTTAGCTCTAGTCAAACGCCGGATAAAAGAGGAATTGAGATATCTCTTGATCTCAGACTCTTCATTTACGTTTATTGATTAATGATTCGACATGTTCAAGTCAAGATAGTATCTGACACAGAAGTTAACATGTTGTACTTGAAAACACTCGAGTATCTTCACCGTAAAGTACTACTCAAGATCTATAATCCTATGACCGCTTCGTAAGCCAAACTCCAGGCTTGCTGGTTCACTCCATAGTGGAGCCATGGTTTCCACATACTACAAAAAGCCAAACACTTAAATCTCCCGTAGACAAACTCAATGCTATTGTGTCTCTAGGGGACTAAATAATTTTTCCAAAACAAGAACATTGAAAATGGGACAAATATTTTTCTTTTTTTCTTTACGCTTTAAAATATTTAAACTAAGAAACATCAGGAACTTTATTTTTTCGGCAAAAGCTGTGAAAAACTCGTACAAAGTACTCTCTGAAAAGTTATTCGAGAGGAAAAGGCGACAATTGCTTTAAGCTGTTTATAGTATCCTGCTGGGCTTTTCAAACTGCGTTCCACCCAAACTGTCAATCACTCTCCAGTCACCTGCATGGAAGCTGTTCTCTCTAAGGAAGGGACAGCCCTCAAATGTTACGCTTTATCAGCATCTAAAAGCTGCAAGTTCCCAAGACTTCGGTACTCTTCTTTCAGCTGTGCCGTTTTTACTATGTTCCCGCGATCGATATCGATACCGAAATCGTTTACACGAAAGGAAAGTCAATAAGAACAGGGTTGCCAAATATAGCGTGTTTTCTGGGGCGATCAAACAATTAGAAACATCACCATAGCCCAGCAGGGAATAGCTAATCACAATGTCCAAGCCGATCAACCCACTGCGCATGTGTAGAAGACTCTCAGGACAATCACAAGTAGGGCATCATGCTGGGCTTTAACGGCGTAACATATGCCTGCGCACTCACAACTCCGGCGTAGGATAACGTTAATAATTGGGTTTGTGGACTGTTATTTACACTTAAGCTAAGCTGATCCATATTCAAACTCCTCATAGCTATTCAAATGGAACCAGGGCTCAACAAACGGACATCACTTTCTTACGAGCATCCTCCACTGCAGAGTTCTAGTCACGGATTGAATAGCGTTGTGGCATCCACAGACTACATTGACAGAAGAAAGCCTCCGTCTCCAGGTATGAATCATCTACTGGACTCCACCGGCCATTTATCTTCCATTCGCCTCGCCGCATCGCACAGGATTCCTCCTGAGTCACTAACTTACGATCAGAAATCCCCGGGAATGCCCGGACAGCAAAGTTTTTATCATTCCTTCCCTGCATACAGACACATGGCGTCGCAAAGTTTCGCTCCGCACGACTACATGCATCACCAAGAGCCAGTGTCTCATTTAGGGACGAGTGGCAGCATTAGTTCTCACTCTTTCGCACTACATGAAACTATGGCTAACACTGCTAACCACACACATCGCCACAACATGTTTGTTTCACCATCAGGGCCTGGCATTCACGGCAACAACATGAGTTATCACCACGCTGTCTCGCACAAGGGATTGGACGCCGTGCACTACGGAGGCTTTGCGCCGGCACACGAAGCGGTATCGCCTCACCATGCTATGCCACAAGTACTTAACACCCCTATTCGCTACACAAGAGGAGCCGAACTGTACTCACGGCCTGATAGATTTGCGGTCCAAGGACTCGGGAATCCTTTCGTGGATCATGGCCCACCGGGCTACCCTAGCCCAACGGCTCCCAGCATGTATTTACCTCTTGTTAAGCAACCTACAAACCAAATCTTAACATGCCTGTGGATCGACCAAACGCCGGTCCCGGGAAAGAGAAAGCCGTGTGGAAAACAGTATACCCATATGCCAGATATGGTTAGTCACATCTCAGATGAACATGTGTCCGCCAATGACTCCAGTTTACATGTATGCTACTGGCAAGAGTGCCCAAGAAACGGCCTACCCTTCAAAGCTAAATACAAACTAGTGAACCACATCCGAGTTCACACCGGAGAAAAGCCTTTCCCTTGTCCTTTCCCTGGATGTGGTAAGCTTTTTGCCCGCTCAGAGAACTTGAAAATTCATAAAAGAACTCATACTGGTGAAAAGCCATTCATGTGTGAGTACCCGGGCTGTGATCGCCGGTTTGCGAATTCGAGCGATCGTAAGAAGCATTCGCATGTTCATACGTCCGACAAACCATATATCTGCAAGGTAGATGGATGTAACAAAAGCTACACGCATCCTAGTTCTTTGAGGAAACATATGAAGCTACACGAAACTGGCGGGCTAAGGCCTTTATCTCCCCTAACACAAACGAATGGACAGAGAGAAAACCTATCTAGTAGAGAATCGACACGATCTCCACCGTCTCCAAGATCAACGAAAGAAAAAACACAAACTGAATGGTATTCATGTTAAACTACGAGGAACACCACGTACTGTGTAGCATGCCAGCCGGCCTAACGGATGTACGGAGATAAGACTCCGCATAACTGACCAAGAAAAAAAAACTTAATTAATAAGATAAATGATATGGTTTGAAACAGTGTATATATATACATTTATATATATGAAGGAAAACAGAGTGGACTATAGTAAACTCCTTCCTATAAAGTACAGATACTCTATATTCCAGATTAAAATTACGCCATCTATTAAATATGAAATGTATATTCAAAAAAAGGATTTAGAATATAGAATATTAGGAACAAAACCAATATGGACGAGTAATGGTTCGAAACAAAGAGAAATGATTCTTTACTTTCTTTTAATACAAAACAAAATCCAAAAGGTTGTATACAAAAAGTTATATCTGAAGAACGTGATGGCGTAAAGAAAGAGTGTTTGGTGGCTGTGGGTAATCTATATTAATTTCGTCTATTAATCCTTTTTACAAAATTAAAACGAGACTTTGAAAAGATAGAATCCTACAAGTATGAGCCTAAAATCGTTACATTTTTATTAATAACAACTCCATTTTTCATTTAGTCTTTCAAACGACAGGAGAATGTGCACAAGAAATCTCGACTGCAAGATGTACATAGATTAGTCTGGCACACACCACACATACAAAACAAAATACTGAGTTGCCAAGGCTTGATCCATGGCTCGCCAAAATACGCTTGTTTTCGCCCTTGAGATAATTGTGTATCTTACGATTTTAGTAACCTGTGTGTAGATGTTTTGGTCAAATGTAGCCTTTGCCCTAGAAGTCTAGGGCAGCTGTGTTAATTTGTTTTTAGAATTTGCAGGCGGCAAGCTCGTTCACAAAGAAAGCCATAGAAACACCAGGCAGCGAGACCTTTCTCACAAACTAATTTAAAACGTTTCCTTAAACAATTTCTCAACTCACAGTTTTCTTTCAAAAGCTTTTATCTACAAGCGCGGCCTTCGACATAGGCATGACGAAGAAGACGAAGGTTTTACTATGATAAAAAAATACAAGCAGTTAATTGAGTGTGAGCATGAAGTGCTTAGCACTTGTACAACTAAGTTAGCTAACATAAAATATGAATTGTCTTTGAGTTGATATTCTTTATCGGTAGTCAATAAATGCAGAATGCATTAGAATTTCTTTAAGTGTAGAGTGAATACCTATTCAGTTTTTAGTTCACTTATATACACGGGCAATACAGACTGCGACATCGCTATCGAAATCCCACTTAACGAAATACGGAATGAAATTGTGTTGTATCAACAGATCAGCTCCTGCGGAACTCGAAGCCAAATGCTCTGTAAGCTTATAGACAAACTAACGAGTAATAGTATTCAGAATAAGGTGTACGTTTTTCAGTACGGAAGACCTTTCCAGGTAGTACAATTTGAACGGCCAAATTCCTGTAAAGTCGTCGCTTTTATATCAAACAATGTTTCTCTCGTGAATAGGTTTATTTGAAGGCGATTGCAATGTAATAGTAAGATCTGTCATTTTTTAGGCTGTCCGTGAAAGAGAACCACTTGATATCTGCCGCCCTCCCAAGCGATTCACGGAAGAGTACAAGATTCGAATACAAATCATTCTCAAGTACCACATCTCAGTTAGTTCAAGTGAAACCCTGATGATCAAACCCAAAGCTTTTCCCTAAGCATTCGCCGCGTTCGTAGTTAAAAGGTAATTGTTCGACTTAGATGAAGGATTTTGACAACCCCCCTCAGATAGTCAGTGTTGTGAAGGTCACGAATTGAAGCTAAGCTACAAGACATCGATGGCAAAGAAGCAGAAGACACCGCAGCGGTAGTACCAAGTTTCGAACTTTACGAAATTCGCAAAGATCAAAAAAGATCTGTCGTTGATAAATTAGCTTTCATCTCGAGTGGTTAGTCTTTCAACACTTCTTCTCGATGACTGCTAACCATTTCAACATATGTTTTACGACTGGTACATATTTGGAAGCAAAATTGATCTGTATAAACCAGCTAAACCCTGAGGACTTGTTTTTCAGTAAGAAACAACTCATATACGTGGGATTTTGTGCTGAATTTGAACCTTACAGCAGGTTTTCTCTAATTTGATACTCACTTTATTATAGTCGAGTCCGTAAATTTTTTGTGTGCGCGGTTTTTTTATCAGACAAAGATATCACCGTATGGCTTTCCCGAATAATCAGTCTAAAGCAAAATAGTGTTTACATCTTATAAATTACGAAACTTGTTTAACTTTAGCAGAAATAAGCCTCACTTTAATAAGTCACTGCTATCAAATTTTGAAGACAGGATTAGAAACCTTTCTCATTTCACTGGCCTAGTGTGCGTAAGAGGCAAATAGATATTTAGGTTATGCTTGTTCTTGTTTAGTAGTGAGTTGGATAGAGGGGGTTGATATATGAATTAAAAGGGAATTTAGAGACATTGGCAACTAAAACATGTTCAGAGACCTCACAAGGATTGTAAGTCTTCACTATTGGACATCAGTGAAGTCTTGATAACAAAATTCAGATCCTGTCTTTCACATATAAAGTATACTAAGGCTCCCTTTCTCTCAAAAGAAACCCAAACAAACTCGAATTGAAAAAGGCAGACTCGCTACAGACTTAAGCTATTGGATGATGTTTTCTTAGAAGCCTGCCGCTTCAAATTAGCCATAAAAAATTAATCGCTGGACGACGTGCTGTGCTTTACAAAAGTTAATCAAAACATGAGATAGTGTGACAATTCACATTAAAGACATGATACACCCGTGGGGTTAGCTCAAACCACACTCTTTCCTTTGTAGAATGGATTATTGAACGCCAAATACCCCGTTATTGTTAACAGGGAGGGAAAAGACACGGCTTGTCTGATGTTCTCAATCGCACACAGTGGTCACCTTCACCCAAAGTACATCTAGACCATCTACTTTAAGACGTAAGATCAGTATTTGCATCGCCTCACAAGTAATCGGGGCTTTATCTCCTTCGTATCACTTAACACTACTACTACTTAAGTAAACATATCTTAATCAGGGTGTTTGGTTACGAAGGTCTTAATTGCTGGTAAGGTGGCTTCGTAAACTTTCCTTTTCTCGATGACTCGGCATGAAGGCCGCAATACGCGAAGAAGTCACACTCGGGAATAAAAGCGTTCATCCGGATATCAAATGAAGTACATGATCTATGCAAAAGTGAAAACCGAGTGAAGTGCTATAGATCATCACAGCGTGATAGTCACGGTCAGTCCACACATTCGTGTCTACATATTTAGGCCTCAGGGCGCTGAATATGAAATTTAGCGCGCCCAGTGGAGCCACATAAACTTAAACTACGGAAAACAATATGTTTATACATGTCAGTAAAGTATTAAAAAGGCATATACGGTTGATCACGTGAAATAAATCGTTTTTAGAAGAAAGGGTTACCAAAAAATAAGCAAGTTTTGGTTACCGGCCAAAGTATATTTCAGTTGGCCAGCATTGATTTCGTCAAACCATCATTTTAAAAATGTGGACTATTTCGACGTCAGGTAGTCCAGTGTATAATACAGCTATGATACAGCAATGTTATCATACTAACATTACCGGTAGTTAAACACTCTATTGGACTAAAGCGATTACGTGATGTGATAGGGCCCTCTCCTCGATGGCACTATACGATAGTTCTCAGTAGCAAAAGCAAAGTTAGTTCATATGTTGAATTAAAAAGCAGTTTCTGGAACGACACCTTTTCAAATATGGTCTGCAAAACCGTTATATATGCATATGATATATTTAAGCGACTACTGTAACCGGGGTCACTTAGACAACGAGAACCAATCACATTGCAGAAGGAAAACAAAGCATTCCAACTTACAGTTACTTGAGCCAATCAGTGTTGTGTACAAGACAATAGCATTTCGACTTGCTCGAACTTCGATCTGGTAAAAGGCGAATTTGGTGGACTAGTCAGTTCTGAAGCCAAATGCTTTCGAATGAAGACAATCGCATGGATATGCCAGGATTTATACTTGGGAATGCTTTGTTTTCGTTTTGCAACTGTGTTTAGTTCTCGTTGTCCCTGGTTTTAGTAGTCGTACTGTAACAGTTATATGCTTTGAAATATGGTCTCCAGTGTAGCATCCGACACTGATCTACTAGCCTGCCTACAGCCTCATATTCGGTTGGTCAGTTTAGAAATATCTCCCGTTAAATTTGGTTTGCGATCGTATATCGCTACAACATGATCCTTCTGTTTCATTTTCCTAATATCCTCTCAGTAAAAGTAAAAGTAAAGTCACTTTAATGCCAGTTATAGAAGGTAACACGTTTACCGACTCTCTCACATGACTATGACTCACTTGTAACCCTATGCCGGTTTTACGTCCTTATTAGAAGACGTTTACTGTTTGAGATTATGTAAAGGCACCACCTTCTACTCACGGTTATGTCAGTTCTAAGACATGAGTGCTGGTCCGCCGACCGGGGTTTCGAATCAGCGACCTCCCGCACGTCAGATCGGCGTTAACCACTAAAGTTCAACTGAGCTAACAGGGAGGCGAGATTACAGCAATAAAGCCACCAGTGCCTAATAAAATCCTAACTAGACTGCAATTGAAGTTTTGGAGTGCATTCATGTTCGCCGTAAAAATTACGGTTTACACGGTTTAATAACTTGAATAACGGCAATTTTAAACTATTGTTTTCTTGTGTCTGTTAGCAGTAGTTTAGCTTCTTTATTTAGTGAGGGTAAAAACAGTATTCATTGGTTACCCAGTAGTTTACATAATAGTCCTCCGTTTGAAATAAACTGAAAAAGTTGGTAGGAAATGTGGATCTCGAAACAGAGCAATCTGGCAATACGCTCACTCAGTCGTCACAATCATGATAGTGCTGTGATAGATACATGGCCGCTCCTCCTATAGAAAAGCCTTAGAAAAAAGGTTCGGTAGAATCACTCTCTTGTTCGGTTTGTAAAACGATGGAGAAATGAAACCTGTTTTAAGGTGTGCTTATATTGTTGGTGTAATGTTTATGTCAGTGTATTCAGTTGAGGGTGTTATTTAAACTTCGTTAAACCAGTCGCTTAATAGGTAAACAAACTGCGGCTCCTACGAGATGTTTAAATTAATGACTGCATTAGCGAGGGATACTGCTGAGATAATCTCTTCTGATTTTTGTCCTTTACTTTGTTCGGCGTGATTCCAAAAACAAAAGAAAAATCGCTCTCTTTTGATTATTTTAAACGAGACTCTGACTTGGTTTTAGTTAACTCACGGAATAAGGAATTCTGATCTCCAGTCAGAACGGCTCTTGGTTTACAAATGTGTAGGGAAACTGAGTAAAACTGAAACAGCATTTTGAGATCTGCTGTAAGAAGCGTTTCATCATCATGCATCTCTTTCACACCAATTCTTGAATAAATAGTTGTCACTGAATTCAATATCACTTAATTAATCGAGCATTCTTAGTTCAAAATATATATTGAAGAGAGTCCCCTTCTATAAACCTCCCTCGAAACACTGATTTAAAAACTCAAATTCAAAAGTAGCGTAATTCCGTTTAGTACTTTTAGTTTGTGAAATTAATACGTCGTATAGCAATAAAATCTGCAAAACATTTCATACAAAATTAATTCTCAAAATTAAGAACGTGTTCCGATATTTTATGTAAGTTTATATATATTTCAACTTCTCCGTGCTTCACTCGGCAATGTGGCGCCTGTATTTCTACACACAGAATTTATTACCCTACGGGTGACTGTCAATTACCAGGGCAGGTGCGCCTATAGACTAACTAGCACAGGACGCAAGCCAGCCTATTATCGGTTCATTAAAGCTCACATTATTTGATATCAAAACGGTTTGATCAAACAAAATTCCAAGTGCGCCATCTTGCTGATGTAACAAAGCTAAGCAACCACTCATTCAATTGAACGAATGGATCAACGTTAACTACACTAAAAGCCCAACTCTTTCTAAAGCGAAGAGGAACGGTCTAGGGAGGAGGCGGGAGAAATGTCCAGAAAAACTAGGGACGCAGGAGAATTTAGCATACAGGGGAGAGGTAGAAAATGGGATGTACATTCACGTTCTAGGCGGGGTAAATGTTCAGTTAAAACTCACTATGGAGGAGGGAGAAAAATTCGTAACAAACAAGAGAGGATGGAGATTTCATTACCCGTTCCTCTCCACTCTAGCTAGACATGGACGAGCAGAAAAGGTTTTCCACGCACGTTTTTATTTCGATGTTGATTTGAAATATATTTTTATGCCAATAGCGTTCGAAAAACGAATGGCTTTAAAAGGGGATGCGAAATACTGAAATAAGAAACGAAGGTTCAAGATTTCCCTGCGACTTGAGAAACTGAGCCTCCATGTATATTATTGACCCTCTATTGTCTCTTGATATTTAGATGATATTAAAATTTAAGAAAATCTTACCAAGCTTTATAACAATCAGTGGGACGTTTTCTTACCTCGCCCCATTTACTTTCATGACGTCGTTGTAGCCGGGTAAACAAACACGTCAAATTGCAGTCGGTTAGCCGTGTATGTATGCAGTCGGTTAGCCGTGTGTGTATTCAGTCGGTTAGCCGTGTGTGCAGTCGGTTAGCCGTGTGTGTATGTGTATAAAAAAAAAAGAAACAAAAAGGTGTTATCCCTCGCATAAAACAATGGCAGGAGATTTACAGATTCAAATCATTCAATGACTGAGACCATTAAGGAGTAACAGGTAAAAGTTTCCTGACTTCCAAAAAACCAAGCCAATAAATGAGTTATTTCATACTTGACACGGTTTTCTTTGTTATTCATGAGGCTTTATTTTCCATACATACTGCATTATAAATGCAAGGGATGTATGAGAAAGGTTCCCGGGATGTAGAACTTTTCTCATACGTCCCTTGCATTTATAACGAGCAATTCAATACAATTCAACGATATTTTGTTGCGGTTTCTCAGAGCTTATACACAGCTGAATTGCGCTTGCATTAAGGAATTTGTTTTATTATTTTCTCCAAGGAATTCATTCACCTTAATTGGCTTCAGCCAAACTTACTAAATATCCCTATAATGATTTAGAACCTTTTCTCCGTCTTGGTACTTGCCAAAAATCTACCTAAAAAGAGCTACATCAATGAAAATTTTGCGAAAACCTCGTCAAGTATGAAATAAAACACTTAAATACCTACGGCCCTCGGGATGTATATGGCTTATTGCCTCCGTTCTCGGTATTTAACTCTCACTTAGTTTACAGCCGCACCACGAATTATTCAACATATCTGTTTAGACGAAGGTATGTCAGTTGCTCGCAGTTCAGTTGCGGGAAGCTCGTTCACGACAAGAAGCAATTAAAACTTTTGATCAGTTCTGCTGACAAGTTTACCCTGTATAATATTAGTTTATTAGTAGTAGTAGTGGAGAGATAGTTATTAAACCTTGCCGCAGAATGCTCACATTTATAAAATTTTGGTCAAACGAATGGTCGCTATATTATACACGAAATAAGTGAACGTGAAATCCTATTTAAGGTTGAGACTAGATCTGTTAGTCTTTCCATCCCTGGACCAATTGACTTTTATATTCTTTTTTTTCCCCTTTTATGAAGATAACTATAAAAAGAGTAGACAAGTCAAATAGCTAAATCCCCCTGCCCCCCCCCCCCCCCCCCTCTAGCCATGTGTCAACCAAACTGTAGGTTACTTTGATTCAATAAGTTTGATTGGATTCGATAAGTTTGATTGGTCGATCGACCGCCCAACACTTTGATTGATATTCATGTTCAGTTCAGCTCAACGCGCTTTTCATAATCTTTTTCTGAGAAGGTCTAAGTTCTCCCAAGCTGATAGACTCAACTCACAAATGAATATCCTAACTTCCCAAGTTATTTTTCTCTTTATGATATTCCCAGCTTGGGGAGAGGAGTCAGATAAACTTTATTTCGGCTCGAACAGCAGTCTTAACGTGCTCTCCAGGTTAACTACGAAGGCTGGTCGTGTGTGACTGTGTGCAGGTGTTTATCAACTGTTGAGTTTGTTGTATCTCGCCCTTGCTCTGAGGGCTTTCTCCGGGTTCTCCGGTTTTCCTCCCGCCTCAAAAAGCAACCTACATTCCAATTCGACCCAAGAAGTGGCTTGGGAAACCCGGTAACGGCTTCCTGTATCTCGACATTAAAAAGCTATTTATTTGTTTATTTATACCTATGAATTTCGTTTTCCGTTTCTTTTTTTAAGTTATGACTCAGTAAGTCACTTTGTTGTCATTTAAAAAGGTTTAGATAGCCGTCTTGTGCTATGTAGATTTTCAAAAGATGGACACACTGTAATTCGATTGCTAGGCGTTGAAGAACTATGGCTCCATCTAAATTCTCCGTACTGTTTCCAAGAACGTTATCTCAAGAAATCAGCATAACCCCAGAATTCAAGTGAACACTATGAAAGTACTGGGTATTCAGTTAGTAGAATAAGCTGAATCGAGCCATATACAATAACATAGATGCGCCTTTTAGTGTTGTTAAGACACAGCTTTGTGTAAAATAATCAAAGTTGACATAAAGCGGATTATCTATATAAGAGTCAAGTTCCGAATATAAAGCAATCTCGGCTATGCAAGTGCTTCATAACAAAACCTCCTGGAATATCAACCACTAATTCACAACGACAAATTAAAGTTCGTACGATTTTAAAACAAAGGACCTTCAGGGTTAGCCATTCAGGGGATATCACCCATTTCGATAAATAATCTAAGTTAACCTTCAAACTCAGGTGTAAAGCGAGAAGAACTTCTCAGTCTTGTTGGTCATGGACATGGCGTGATTCAAGTAGGTTGCGATGGTTAAATAGTTGACTTTTTCATGGCTGCAATAATTATGATAAGAATATGATTATCGCTGCAGGTGCCACATTGTTTAGATTTTATTCCCGAGCTATTACCATTAATCAGTTCGAAGCAAACGATGGAAACGCGGCCTGATAAATTAGCACTGCACCCTGAACACAACCAAACTTTGTTTGGGGTTGGCTAAAAAATCAATTGAGTTTGTTTACCTACGAAGTGCTAAAAACATTTGTTTTAATCTTTTGAAACAGACAAGTCATATAACAGCTGTAGCCGTTAGAGATTTCTCCTTGCATGAAATATGTGTAAACAATTTCTTATATTTTAAACAATTCCTTTTACTGAAGATCCACTTATAGGAAACTTCGCTAAAAACACAGCATGAGCGATGTGCCAATTGAAAAAAAGAACAAAGAGTTGACTACTACCGCTCCGCCTTTAAAAAAAAACTATCGAGGCCTTTATGACTTTGCAAATTCGTCACTGACAATTACGTACGAATGAAATCTACAGGGGATTTCTGCCTAGTAACGGAAGATGAGTTAAGAACTTTAAAAAATAGTTATTCTTTCAGTGCATTGTTAGTGTAGGATGCTGTATGGAGCTTTAAAATCTTTTCTATTTTTACTAACTGTGCTACTTTAATTACTGCGCACTATCTTCCATCTAATTTCTTCTTCTAAAGTCATTTGTATTTGTAATTTCTCTTTTCTTTTACGTATATAGTTATCTTCTCAAACATGTCACTTGTAGCTTTAAGAAATGTGTAAATAAAGCTAACATCTAAAGTCTAATGTATAGATATATCTCGAGATAAAGTTCCTTAACTATATTTCTGACCTTCGAAGTGTAGATATCTATTCGATAATCCGTAAATTATAAGAGACACTGGAGACTAGAAAAGATTTGAACGAGCGGAGAGGAACGGTCGAGGGAGAAACATACATAGCTCTTAGATATGTATTTCACTGTTAGTACTCATATTACTAAGAATTTATATTTGTATATATGCGTAGTTTGTTAGTATATATTATTTCTTATCTTCCTAAAGTGTGTGTTTTAGTGCGTTAATTTAGCATTCATACAACTAGCATTTATACTTATTAATTTTATCTATATCTGTTATTATTGTTTCATTGTTTATCATGACATAAAGTCGAGTGTGTGTTTATCTTTGTGTGCTCGTTAACGGCTATCTGACCTGATTAGCCAATAGAGCTATTACGGATAGCATGTACTAGAAGTCCAATATTTGTCATTTCTTTTGTTAAATATTGTACCTTTTCCAATCAAATGGTACGAAATCATGTTATTAGTATTAGTATTAAAGGGAATCTCGGCTGAAAAACAATGTTTGCTCTCAAATGATTGTTATGGATGCCTAAGTCTGTTTCTGTGTTTGTCTCCAGTAAATTGTACACTAGATGTCATTTATGCACCGATTATCCTGTCGATAAAACTCATTTTAATTTCCTGCGCGCCGCCATCTTGGATTTTATGACGTCACAGTGTTGCCCCTGTAACAATAGGGGCAACACTGTGACGTCATAAAATCAAAGATGGCGGCGCGGAGGAAATTCAACGTGAAAATCGGTGCATAAATGACATCTAGTGTACAATTTACAGGAAACAAACACAGCAATGTATCTAGGCATCCATAACAAACATTGTTTTTCAGCCGAGGTTCCCTTTAACGCGCCTCAACTGAAGGCTAACCGTTTAATGAGGCTATAGGACAGGTATAATCAACAAAAACTTCGGTCAGTACCGCTGTTCATCTTCACCGCGGACGCAGACCTACACAGGAGATAGTTATCCATTCTATTCAGAACAGGATTAGCGAATATGGCATGAAATTGTTACAATATTAATTCGGTTTACACGACAAATATTTTGGGCATGGCACTCCTAAAGCTATGTGAAAAGGTAGTCTCGGTCCGCCTGTTTGGAGTGCCGTGCCCAAGTTAGGAGTGCCGTGCCCAAGCTAGGAGTGCCGTGCCCAAGTTAGGAGTGCCGTGCCCAAGTTAGGAGTGCCGTGCCCAAGCTAGGAGTGCCGTGCCCAAGTTAGGAGTGCCGTGCCCAAGTTGGGAGTGCCGTGCCCAAGCTAGGAGTGCCGTGCCCAAGCTAGGAGTGCCGTGCCCAAGTTGGGAGTGCCGTGCCCAAGTTGGGAGTGCCGTGCCCAAAATGCTTGTCGTATAAACCGGGCTATAAGTCTGTACATGAACTTAGGTTCTGAAATGCAACCTCGAACGTTTCAAGACACTGGTGTTATTCTCAAACTGAAAAGATTCATTGTTTTGAGACTTGAAACCCTACTTCTAGGATTCATTGTTTTGAGACTTGAAACCTTACTTCTATTTCTAATTTGTCTAGGGATTAGACAGATTAGCACGATTCTTAGGATCAATGATGTCAACATCCCAATGAACCAGACGCAAGCAAACAACCCGTTAGATGTCTTCCTGCCTGTACATTTTTGTAAATAAACAAACCAGTAAATAAGTAAATTAAGTAATTAAATAATTAAGTAAATAAATAAATAAATAAATTTATGTACAACAAAAGGAATTCAATTTTCTTTGCTGAGGTCCAATCATTAATTACTTTATAATTGCTGTTTCTCAGAATGTGATATGAAGGGAATGCATTGTTAATCTGATGCACAGTAAACTCAGGCGAAGTTTTAATTCCGTCACTTAAGCATCAAAGCACATCCGGTTCAATGGAAATTTCGCAAAGCAACTCGAAAGCTTGCAAGCTCCTTTAACCACTGCACACGTGTCCCCTGTATTCTCATGATGTATTAAACATCATATCTAACACCCCTTTAGCTTTATCCATACTTATTTATTCTCTATAATTCTACAAAATAGTGTGATCTCAAAATTGATTTAGACTGTCCTGAAAACTGAACTCGCAATAAAAACGCTTTCTTTTGCAATGCAAACGTGTAGATTTTAAAGTGTATTGCGCAATAGTTTTTATGTCGAGATCACATATAACCTCACCGCTCAGGGATTTTCTTATATAATTCACTAATTCTTGTTTCAAATACTTTTAGTCTTAAAATTGCTTTGATAGAGTAGTTTTTTTTCTTCAGAGTAGTTTTACTTGGACAGCTACATGACGTCATCAGAACTATTGCGCAATACACTTTAAATCAGTTTGATTAGTGATACTTCTTGAACAACAAAGAGTCTCAACTTCCACACTCTATGCGGGTCACTTTTAGTAATATCCATTCAAACCATTTCAACTGCATCATCAAACACGACAATTTTCAGCCCAAATATGATAAATAGGTAGGTATGATAAATGGGTAGGCATGATAAATAGGTATAGCTATGATAAATGGGTAGGTATGATATATGGGTAGGTATGATAAATGGGTAGGTATGATAAATGGTATGTATGATAAATAGGTAGGTATGATAAATAGGTAGGTATGATATATGGGTAGGTATGATAAATGGGTAGGTATGATAAATAGGTATAGGTATGATAAATAGGTAGGTATGATATATGGGTAGGTATGATATATGGGTAGGTATGATAAATAGGTATATGTATGATAAATAGGTAGGTATGATATATGGGTAGGTATGATAAATGGGTAGGTATGATAAATAGGTATAGGTATGATAAATAGGTAGGTATGATAAATGGGTAGGTATGATAAATGGTATGTATGATAAATAGGTATAGGTATGATAAATAGGTAGGTATGATATATGGGTAGGTATGATAAATGGGTAGGTATGATAAATAGTTAGGTATGATATATGGGTAGGTATGATAAATGGGTAGGTATGATAAATGCGTAGGTATGATAAATGCATGGGAAGGTATGATAAATGGGTAGGTATGATAAATAGGTATAGGTATGATAAATAGGTAGGTATGATAAATGGGTAGGTATGATAAATGGTATGTATGATAAATAGGTATAGGTATGATAAATAGGTAGGTATGATATATGGGTAGGTATGATAAATGGGTAGGTATGATAAATAGGTATAGGTATGATAAATAGGTAGGTATGATATATGGGTAGGTATGATAAATGGGTAGGTATGATAAATGCATGGGAAGGTATGATAAATGGGTAGGTATGATAAATAGGTATAGGTATGATAAATAGGTCACTGTGTTATTCTCGGTTATGTATAAATGGGTAGTAGGTATGATAAATGGGTAGGTATGATAAATGGGTAGGTATGCGCGGCCAGGGACAGTGTGTGACAGTTTGTGACAGCTTCTGCCGATTGTGGTTCTATGGTACGCCTCGAAAGGATACTTAACACATCTGTTGCTGAAGTCCAACTGTGGGCATCGGCTAATAAACTTCCCCTTAATGAGGATAAAACGAAAGTCTTGTTGATTACCGGTAAACGGCTTGCCTCTAGGATTGAAGAACATCCGAATATTACAGTTAATGGAAAGAAGCTTGCAAACGTTACTAGTATTACCCTATTAGGTGATTGATAGTCATTTAACGATCACGTAGACAAACTCTGTAAGAAACTTTCCCAACGCATAGCATTACTAAGAAAAATAAAGTCATATTTACCTTTGCCACAAAGAATATTTTTTTATAAAACCAGTAATGAATTATGTAAGCGTCATATGGGCAGCTTGTGATAAAGAGTGTTTAGGCAGAGTACTGAAATTACAGAAAAGAGCTGCAAGAGTAATTTTATTTGCAGATCGACTTTCACCATCGGTGCAGCTGTTTAATGAACTGCGCTTGCTACCTTTTTATGAAGAGTCAAAAATAAGTAAATGTTCTATTGTATATAAGCGTATCCATGGCAACCTTCCATCCTACTTAATGGAGCAAATCAAGCTTAATAATCAATTACATGCCTGTAACACAAGATACTCTGGTATTAATGTGATTTGCCCCGTTATTCTAGAGAAACTGAAGGAGGTAGAACATTTGCTGTAACAAGTTACCATTAGATTTAAGGAAGCAAGACTCTTTACATTCTTTTAGACGTAACATGTGGAATCGAATTTTTAGTGAGCAGAAATTTATACATCATTTTGTTATTTAATTCAATTTATCCGTTTTATTTTCCTGTTGTCTATTTTTTATGCCTAGTCTAGTTTTATATATTCTTGCATTTTTATACTTAAATTTAGCTAGTTATAGATTAGTAGTTTTTTAGATTTTAATATTGTATATGTAGGACGTAGAGCTTTTATCACTGTTTGTATTTTAACTACTAGGAGGGCCACAAGTTTATTAGCGTTGCTATTATGTGTTACCCTCGCTAAATAAAGTCTTTATTATTATTATAGGGGGTCTAAAACCGAATCCGGTTTTCAGAGAAAAATAGCTCCAAAATCCGCATTTCCAAGTTATTGTGAAAACGAACCCAGATTTTCTCCCTATTTTATTATTTTGAATCGTCCTTAACCCGCAATTCGACATAATTTTACGAAAACCCAAGACCCGGATTCGAAACCGGAATTCGGAACTGCCATAAACAAGAGTGCCCCCCTCTCCCGAGATTGTGTGCTTGGCTGACCAGTTCACGTTTTTTCCAACACCTTGGATGAGGTGCAAGTGTTCGATTTGTAAGAAAACGTGGAAATTTTGAAGAGTTTTGGACTCTCGCATCTAGTGAATATTTACCCAAACAACCACAACTTTCCATTGTCAAGATGTCCTCTTTCTTTGTAATTCAGTCTAAAGTCGTGTATAGAAAACTAACATTTGTTTTATGTTTGGTAGACCAACTCAATCCAGCTCAAATGTCAGTGTGTTATTGGCACTTGTAGCATCTCATTGACTGAAAATGTGATGCTCTTATGTTGTATAGCCTTTTCACCTCATTCAAAATATCAGAAAAACCGCGAAACCAGCTCCTACGAAGATGTTTACTGAACTTGTAAATTCTTCTCTTATAGAAAAACGTTTCTTAGATTCAACACATTTAAATTGCTGCACACTTTTGCCAAAAATAATTATTTGTTCTAGGACAGGATCATTACCATGACAGCACATCTCTTACTGACCCCATGAAATAGACCTTTTGCTAATATCAGCTATTCATTCGTTCAGCCGGAAAAGTGATATATCAGCACGTGACTGTTTAATTACAGGCCGGAAACAGTCACGTCCTGATATATCACTTTTCACTGAATGAACGAATAGCTGATATTACAGTGGCTTCTACGAATAGCAGTTTTGGCAGCAGTATTGACCCGAACGCCTCACTTCAATATAATGAAGCACATGTACTAATCAAACTTTGTATCTAAATTAAAGGAGCAGTGTCACGATTAGTATTGATGCCCAAAGTTTTGAAAATGTGTCAGGCGGACAAGAAATCAAAAGATGTGACAGAAGTAGAAGTCCGTGAGTAATCCGCTTGCATCGGCGTATTTGCACGATATCTCGAGCCGAAATTGCTTTAAAACTATACTTCAGTATTATATGGTTAGGTTTGATGTCATATTTTTATAAAGCAGCATTTTATTTATTTCAATCGAAAGGGAAATTTGCAGCGGCGCGTGACATAGCGTGATGTTGCCATTGTCTATAACAACCAATCAGAATCGTGACACTGCTCCTTTAATCGTGCTCAAGAGGGTGTTGGTGTCATGCAAGAATAATGGTTTCAATGGCGCTTCATTACATCGAAGAAAGAATACAAAAACCATTTGTTGTTTGATTTGAGACATTTGGATGCGAGCCTGATCAGAGCCTGATCACAGGAGTACAAACAATAGGACTCAAGGTCCCTTCTAGGCCTGCCTCCGTCAGTGGACCTACGATTTTACGTCCTTATCCGAGAAGACGTGAAGGTCTAACCATTTGCAGTTGTTTCACAAAGGCAGCACCTTTATAGAATGCAATTATAAAATAATTATAAAAAAACATAGGGCCCCTAAGGGCAACTCGTGGATGGTCAGTGAGCTATTTTGGTATATACTAAAAATCGCGTGACCGATGACGTCATCGTTACGTCATCACCACTAAGTGAATCGTGGGAAAATAATACCATACCTGTCCAAGTTTGAACTGTCTGGCATTAGAAATGAGGGATATGGGCATGTACTTAAAATCACGTGACCGATGATGTCGTGGTTACGTCATCACCACTAAGTGATTTGTTGGAACCCAATACCATACCTGTCCAAGTTTGAACTGTCTGGCATTAGAAATGAAGGAGATATGGACATGTACTTAAAAAAACACGTAATCGACGACGTCATCGTTACTTCATCGCCACTAAGTGATTGATAGCAATCCACTACCATGTCTGTCTAGGTTTGAACTGTCTGCCATTAGATACGAGGGAGATATGGACATGTACTTAAAATCACGTGACCGATGACGTCATCGTTACGTCATCACCACTAAGTAATTGATAGGGACCCACTACCATGTCTGTCCAGGTTTGGAGTGTCTGGCATTAGGAAGGCACCGTCAATACATCTTCTTTTGCATGACCAAATCTTTCAATTCTTGGACTCGTACCATAAACATCCGTAAATATATCTTCGGAATATCGAACACTATTCGGACAGCCAACGGAGAGTCCCCGATCTACACACCATAAAACAATGAATAAATTAGCTACTGACCCACTCCAATAACTCGTGTTCTGCGCTTGCGCGCATCCACGAGTTAAACATGTAATGTACCCTTAAGCTTATTTAAGCGATTTTATTACTGAGATGTTCAGAAAGCGGTTTCTGGTTTCATTTCCCAATAGAAAGTGGTCGTTTTAAACTGAAACCAAAACCTCACAGAATGTGTCCTTTTTCCACAAATAATATATCAAGTTGGAGATGATATAAACTACTAGTTGCAAGGACCAATTCGGACGAAGTGCAAGAACCGGATCACCTTGGATGGGATCTAATCAGCAAAAATATACGAATACTAATACAAAAATGAAAGGCTGATTGTACGGTTAGGGAAATAGTAGGTTAGTTTATCAGCCTTTTATTTTCGTATAAATTTACGATAGTTTGCCGTGGTATATGTCCTAATTCTATTTTCCGCGTTTTGCGTCATCGCACGTCATTCACGAGGCGCTCGAAGACATACCACGATATTAAATTATCGTAACATTTTTTTATGACAACAAACGAGAAATGCCGTGAAAACGAGGGAATTTTCTTTTTGGAAAGTGCGAACGATGATGCAATCCGTGGTATGTCCTCTTATTTCCAATAGTAATGAACCAATCACAAAACGAGAAACTGAGCAGTTGTTAAAAAAATCCCACTTTTTTTTTCTTGTTGTCTCAGTTCTAGAGCGGTGTTCGATTGAGCGTCGACAGTAGAGCGGATTTCAATTGAGTGTCGGAAGTGTTTTGGTTTTGCGTTTACTAAGCTCTCCTATAGGCGAATCCTTGCTGACGTCATTGTTTACATTTTTGCCTCATTAGCATAAATTAAACTTCAAGCTACAAACAAACAGACTATATCAGTTGAAAGATAATTTTAAACTGAGTAACCACCGAAAATTTGAGATTGATATGTTAAATATTTACGGAGAAATTGACTTTTCAAAACTATGAAAATGGCTGGGGGGCAAGAGTTGCTGACAGCCATACATTTATTGTAAATTTTGAGCTTTTTAAACGCTGATTCCTCAAAATATATTTATCATATCACTCTCAAATTTTCGGTGATTATCAAGTGTGACAATCTCTTTCGATTTATGTACTCTGTTTGTTTGTATGTACGTCGCTTGAAGTTTGATGTATGCTAATGAGGAAAAAACGTAAACAAGGATTCGCCTATTGGCTGAGAAAGTAAACCAACCAATCAGAATCCAAAGTAAAACCAAACGCAAATTGGTTTTGCTTTTGCTTTGGTTTGTCATTGGTTCACAGGGAAGCCATTTATGAGCTACTTGTGATTACTCGCTCCTATGATTGGCTGGCTGTGGGTAATTTGCGTTTGGTTTCACTACACTCAACTGAAAACCGCTCTAACAAGTGATTGAAGGTTTTGCGTTTGCTTTGCTTTTCTATTGGCTGTGGAAAATATGTCGTAAATGTCAGCCAATCAAGTTCTAAACTGAAACCAAACAATGTTTTGCTCATCACACGATCAACTTTCGTTTTAGCGAGTTGGCCCGCTTCAGGCGGCGAATTTTTCATGCGCCGAACCTAATTAATTTAAGTTCGGGGTTGGAGCGACTGGTTGATTCAGACGGCGAACTTAATTCGTTGATCCGATTGTATAGGTCTAGATTTCAGCTATAGCGCGAAAATTAAATTTCAAAATGACCAAATTTGTGCATTTAGTTCGGCACATGAGAAAAGCGGCGTTTGAATCAACTTCGCTCCAGTGTCGCATAATGTGACAGCAGCTGGCTCACCTAATCCATATGCCGCATTAGACCCTTTGCAGCTAACAGTCACGTGCTGATATAGTACTTCATCACGAATGAATAGTCCAGTTTCGTATTCGAAAATTACCGCTGAATGCAATCGATTGCAGGTGGAAAATAGCATTTACAAACAGGTTTTGCTAATAACACTACTGCTCTCGTACAAGGCCTTTGAATATATGAAGTCAGATATGTTATGCTCTCCAGTACAACCACGTGATTTGTTAGCTGCAAAGGGTAGCCTATTCAAACTTCTCGAACCCAATAGGCCTTATACACGATGACGTATTATACCTACACTACCAAAATCTTCTTTTGTTGCTCTAATTTAGACCATTGTCTTGGTATTCTAAGAGGAGTTTTAAAATTTGAATAAGAAAAAAGAATTCTGGTAGTGTTGGTATAATTGCTGGCTTTCACTCAATCCCCCGAGATTCAAAGGTCAAAGGGCATGGCGGCCATGTGACGGTGCCCCAACAAAAGAAGTTAACGAGGAATCTATTGTTTACCAACATGGCCTCTATGACGTCAAGTGAAAGCCAGCAATACAACATCATGCGTAAGACCAAGTGTTCAGACGCCACTATTCTGACGCATTTAACCAATATATTCATAGTTCCGATTCAAACAATAGCGCAACCATTCAGAGCGTAGCAGTTTTTCCACAGGAATATGTCATGTCCCACAAACATAAACACACACTGGCTATCTTTAGGGTTTTAGCATTTTACGAGTTTGATGATGATATATAATTATTAGAATACCAAACATTTAAGCAAGACAAATATTTTTAGAGTCAATGTATTTTTTGTGTCATTTTTCTGTAAAATCTGATGGCCGTGTGGGACGTAGAAACAGTCACCCTATGGGGCATCAGAACTATCAATTATTAAAGTTCGGCGAATGAAACTGACCTTATCCGCGAGTGCGTTTACTTTTCCTCGTGATTGGTTCAAGTAAACCCCATCACGAATTACTTCTGTTCGTGATTGGCTCATTGTGATTTTACATGCTCCTGATTGGCTCATTGGCTTTTTACATGCTCCTGATTCGCTCATTGTTTTTTTTACATGCTCCTGATTGGTCCATTGCGATTTTACATGCTCCTGATTGGCTCATTGGGTCTTTACATGCTCCTGATTGGCTCTGTAATACTTTGGTTATGGATTTACGATGCTCAATCGAAAACCATCTATTATTGTAATTAATATGTCATTAATATTATTGCTGGCGATAGACCGTAGCAGCACCCATAATTTGGGCTCCCTGTGGTTAGCCAGAATTTAGCCGGATGCTTGCGAGGATTTACCCTGGATGCCAGAGGTTCTACTGCCCTCTCTAACGCGAAAGGCGCGAAGCGCCGCCATCGAGGAGTGATGCGACGAGACTGTGGGAGAACCTTTCCCACCCTTCTCATCAATTCGCTCCTTTGGCTTAGAGAGGGCAGTAGAACCTCTGGCACCCAGGGTAGCGAAGATTTTGCGATGTCCACGACATTTGCCTCGATCTGGTGCATGACGTCATGCTCAGCGGTGTATTGCTCAAGCAATGTCACTCGTGGCGTTTCCTCGACGAATTCGTTAAGTATTTTTCCCTAGCTCAAACATCATGATTCTAGTGGGAAAAGTTATTGAAACGTTTTCAAAAGCATCTGGAACTTTGGAGTTTGAATAACAAGAAAATGTTGCCGATTTTCTTTGCTAACCACAACACACCGTGTCGTGTGATCTGTGTGATCAATGCGCGAATGGAATTTCCTGTGTTGTCGCTAGTGAAAGCGGATTGGAGAGTATTGAACGAGAATACTACGGAAAAGCAGGTATTAAATATGCTCAAAGACGAATGGACCAATAACTTCACTTCGCAGCACTTCCCTTTCTCTTAGAAACTTCTAGTTTATTAATTCTTTAATGTGGTTATTGGTACTTTTACATCAGTGTTACTGATGTATTGCCCCGGTTCCAGAGGCCACAGTGACCGACGTAACCGAGTGGGCCTGGGCTTCGCGACTTTCGAGCCTCTGGTAACCAGGGTACTGATGTATCAGATGAGATAAGGTTAATAAAGATTATTAAAATACTCAAGAAGTCTTATGCAGTGTTCATCCACTCAGGATTGTTTTCGCGTAGAGTCCAAACAAAAAAGAAACTCATATACCGATTAATAAATATTAATGTGTTCATAATTGGTGTCTGAGAACAAATTGCTTGTATGTTCAACGGAAGGTCATCTACTCATCTGGTGTCAGAAATGCATATCGCATTTCAACATTTTTCACAGCAAGGCTCAAGCTAGTCTACTGACACAGCGATGAACAGTTGGGGATAGGGACAGGTAGGTAAGGCTGACAGACCAAAAGCGAAATATCGTCAAATTCCCGATACTTTTGTGACGTAAACCCGGAATCGACCCATTCTCCCAGTGCCCGGCCAACTTGAAAGGGCGTGGTGGAATGCAATCTTTAAGGCGTGATTACGGGTTGAATATTAGACCGAATTAAAAACCATGGTTGGCCATCCATATGAACTCGTAGGGCTTATAAATACCATTAGTTAAAATATTGCCAGATCAAAAGTCCAATGGTTTTGGCCCCGGTAGTCTCACACTGGTGGGTTTCAGAACGAGTTTACCGGACAAGGTTTTTATTCTCCTCAACATGGCTGCCTCTTGATAAAAGCCCATAACCAGAAGTCGCGATAAGTAATGAAATGCGGCCCATCAGTTTACGATATAACCTAATTTTAGAACGGCGCTCTAACTACTTTCGTGGGAGACTGAAACAGTGGCAGCCATGTTCTTTTATAAACACAAGATCAGTTCTCTCATTAGAAGAAAGGCATTCGTGTTTCGGACCAATCAGAGTCGCTGGTGCGCTTGGGTATCGATTTAGCGAGAATGGTTTTCTAAAAATAGATTATACCGTAAACTGGTGGGCCAAGACCTAATAACAGACTGGTTATGGACATCTGCTTACATCCGGTACGATACAGTAAGAATCAAATAATGAGCGTTTATTATCCCACAAATATTTCCTGTCCTGTATGTTTGGTGGAATCGTGTTTATGGACTTCCGGTATTGTTTATTTGCATTCTGCGTGGAGTTGGTGCTACACGTTTGCTCGAGACGATCTAAATCCAAAACAGTTATATATAAATACTGGGATTGTGAACGATTGTCACTATCGCTAGAGTGGTTCCAATCCACTTCATGGACGGAGGGAGGTGGGTTGGTTGGGCAGATACCATATCCATTATCATTTACTCAAGAATAAAAAACATGGTAAAGGTATTCATTTATATAGCAAATTCTACATGGATATATTCAAATGCTCTTCACAAGGTTATTGTTGTGATACGGACTGCTATTGTGGCGCAATGTGCTGCCATGCAGTTTACAATCATGAGTGATTGTTAGTACCTCAGAATACCAGGCTGTTGTGTCGGGAGACAATCCCCCACTCTTTCTCGAAATAACGCAACAGGTTCTTTCACGTCCACTTCGTATAGATTAGAAGAGGAAGGAGACAAGGCCAACGGCTTACTACGTCCTTGCCCATGAACACGGCCGGGATTAGAACCCCCGACCTCCCGCACTCTAGACCGTGCTCTACCAACTGAACCAGTGAAGTGGCGTGTACATTTCTGATCATCTATATTGATAGAATATATTTCTTATTTGTTGATTTGTATTTTTCTTTTTAGTTTTTAATTCCCCTTCATTTGAAGAATTTCCGTAAACTTCTGAGCAGAACATGGTTAAAAAATATTCTGTGTAATTATAAACTCCTCGTACTTTGTAATTTTTGTTTTCTTAAAAATAAAAAAAGATCATCTCTTATATAGTACCCTGCGACGAGGGGTTATCCTCTTTTTCTCTCTTCATGAAACGTGGGAGAGAGAAGCTACAATGAACAGCCCAAATGCAAGCCTTGGTAGATAATATGTTATTTAAGCTCTCACTCGTGACCTATATCATATCTAGGATTTTGTTCTCTCATTTTCTTTTACTACTGTATTACATGTACAGTTTTAACCAACCAAAGCGCACACTTAAAATTGTTACATTTATTTCATATCCATCATTTTCAAATGAGCGGCAGTGTCATAATAGTATATTTTAAACCATTTTAGTAAGACCGGCTTATTTTTAGATTTTATTCGCTGTTGATAACAAAAGATGCCTCGTTAGCTTGTTTGGTCAACCAACATGGCTGCAACATCATTAATCATTACGCAAACGTTTGTGATTGGAAACACATTCTAAATATAACCCGGTCTGTAAAAACGCTGCATCACAGACGTAGTATGGGAGATGGACGCTCCGGGGAATGGGCTCCTGACGTAGTATGGGAGATGGACGCTCTAATGGGCTTCTGAATAGCTGCAATAGTTTTTCGGGAGGCGGGTTATTATGTCCATCAATACATCAAGTGATCAGTTTTCACTCGCACCAATTCTGTTTGACAGGAGAATCAAATCATATTTCTCATTTCTTTACTAGTTAAGAAATAGCAGGGTTGGCCTCAGCCTTTCAAACAAATATCATCCTGCTTTGAACTCTGGGTAATATCCGAGCCAGGGGTTTTACCAGGGGGCAATTCAGTAAAACTTTACACGTGTATTTTACAAGTCTAGCCGTTGTTGAAACGCCGGAAAACAATAGCCAGACTTGTAAAATACACGACGTGTAAAAGGTTTATTATGTTAGTCCCAGTGCAGCAGAGTTGAGCCAGACAATATCGCTCGAAGCGAGCCACAGTATTGGCTTACCCAACAATACAAAACACCCTAACCTTTAGAACGAGCAGTACAAAAACAATAGAGCTACAGTGTAATGGTCAAATGAGAATACAGGTCTCGAGCGGTAAGTACTCTATTACTCGAGCAGTTACTATAGGACATTTGCATGATGACGTCACATGCTTCAACTACCAGAACTCTGCGTGGATTCTTTTGTTCCTCTAACTTGGATCATTGTCTTGGAATTCTCAAAGGAGTTTTAAGATCTCAATGAGAAAAAGAAATTGAAAAGGATTCTGGTAGTTGCAGTAAAATGACGCCATAATGAAAATTGGTCCTATTGTAACCCTTACTTTTATCAGGAGCCCAATCTAAGTGAACTAACTATAACTAACTAACCAACCACACCCAAACTCCATTGTTACAACTGATGGGATATATCCATGTCACACTGTTTAACGCATACTAATGAGCATACTACAGTTGAACAAGGCTCGGGGTTGCATTGTCAAGCAGTCAATTCAATGACCCGTTACTAGAGCACGAGGCTTTCACTCACTTCGTTTTTGAGAATACGGACCGTGTTGCTTGCAACTTGTCTTCATTGTTGCGTTGCGAGTTGATATGCGATGTTGCATGTATTACCACCCACTCAAGCAACTTGCCACGCAACGAATTTCCATGTTGCAACTTGCAGCAACATGTTGCAGAAAGTAGAAGTGACTTCTACTTTTTGCAACAAAGTTTTGTTTTGTTGCTCTTATTGCAACTTATTGCGCAATAAAAAAAACATTCTCGGAGTTACAATCCACCTTTTCGGAGTTACAACAAAGGGGCGGACCTGCTAAACGAGTCCAGTTCACTAAGGGACTTGGGCATTATTAGCTCAAAGGATCTGTCTTGGCATAACCATGTAGTATCGATAGTTTCTAAGTCAAACAAGATGCTAGGGTTTCTCAGGAGGAACACTCCTGCCTCTCTCAATTCAAATCTTCGTTGTGCGCTATACACTAGTTTCGTGCGCTCGGTTCTGTGCTACAGCAGCCAAGTGTGGGCCCTGCAGTCGAGTACGCGGGATCTCCTGCTAATCGAACGCGTGCAGCGCCGAGCCACCAAGTTTATTCTTGGATTCAGTCTACGCGATCTTTCCTATAGGGACAGGTTAGCTAGGCTAAATTTACTTCCTGTCTCCTACTGGCTAGAATACTTAGACCTGTTATACTTTTGTAAATGCCGCCTCAATCTCTGTAGCTTCGATAGAACTCAGGGGTGGATCCAGGGTTTGGACTGAGTAGTTTACTCTGACAGACCAATCAACTCATACCCCACCCACCCCACCCCTCCTAGTAATAAACTACCTAAAATTTAGAGGTTTGAAAAAAGTTGAGTAGTTTACGGAAATCACATAAACTACCCTGGATCCACCCCTGGAACTAGTTACGTTATTCCCTATTCCCAGTCATCAAGAGTCACCCGAAACACTTCCGCTAGTTCTGGTTACAAACCTAATTTATATAAAACTTCTACTTTTAGAGATTCTTATTTTAATCGTATCATGCTTCTATGGAACTCCTTGCCACCTGAAATTCAAACCAGCACCTCTATAGCTTCTTTCAAGAAATTACTTCGCGCGCACTATATACCGTTCGCTTCTGCTATCAACGTTTGACCCAGACCGCATCAGAACATCTGTTCCAAATGTTGTTCTACGAACATAAGGTCAGTTTGCTGCCGCTAACTTTAACTTCGTACGCGCCATCATGCTAAAATCCACATCATCATCTAAATTTAACGTGTACTTAAAATATTTTTCTGATTATATAAATATATATATATATATATTAAGTATATAGAGAGAAGAGAAACCCGTCCCTAATATAAATAATCAGAATTTAGGTGAAAGAGAAAATATATAAGCCCTGAGTGGGATTCGAACCCACGGCCTCGGTACACTAGTCCGATGCGTTAACCACTACACCACCAGGACCGACCACGCTGGAAACGCAGCCGACTTTGGGTTATGTGGACCGTGAGTTTTCCCAGGCATTTTCTCTTTCGGGTTCGGGACGGGAAAGCCCATAACTTCCGAACTGAGCTTTCAACCTAAGGATCATTAATGATTCACAGGCACATATGTCCAACCTAGGAATCGCTCAGCCAGAAGGATCCGAAAGGATTCGAGCTTATTATAAATTTATATATTAAGTATATAGAGAGAAGAGAAACCCGTCCCTAATATAAATAATCAGAATTTAGGTGAAAGAGAAAATATATAAGCCCTGAGTGGGATTCGAACCCACGGCCTCGGTACACTAGTCCGATGCGTTAACCACTACACCACCAGGACCGACCACGCTGGAAACGCAGCCGACTTTGGGTTATGTGGACCGTGAGTTTTCCCAGGCATTTTCTCTTTCGGAATCCCACTCAGGGCTTATATATTTTCTCTTTCACCTAAATTCTGATTATATATATATATATATATTACAATATGTATATTTATATATACATATTCTTAATGTGTTGTAAGTAACAGGCTTAGCTTGTTTGGACTTCGAGTCTTTGTCTCTGCCTGTAAAGCTATTAAATAAAAAAATTAAAATCGGCGCGCGTATGCACAACGTAAAACCAAGATGGCTGACACAACGACTTTATCAATTGCTAGCCAATCACAAGCGTTATTTCTAGATTTATTGCAATCATCATGGATATAATCAACTGTGGGAACAAATGGGGAAGTATACATCAATCTCACCTTCCTTTGTACTGAGATCGACAACTCTTCGTTCGGCACAGCATGATAAACTGGCAGGGACCGCTGGATACAAAGAGTATTATCGGATCTGTTCCCAAAGGAACGCGAAGGATCACGAATCCGTGAAGCCGATTTGGATTAAAAGATTCATGATGCGATGAGTCCTTTTTCGTTTTGGATCCAACGGATGAAAAATCCGGATTCGGATCAGCCAAAGGAAAACAAAATTCATTTTCGTATTTGAAATCCGGATTTGAATTCGACCAAAGGAACGCACCCTATGAATCAAGCACGCCGCAATAAAGATCACCATTGTTCTTTAGATGCATGTTCCTACAAACTCTGTAATAAACTTTAAAATTTCGTTTCTTTCTGGGTTAAACGACATTAGATAAATTGGTTAATCTATGTCCACTTGTGTGATAAAGAATTTATCATCGGTGATAAAGCTTTACTCGCGATGACAAATCCTTTTTCTGACACGAGTGGACGTTGATTAACCCTTACATAAACAATGATCTACACCAACTACGTGTATCATAGTATCATCATCCAAAGCCATTAGACTGTCAAATTGATTACTTCCTACTTGACTAACATAATAAACTGCATGACCCACTTGAAGATTCAACACACCTTTCGTTTCAACGGAAGATGGCGCGTGTTACTTGAGATATTAGAGAAGCATTAAATGAACTGTAACTTAGAACTTCAAAAGAAAAACACACTATGCTAGACAGGGAAGAACCTCGATTTATAAACTTTCCACGAGTTTCTCATATGTATCATGTGAAGCCAACTGACATCAAAGAAACATTAAATGAACTGCAACTTAGAACTTAGAACGAGCCTTTGACTGCTAATAACACGCCACAGTAGACAAACAAGAAACTCGTTTTCTAAACTTTTACACGAGTTTCTCTTTTGTATAATTACACTAAGAACTCGAACATTCGGCTTGTTAACACTGCAATGCGTGAAACAAATATTTATGTGAAGCCAACTGACATCTAACTTAGAACCTCTGGTATCCGGCAAGGTAAGGCGCGAAGCGCGGCCACCAGTGGGCCCTGTCTTTTTCTCGTCGCTTCGCTCCTCTCTTGGCTTCTTCTCTCCAGGGTAACTGAAGTTGATCTATTTCGAAGGGCTCACTGATAACGACACAATTGATAACTACTGTTTGACTATACTAGTTTTTTTTACTAGGTTTGGTTAGAGACAGAACTGCCCGGAGAGAGCTTTGATTTGGTCATACTACGGAAAACATGTTACGAATGGTAAGCGTGTACAACTTAACTTCATACAACTCATAATTACAATTCCTATTAATTCATTTTTAATCCTAACCCTAATAATACAGTTACAGTACAGCTAATGCAATTAACACCCGAAATTCAGCTCTGTTATTTTGTTGTATAACTTAGTTGCTGCGCTGCGCTGAGCCAGTAAGTATCCGTAAAAAATGAAAACTAGACACTTCATAAGCACTAAACTCTTGCCTTCAACTACAAGATAAAATTAGGCTTCTAGTATCTGATACATACATCCAGTACTGGTTAATCAAAGCTATACTTTAAAGTTATAGAACATGTGTTGATAGTAGTAAACCTTGTTTAAGTTTTCAACCGAACCGAACCTTACCGAAGCTTGAATTGAATTCAGCTGTCATATCGTTGAAGTCACAAAATTTGAGTGATTTATATTCTTTTCTGTTTGCTAAGTACGAGTATATCAGATATGTACAGATCTGATGCCTTAAAAACCCTCTACTGAGCGTAGCAAGTTCATGTCAGAAAGCAATGACCAAGACTCAATAATCGTCTTTTCAGTACAGCTTTAGAACAGTATCTTAAACTAAGCAGTGTCGTACACCGACTTTCTTCCTACCGCTAGCCTTGCCGCAGTATTTCGGACTTGTGTTTGTTTAAAGGGTGTTCAAATATCCTGAGGGGGTTTCGCGAAAACTTGAATATTTCTAGGTTTTCACAGTTGTATTAATGGTTTTCACAGTGACTTGGGAAAAAGAACATTTAGCAAAACAACTGAGATCTTGGAGATCGCATCCAATTTTCGCTATAAAACCATAAGCTATCTAAAATAACGAAATCGTATGTTGTTTGATGTTTTTGTGCTTATCCTTTGCATTCCCAAGTAGTTTCGACGTAATATATTTCTAGTTTCAGTTTTTAAAGAGCCACTAGATTTGTCTCTCGGCTGAAAATATTTTACATCTCTACGGCATAATTCCTTACTTAGCTGTTTTCCCAAGACCCAGTACAAATTCCATATCTAAGTTTATATATACCATCTCTTTTCCCCCTACTTTAACTATTTAGTATTACGCTTTTTACTCACTACTGTTGGAGCTTATTGTCTGAATAATTCTTACTCCGCCGACATTTGATGGTATAGTCGTTTACCCTGAGTAAATTATGTATCGAGCTAACTGCTATCCAGTTCAGCTCATCTATTTGCTGTGTTAATCAGTGTATTAATTCTTGAATGTGTATAGTCTATCACTGCATCACACTCTATCACGCTGTATACTGTTTACTCTGCTGATAGTATACACTGCATGTATACTGTATTATACTGTATACTATATTATACTGTATTATACTGTATGCTGTTGTTTCAGTTTCCTTAGCATGGATTCTCAAGTCGTACCTTTTCGTCTCGACTGATATTACAACCCTATTCCAGCCGGACAAAAAAATATTAAGTTTTTCAACTCAATTTTACCTTTAAACCATATTCCGTAATGTAGCTAACTCCTTGATTTAGACATTTAGATATTGATTCATAAATTATATCAAAAAGGCTACGGTCGCAATAACGCCGCCCAGTGTTACGATACTCAAGGCGTGCCTCTTCGATCTTATTAAGCTGCGTAGAAAGACGACTCTCTTGCATCATTTTTATAATTTGACTGATGAGTTAACAAGACGCTCGCTTGTTTGCTACTTGGTATAAAGCTACGACCAAAATTTCAAACAAAGGTGCTATGAGCGTCTAGGAAACTCCTCCCATTTTAAACGATCATTGAAACAAACTATTTTGAATTATAGATGTGCTTGGTCATTAGAAAACGTATTCACATCAGCCCCATGCCCCGTGTTATCAGATAGTTACTCATACCATTAGACAGACAAAATGAGATTATGCCTCTAAGTATAATATGGTATAATATATAGTTGACAGTTGTCTCAAAGTTGTGTAAAATCATGTCTCAATTTATTTGTTGGAATAATATTTCACTAGCTGACTCTTAAAATCTTTATTGCATTTGATGTGTAAGTGAAGTTGTGTCGAATTTTTGCTACATTACTTGTAATATCAACGAAGGCCTAATGCAAAAGCTGGGAATTAGGACCAAAGAAGCTCTAGTAATCCTAAAGAATGTAATCGCTCGTAAATATAAAACATGGCCTAGCTTCTCTGGCAATAAGTTTTGTCCGTTTCTTTAAAGGAAACTGGAAAGGAAAATAATCCATTTGAATTTGAAAAAACGGCAAAGAGCTCTGTCTGAAAGTCAAACTAAATCACTGTGCTGGATTTGCAGTTTATTTGGCACATTTTTAGACTGCCTCAACCCACAAAGGACGCTGTAAGCCTTGGGGGTCTGATATGAACACCGAGTGCTGTACTTCATATCTTCTCTATTATAAATGCGGATCAAACAGAGAATTTGATTCACAACACGTTCGTGTGATTAAAATAAATGTTATATAAATATTTACAACATCTTGAGAGAAAATCGGGTGTCAAAATTGGTGTTCTCCGGTAGGCTATTATACGAATCAGTGCTTGTCGATGATTTCTGCTTCATCAGTAAAGTTTCCCGGTACAAACTGTAGCGCGACCGTGGTTTATGCGGACGATATACTCTCTCCAACACATCTCTTGCTGATCCTTAACAGTGTGTAGTCTTTGCGTGAGGGTTTGGTAAAACAAAAAATCCAATATTAGACTTTAAATTAATATCGCAGAATTACGTACGAAAAGGTCTTTGAAAGCCATCGTCCTAGATTTCTGAAATGCCAAAGAGTTATTTCCCGGTGCTAGGCTGTGGAAATACCGAGACATCGAGTAGTTCGATTTCCTTCTCTCAAACAATCTTCGTATTTCATTCCGAAACTTCACAACAATCTTTTCAACCAGATGCCTCTTGTTCAAAGTTCTGTAGTGCATGTAGGCCCCATGTGGCTGTCTGTATACCTGAATGTACGTTGTACTGTGAACATGCCGTAATTCTATCTAAAATACTATATTCCTTTAGTACGAATACCATGAGTTACTACTGTTCCCTTCTCTTTCTTGATTCGTACTTGTAGAGTTTTCAGTGCTAGAGGAATTCACTCCAAGACGTAAATGGGGTGTCGGTGAAGGCGTCTCAATCTCTTGGTTATCGTTTCCCGATTCGTGTAGATGGGGAGGAGAGGGCGATATACCATGAAGTTTCATATGCTTTCGAAGTGAAGAGGGATGCGTGTAACTCTTATTGCAGCCCTGGTACTTACAGTTATATGGTTTGTCGGACGTATGAACATGCGAATGCTTCTTACGATCGCTCGAATTCGCAAACCTGCGATCACAGCCCGGGTACTCGCACATGAATGGCTTTTCACCAGTATGAGTTCTTTTATGAATTTTTAAATTTTCAGACCGCGCGAAAAGCTTTCCACATCCAGGGAAAGGACAAGGGAAAGGTTTTTCACCGGTGTGGACTCTTATATGGTTGACTAACTTGTACTTTGCTTTAAATGGGAGACCACTTCGCGTGCAGTTTCGCCAATGACAAACGTGTAGCGGAGAGTCATTCTGACTGACGTGTTCATCATTGATATGCCTCACGATATCATGAAGTACACTAAACTGCTTGCCGCAAATCTTGCCTTTGCTGTAGTTTTGCGGATCAATCCATTCGCAAGTCATGATTTTATTCGTGGGATTCATATACGAGAAGTACATTTGCTGATGATGGGTGATTGGTCGATGATGCTCATACCCGAACGCAGACTGAGGGTAAATATCAACTCGAGGAAACACTTCATTGCTACTCCGGAATGGGAATGCTCTTTGTTGAGACTCCATGTCAGAAGGGATAGCCATTTGAGAATAAAAGCTTCGCCCATGAGGCTTTAGCTCTGGCTTAGGCTGGTGCAAGGCAAGAGGGTTAAAGCTTGGGGGACATTGGGGATAGCGTGGACCAGTTGGCAAACTCTCGTACATGGAGTGTCCATGAGGGATGGCCGGTGATCCAAGGTAGTCATGAGATGTTGACGAACACGATGTTCTGATCTGGTTTCCGTGTGGTTGAAAGGAGAATGCTGGTCCTTCTGCTCCCATTATCGGCTTCGTGCCATGAATAGGGTCTGGTATTCTATGAGGTAGATGCAGTCCTGCTCGGGACAGCATACCTTGGTTTGATTCCACAAACGGACTTAAACCAAACGGCGAGTCCTTATTTGATTCTACGTTTCTTTCTAACCCTTGATGCACTATTGCAGCTCCTTGGCCGAATATTGAGAGATTGTCCATGGCAGGCCGTATACAACACAGACGCCAAGTGATTATTTCTTACACAATACTAGCTTTTAAACGCACTCTCCATTCACTCGTCTACCCGCGTTAGACGATTAAGCGAAGCGCCAGGATGAGGTTGTGAATAGAACGCATCTGGGCCGTTCACTCGAAGCCCAGCTTGGTGCCACTAAATTCACTCCATTGGTTCTTCTGTAATATGTTATGGCAACAGGCTGTCTTACCGATCACTCACTAACTATAGTTATTACAGAAAACATATATACTTCGGGAAAACAATGTACGAATCTGACCTGAGAAAAAGTTCACAGTTTCCGTAAAATCGCAGTGGAGTACGAAATGATCCTGTCAACGGAACAGAGCTCACTCAAGCGTTCATTTTTGGGTATAAATAATGCCAATGCCTGACAAGATTGGGGGTCTTTGTCCTTTTGCTTTCATTTAACGGGAAGTGTCGTGTCGCTAGCTCCTCTTGGCTCTAGGCATGTGGCGTATTATGTTTATTGACACTGCTGTACAGGGGGTACTAAAACCTTTATTTGGTATCTCGGCAGGTCGCTAAATAATACCAATGGCCAAGTATACTCAATTATCTACTTTACTTCGCTTCATTTGCCATTTTAGCGTGATTTAGCCCTACTCGTCATGTCAGAAGGAACCTATAATAGCTTTATACTAGTACTTTTCTACTTTATTTTAAGGATCCAAATGGACATGTTAGGAGTAATTTCTTTGTATTTTTATTATTCGGGATTCGATTTTCTGCATCGTTCGGCGATGTCCAAGACAGGGAGCTGTTGAAGACTTCAGTTGATGACAAGATTTTAAAGCTCTTAATTCACCCGCCCCGCCCCATATAGAGATCTTATCTCTAAGGTCACGGAATAAAAAGATCAAATTGCAATCTTAATCCAACAATCAGTACAAAAACCGTTAGCCGTTATTTGCTTTTCTCTTTCTTTAGTATCATTTTCTTGGTGGTAGTGGTGGGAGGGGGTTAATCATCTGAAACTAAAGTATAAAATAGAGTAATTTTTTAGTCCATAATTACGTCACAACGCATTTATACAAACACAAAACCCATCCTCTGACACCCAGCGATGGCGCGGCGGAAAATACAGACCAAAGAGGTGGGGGTGGGGGAAACCTCTCTTTCTTTCTCCCCTTTTCCTTGTCCCCCTCCCCCTTTTTCCATTCTCTCCCCCTCCCCCCTCGGTCGCTGCCAGGATGAATATCCCATGATAGGGTTCTTAAAAATATATTTTTCTAACAAACCATAAACATTGTTTTTTTCCCTGTAAAACTAACCACTAAGGTTTTTTTTTAATAAGAAAGGCATAGTCCTTTCCTCGATGCACTTCCATTGAGACCTCTTCTTCTTCTTTGCACTCTTCGTCTTCGAGCATAAAATCGACCCCCAAAAATTATTAGAAAACAAGCACTACGTGACAAGGTTCTTTTCTCTTACCCTCTCTCCAGCTCCACTAACGAGAGAGGGTAAGAGAAAAGAACCTCTGCTAGCAGGGTTTACGTGACACAAATGTAGAGTTTCTTTGTAGTAGAGTTCAATAGCAGATAGGATTAAGAGGTGATTGAAAACATATGTTTAGGTTAGTTGTTGCGAGTTTCGAGGGGGTATGATGGCACTAGTGGGGAGCAAATATCTAGGGCGACCTCTGTACGGCACCTATTGAGATAAAATTAAAATCAGTCAAACTAGTCTACTTGTTGGTACATTTAAGATGAGTCCAACTGAGCCAGCTGAAAAAAGCAGCGTCCTCCCTGCGGTTTTGAATAGCAGTTTTGCGTTTCACTGTTTACATAACATCAAAATGCTCAAGCAGCCCTCGTTTGGGAATACACTAAAGCATTCTACAAAATGTCTTGTAATCACTTAAGCTTTAGTAGGAACGGCAAGGCGTTCAAGGATTTAATTTTTTTTTTGTAGTATGGCCTTGTGATGAATTAAAAGAATTCAAGTGCTTTTGTATCATTTCTCTGAAGTTGCCGAAGTAGTTGAATTTGTCCGCAAAATGTGAATTGTTTAGGCTTGTCCAAGCAGGTGAAAGAGCTGTTTATTAATCTGTATCTACTGCCACCTCATAGGGTACTAAAGCGTTGTTATTTCATTGCTGGGAGATGCTATTAGCTTTAATTTTTTAAGTGAATGAACTCAGCTGGTGAATATTTAAAAAAACGTGTTCAGGCGACGGTGTTGTTTTAGGAATTTACAAAAGCAGTACCAACTTAAAGAAAGGTAACATTCATTTATGTAAAATATCTATTAGTGCACGTTGAGAACTTTATTATACGTCGTTCACTATTCTAGACTATCAGCTACTGCTGCGTTTCTACTTTATCTCCTCGTTGAACATCCTGAGACGAAGTGGCAGTTTAATAGTTCTTTTAAGTGCACAGGGTTTACTGCGCTACCGGGCTCTCTATTGAACTTCTCAGCGCGCACCCAGCTTCAATTAGCTAGGATCTAATGTTTACTTAGTGTCTTTGTCTGCGAATTGTGCATTTGGAATATTTGCCGATTGTCAAACTGTCTGCCTCTTTTACTCTTTGTCGTTTTTTATTGAATTTCTCAGCACTCTCTCAGTTCATGTCGTAAGAAACACCCTCGGTTCTTTTGTCAACTAATTGTGCACTCACAACAGCTGATTTTATTCAAGTTATAGCTCAGGAAATTTCGATTAGGATATATTAATAAGGTGTATGTCATTTCTTTTCGCTTAAAAAAATCGTTTACATGACGATAATACACCATACAATTCATAGTTTTTGTTTCTCGTATCGTTTCCCCCCGTCTAAATTTAGAGAAATTGCTATCTTTAAGGTCTAGTTAAAAGTTAAAAAAGACGAGTGCATGCATGCATTTCACAAACTGCATGTCAACAAAGCAGTTAACACACTGCATGCGTGCAGGTAGGGAAAGAATATAAACTACTCTCGAAAAAGCTAAGGTAAGTCAACATATTATCGGACAGAAACCCATTCTCAAGCACGCATGTAAACAAATAAATATATCCCTAGAGGAGGCACACTAAAAGGTTTTAAAGCCAGTCCGATACTGTCTACTTTATATCGATACTAACCCTATCATCTTATTTCTTGACTATCGAAATTCAGTGAAATAAAAGACCTGTTTACCTGTTGCAGAAATGGCGCTCCTTCCTCGTGCTGTACTTCATTGCAGCGACCACGCGATGTCCAAAACAGTTGAATAAATTCAAACCCGAAAACAGTATAACTCCTTCAGAAAACTTTATCGGCCATCCTTTAACTCATGGAGATACTTTATCGCATCTTGGGGTGATTTTCCGCTGCCGAGAGAGTCGGACAGCCAGTGGATGAATCATGACAAACTGGCGCGCGCGCGGCAGTAGCGGGAATTCCTTTTGGACGAGTTTTAACTTGGCCATTGTTAAGCAATCAAATTTATAGTGGCATAGGCAAACTGAGGATAGGTAAGTTATAGCAAAGAAACGGTTTATTATAAGAATGTGAAAACTCGGAGCACAATTAGCACAGTGTAGAAACTATAACACAGCTAGGTGCAACGAGGCAACAACGACGCTTATTTTCACTGCCCTTTCCCGAAATGAAGTACGTTTTACAGGCCTAAATAGTCGCTGAATAACTCTAGCCTCAACCCAAATATCTTTTAAAGGTTTTTCCATGGTTGTCCGATATTGTGTCGAAGTGTATTGCTTGGCGGATAATAGGTTTGTCAACAACTGATTTGTTCAGTCGATTTTCAGGGAGAATAGAGTGAAATTCGAAAGGAATCAGGTTGTGCAAACCAGTAAAACTGGTCCCAATAAAATCCATCTGTGGTTTGAATTTACCTGGGTACAGCAGTTACACGAAGACCGTTGAATATCACGCTCCAGTAACTTTGTGGCGCGAAGGCCTATTGTACAGGCGGGAAAGCGCAGGAGATTTGAAACATGGATGACTCAGAAGCGGCATGTCTTGTTTCGCTCATAATGTCTCTATCAATTCCAAACCCGCCCATCCACCCCCCCCCCCCCCCCCCCCCCCGGCCCAACCCGGAGCTGGGGCATTTGTTTTGCGTCAGCCCGGGCCAGGGCATTTGTCAAAAAATTATCCCACCCCTCCCGTGTTTGTTTTTGTTTTACACGTGCTTGCTTCAACGATCAACATGGCGGCGCAAAAGTCATCCGTGAACATGACGTTAGCGGGAATTTCGGGGTGAAGTGTGCGGTTTGTTGGGAACTGGCTAGTTAGTGTGGGATTTGGGGGCACTTACGAAAGTGTTTGAAAGTGAGTACTGCATTATTTTAATAAAGAAAAGCGGGGAAATTAATATGGCTTTGAACTGGCGAAGAAATTTGGCGCGTTCGCTATACTTGCCCCGGGGTGGGGCATTTGCATAGCTTAGCTGGCCGCATTTGCAACGTTCTGATTCCAAAATGACAAAATCCCCACAAATGCCCGTTGGGGGGGGGGGGGGGGAATGGACGGGCTTGAAATTGATAGAGACATAACACTACTAAGTTATCGTCGTTTTTCTATACCTTTTATCCTGCTGCAGCACTGGATCCGAAGAGCCTCGCGCATGGGTTTTTCCAAGACCACAGCATTGGCGTCAGGAACTGCTTATAAACAATCGTGCACTTGATATGTGGTGGAAAGAAAATCTGAGAGTTTCGAGACAAAGTTGGACTGCGGAATATACGTAAGACAGCCTTGACCTTGATTTATCGCCGGATTAAACCTTTGAAACGGATAGAAGTTGGTAGGATTTTCTCGCATCGGCTGCAACACAGCATAATTTCGACCTTCTCCCTTTCCATTTCATCAGAATTCATTCTACTGAAACAAAAAGCACGACAATTATTGCAGCTTGACTTTACAAACAACTCTGTACAACTTTTATTCTCAAAACAAGTTAAAATCTCAACATCTCAGCTTTAATACTTACGGTTCGTTGATCAAAACAATCACGCCCTCGAAATTTCATTGGCTGAGCTATCTGGGGTCGGCAGCGAAAACCTATCTGGGGTGCTATCAAGGGAAAGTTCCATTGTTCTTCCTTTCGAAACTATGGAAATATACCTATAGGTACGTTTTCTCCTGTGGAAATCGGTTAGACACGAAAACACGAATTTACCTGGGTAAATTTCCAATATGCCTAGTAAAACTGGTCTAGTGTAACCGAAGCTCCAGATCTGTCTAAATCAAGCTCTGGAAAATATCAGCAGGTGGCCGCCGGTTAAATAGCCTGCGAAAGCAGCCGCTACTTTGTGCTCACTCGAACTTGAACTTCAAGTTTGAACTTCGAGTTCGAGTGAGCACAAAGTACTTAGCGGCTGCTTTCGCAGGCTAACGGTTAAATAAACTGACCCTAAATATGAGGCACCAACAAAACCTGGATCGTACCGGATCGGATCGGACCGGACCGGATCGGATCGGATCACATTTACGGTTGAATTATATTTTTCCCGCCACAACAATTATGACCCGTTTCGTTTATTTTTCACGTTTTATTTTTTTGCTAAGTATAAAATTTAGCAAATTTCCTCTGGTTTTCCGTGGTGTGGACTCTTATTTACCACGATTTACGTCATCACATGGTCAAAATTTGTTGTGGACTCACAAGGCGCAGCCGAGTCCACACCACGGAAAACCAGAGGAAATTTGTTTTTTACAACAATATTAGAAAACGTACAAGGAAGTTTCGTTACAAAGCATGACAGCTTTGAAAGAGCCAGCGTTGTCTATAACTTTCTCGCGTCAGCACCGTTGTCTGGACTCTCATTTACCACCGCACATCGACCAATCAGATCGCGAGATTACCGGCAATTGTGGTAAAAACATATGTTTATCTTTATATTTTGTCCTTTGACAGTCATTTCCTCCGGTATTTCCCCCGAATTTCGCATTTCCCCCGAATTTCGTGGTGTGAGTCAGTAGTTCAATACTATGAAGCTTAGTCCGGCGTGCCGATTTCATTGACACAAAAATGCGACCTAAACAGTTTTCGAAGGCTATGAAAGGGCTCCAAACAGTTTAATTCTTCCACAAAAAAAGATAATACACAATATTGTCTTCCCTGAACTGGTTCCCTTTTTGTTTGGCCGTTTTCTAGCCCTGCTAAACTCGAGTACTCGTTTGAATAGGGTAGCGACAAAACGCTGACCCCCATGGACCGGGTCCATGGACCACCCCGGTGGACCACCCATAAATACCATGTATTTTTCGAAAATGAAAGCTTATAAAATTTTACTTTGAGTTCGTCTCACCCGTTGCTGGTACGGTGCTGGTCCGGTACTGGTACGGTGCAGTGTTGTCGTCGGTCATTTGCTTTTATACTTGCTGTTGCATTAAACAGTATCTAAAAAGCTACGAGGCCTGGACTTACCTTACCTATTCCAGTAAACAAAACTGTTTTCCAAGAAGCGGAGCACCATAGAAAGAAGGAAGAACGGAAAACTGAACGGATTGATGTGCGCGCCCAATCCCGACGCTAATCGTCTCTACATAATTTTTTTTCGAACACATTGTGAAAGTTGTTGGTCAATGGCGGAGTGGTTAGGGCGTTGGCCTTCCAATTCAAAGGTCGGAGTTCGATCCTCCGAGCGTGCAGTTTTTTTTTTTTCGTTTTTTTCTTTCCTTCTTCTTCTTCCTAAGTTTTATACATTTTTTTCTTCTCATCAGCCAACTACAAAGACAAACTAGACAAAGTGATATATTCGCTCTTTTATACTTTTAGAGTTTTAATACTGACATTTCCCACGTGTACTTCGCACTGAACAGTTTCAAAACTTTCAGAAATTTTGGCAGCGGCGATATTAGGGAGAAAATTAACATTTTAAGTAATGGTCCGCGTAAGAACTAGGCAAAGAACAACAGGCTTGCGGAAATGAGCATACCCCACATACGATTTTGCTTGAATATGCCTTAAGTGCTGTATAAGATTTACACAATAGAAATTACACCCAGAAAATAAACTATTTGTTAAGCCTTTGGCCATTTTTGCTGTGAAAACTCAAAGCAACTACCGTCCAGCCAATCGGAAATGGAGAAAACAAAAGACTTATTTTCAATCGCAAATTTGAGAACTTTCCCCACATACGATATTCTTCGAAATTAAACCATAGTTAGTTTGATCAAAAATAAATCCAAACCTCCAAAATTATGGAACGAAAATGCGTTATTTCGATGGGTTTCTATTGAATTTATGAATATCAACCAATGAAATTACGAGAAAGAAGAATAGAAAATTAACACCTTTTTACATTCCTTGCCGTTGGACTGCCTAGTTCTTAGCTGGACTATTACTTAATAACTTAAACACACTCACAATCAACGTGATGTGCGCCTGCGTTTCGTACATTATGATCAGCGGAAGTTGAAAAGAAATGGTAGGTACTTCGTGTAACGTACCACATATAGTATTGGGTGATGTACAGGGCTGTACAGTGATATATAGGGCTGTATAGGCCTGTATAGTGCTGTATAGGACTGTATAGTGCTGTATAGCAATGTATAGTGGGGTGTAGAGTGTATAGTTTATGTTACGTAGGTATACTTTATCTTGGTATATAGTATAGTAAGGACTACCCCTCCCCCGAACCTATATGTGGTACGTTACACGAAAAACCAACCAAAGAAATGGTGGACGGAACGATGCGAGATGCAATAAAGATTCTCAGTAACATACGGTATGTTTTGGGAAAATTTAGTAGTGGGAAAACAATAATGAGAATTTATGGGTGGTCCATGGAAGTGGTCCACGGAGGTGGTCCATCGACCTGGTCCATGGGGTGGTCCATGGACCGGAGGTCAGTGTTTTGTCGTTACCCGTTTGAAAACAACCTCCGCGCTTTTGCTGTCTAGACCAGTCGCGCTGTTAAAATGCCTATCACCCTTTTGCAATTTTGATAGCTTATGAACCTCCGAAAAGTTTTGAGTACTTCTGTGAAGAAAGTTTTGGTTTAAAGTGAATACTTTATGTTCTACGCTTGTTTGAAATCGTGTAAATGTGACCTTTCCTGGCCCATGACCGCGTAAGTAAAAGCCTGGGTCGAAACCTGGGTAGACGTCATCTCATTAATGCATTATTCTCCATGGCGCGTTTTTATCACAACAACATCGATGCATAGAAAATATACACAGTTTTTGAGTTGTTAGTAAAGAAAAAAGTCATTTTAGTCAACATGTTAAGTATTTCTTCAAATGATTGCAAAGCCGAATTAATTATATGACGTCAAGATGACGTCTACCCAGGTTTCGACCCAGGCTTTTACTTACGCGGTCATGGGTCAGGAAAGGTCACATTTACATGATTTCAAACAAGCGTAGAACATAAAGTATTCACTTTAAACCAAAACTTTCTTCACAGAGGTTCATAAGCTATCAAAATTGCAAAATAGTGACAGGCACTTTAACACTCCTGGATCGATTCCCCTGTAATGTGGAGAAAAAGCAAACATTTAGAAAGTTAAACTGTAACTCACATTGTAAAAATTCCTGTTAAATTATCATCAAAGCTTTAAATGTATGCGAATGTCTGCTGGTACACTGATCCGTTTCGCCATGTCCCTGATACACTTTGATTTATGGTTTCGTTTATGTATCTTCACGATCGAACCACTTCTTTTGTCGGTCGGTGGTCTGGGTGATGGGACATAAATCTCGACGACAGTATGCGAGTACACTTAAACCCCTGAAGCCTGACTCGAAATCCCGACTTTAAATCTTGACTTGAAGAATAGGTAAACCCTCGAGCAAACTACCGAACCGATAAAACGGCCCTGTGATTGATTTTGGTGAGAAATCATAATATATGTGATCCGATCCGATCCGATCCGATCCGATCCGTGATCCGGTCTGATCCGGTCCGGTCCGATCCCGTTCGGTTCGGTCCGGTCCGATCCAGGTTTTGTTGGTGCCGCTAAATATGACGAAAACTGAATGTATGCCAATCGGCTCCAGGCAGAAATTGAGCACGTTGGCTGAGGCTCCTAAGGTCACAATCAATGGCACTCCAGTAAAGCACGTAGCAACCGCCAAATCTATTGGATTATTGATTGACGAAAATCTCACCTGGCGAAGCCATTTAGAAAAGTTATTGAAAAAGATTGCCTCTGGCATTGGAGCCATTAAGCGGATGAGACCATATGTCCCCCCAGCAACATTGCATTCTATCCATAACGCTTTTAGTAGTACAGCCTCATTTCGATTATTGTAATGTTATTGGGGGAAATGCGGCAAAACGTTAGCAAACAAACTACAAAAGCTACAGAATCGCGCTGCTCGAGTGTTAACTTTTTCAACCTTTGATGCCGATGCCGACCGACTAATGCATGATCTGAGTTGGAAAAGCCTACAAACGCAGCGTCAAATACAAGAAGCAATTATGGTTTTTAAATCATTACATGGTCTCACCCCGGAATACCTTAGCTCCACGTACATTAAACGCGATGATCTTACCTCATATGCTTTGGGAGACTCCACAAATAAACTCAAGATTCCCCTGCCGCGTACCGATTATCGCAAAAACAGTTTCAGCTATAACGGTGCTGTTCTCTGGAACAGTTTACCAGGAAACTTAAGGCAAGCAGAATATCTGAGCAAATTTAAGAAGTTACTAAATGAGCACTTTTCTCAGTAAAGTAAGAAACACGGCATTCATGGGAAGCAAGTTTGTTTTCTTTTCTTTTTTTTATTCAACATATAATCGTAGTTTTAAATAGCTAAGTATATATAGGTTAGTGAAATCGATATTATCGATCATAATATTATCTTATTATTCTTATTACACATATTATTGTAAACAGCCTGATGATTTTTTACCGTGTATAAATAAATAAAGATATATCTATAATATATATCAGCTAATAAGATACAGGGCTGCAAATTGCATGCGCGTTTTCATGATGGCGGTTTTATATTTCGCCGTGTGTTCAGTTTGTAATAATGGAACATCACAGGAGCTCCTGAACATAAATAATAGAACAAATTGGAATTGTTTTACATAAAAATACTTCTACTGACTCCTAATACTTCTATACTTTAGTTTAGAATTATCCAACCATTAGCCTATATTCGTGATCTGAATCAAAGGAACTTATTTAGATAAAATGAATAAAGAAATTAAACAATATAACGTAAATGCGCAACTTGTTTTGATTTTCTCTTATGAAAAGTTATTCCATCAGTGCTATCAATAAGCGTAGGTGTCACGGTAGCCTACGTTGTATCCGCCACTCTTCTGCCGGCTCATTAAACGTATGTCACTATAATTCGCTTTCTCGGCGGTTACTGTCTTTAAGCTGAACTGTACTTACTGATCAGTGTTAGAGCAGATTTCGTATGAGTGGGACAAACTACGGCATGTCCGTAACCGTGCTGTAACCGTGCTGTACTGTAACTCTGTGATTTGATTGGATTAGCAGGACTAAAACAATTGGGAAACCATTTCAACGTCACGGCATGCCGTACGGTAACCGTGCTGTAGTTAGTGCTGCAGTTTGTCCCACTCATGCATGTATACGAAATCTGCTCTAGATACCAGAATTTACTGACGAAAGCTTGTCTATAGAACCCAAAAAATGACCTTAATTCATAACTGCGTCTTCCCGTTTCAATAGTTTATCCACGTGTACAGAAAACATGAACATTGTTATGTGAAAGAGCATGTCGGCATGAGTGATCTTGTGAAATTTCAGTGGTCTAGCTTAAAAGCAGTGAAGTTATACAACCATTTACACAGAAACCTTTAGCCTCGCTTTCATGTATTTTCTGCATTTGAAATATACGTATAACTCACCAGCAATTCTCCACATTGCTCTAAAATGCCAACTGAAATATAGCAATCAAACAGACATTTTCATGCAAAATGGTGTATAGCATCAATGAAATAGAAATTGAGGGTTGGATGGCCTGAACACCTGTTTCCCTTATTTCTGCACAGCTGAGTACGCTTTTGATTGTAAGTGCGAAGGAGAAGGGTTTTTAACTGTTTTTCAGCTCCAGGAAATCCGTGAAAATCGAAGAAACAAAAACAAACATATTTTTTCTCCCAAGGAGTTTGCATTCCATCGACCAATGTTATAGCTTGGTTTTCCATCCATCCATTGAAAAAATGTTTCATTATCAGAATTCCAGCGCCTCTAGATTTGATGCACTATAGTTTTGGAGTTCCGTGTTTTGGTTAGGGTGGTTTTGGGCGCCGTAGGAGTAAATGTGTTAAATGATTATTGAGCCAGAGGTCGCGTTGCCGGCCGTAGTCGTCAACGTGGAAATGGGTAAAGGGCTTTAGTACTGTTTTCGATGAAGTTCGACCCTGGAAGTCTCAAGTCGCGTTTGCAACTGATTGACCTTGGTTGTACTGGATGGTAAACAAAATCTGACCGAAAGGCACCTGTACGAGATCAGTATACCATCCATGTGGGATATATCAGTTCAGTTTTCTTTATTTTCCACTCTATGTACTACACGGGTAATTACAATTTAAAGAGTATGATAGATATTTAGGAGGAAGATAGTATTAAATATGGTAGTAACAGGAGGAGAGCCGAAGCTTTCGAGTTAACCACTGCCACAGGACAAAGTAAAATACAGGTTAAAGGTATATACTTAAACCTCGATAGCTCCTATAGGATTAGGATTAGAAAACTATCTAGGAAACGATAGGGACCAAATTTTTAAAACGAACATATTAGACTAAATAGCTAATATATTAAACTAATTAATATACTTATATATCAGCACGTGATTGTTTTCTGAAAAAGGACGGTTGCATTAAACCGACCGTCAATCAAAATTTAATTAAGTCCAGGCGGTGAAAGCTTTGTTGAGACTAGACGGTCTAGACGTTTGATTAATTGACTGTCGGCTAAATGCAACTTTAAACTTTGCGGGTCGCACTTAATGAAAACGGTAATAACCTTAACCACATGCATTCACTTATTATCCTCACTGTTTCAGTGAAGCCTGGTTACCCTATAGCTTTTTCGTTTTCTACTGTTTTTCTCGTGGCGTAAAAAAATTTCCTTTAGCAAATACAATCAACATTTTAGATCGTGTGCATAGAGCAGGCAATAATACTTTGGGACTATTTATACTATCTGAGAGCCTGGAACAGCCTACTCAAATCAACGTGAAATGTTCGGAAATGTTCGGAAATTTTCGAAGAAAATTGAGGATACCAATTTCTAAATAATGTCAAAAGAACAGCTTTTAGTTCTTGTAGCCGTTTAGATTTGAAAATGTTAATGGCGTCACGTGAATACACACTATATGGAAACCAACCTTTAAACTCGCAACCACATTTTACCCCGGGCCAGATACATTTTCATAACAATTTATTTTGCCATAAACGTCTAGAACTGATCTAGGCTCTATTCCGACCCGTTCCGCGTTTTCAAATACGAAGTCGGAGTACGTGAAAGCCTCGTATTTGAGCTCTCGTAAAGGGTCATTGAGCTGACTGCTTGACAGTACAACCAGCAAAGAAACACCCGCCAAGATCAAGACGCGAGTCTTGTTCAACTGAACATGGGGGGTATGCGCATTAGTACGCGATAAACAATGTCATGAAAACCATTTATCGCATACTATTCATACTTATTACCATACAATTTCCCTCTCATAGCGACATCGGATTTATCGCATCAGTTGTAACAATAGATTTTGGGTGTGGCATATTATAAAGGATTTCATTATATAATTTTGCCAAGAACGCACAAAATATGCACAATAACGAAACAAATGTGGTACCAGTATTTCGGGTAGTTACCTTAACATGGCTTCCCGTCACCATGATAACTTCCATTTCTCGAACGCGCGCGCACTGAAGGGTTTTGGTTATTATGGAAAGAAAATTTCGTTTCATTGCAGAATTTCTATAATACATAACTTATTAGTGCATCTAATATGGTTGTATTTTTACTCGTCATCGGTATTTTGGCTCGCCTAACTGATCGCGAAAATACGCACGGCTCGTAAAAATACATAGCCTGCGTGCAGACGTTCTCTCTCCCTGCAAAAATCGGGAAAGAGACATTTTTCCATCTAACACTACCTGTATGGAATCAATCTGTTCGGAATACAGTGAAGAAACCTTGAAAATATTGCATACTTGCTCCGTCGCTCGCTCGAAATCCGCCATATTTGATCATGTATGAATGTGTAACATCGCGCATGCGTACTAGGGAAAATAATTAAGTATTTTAATTATGATAATTTATGACCAGAACACGATTATCAACGGCGTTTCGCAGACGTCTCTTTCCCGATTTTTGCAGGGAGAGAGAACGTCTGCACGCAGGCTAAAAAATACACAGCCGTATTAGATGCACCTCTATAACAGAGGTATCCCAAGCTCATTATGAGTGGTTTAGAAATTGTAATGAAAGTATAGGATTTTTCGTAGTAAAGAAATAAAATATAATCGATCTTGAAACTTTACTCACTTGTTTTTTGTGTTGTTCTTTGTCTCTGGAGAAATTTTGAAGCCATTTCACCTGAAATTGAAATTTCTAAACCACTCATAGTGAGCTTGGGATACCTGTGTTTATATCAATTATCTAAATAGCCACGACGTCGAGGCAACCACGCTCGTGACCACACAGGGATCCCAAGCGTAGTTTCTCTGTTACTGATCAGTGTAGTGTATAAAATTATGAAAATAAAGTTTAGTATCATCTCTAAACTGTGTCTGGTTGTTATTGTGTTAGTTTAAACTTCAAATCGAGTTCGAAATTTCCTAGCACACAGTCAGATAATTATCTTATCTTTGGATGCACATAAAACAGTGAAATAAAAAAAAGAATGTAATATATAAAGTGGTAAGCTGTAGTGTAGGACACGAGAAAGGACATCACATCACTGAAGAACGAAACGAAGAGCCTAAACAACAACAACATCATCTTTATTACCAAAAAGGTTATAAATACTTAATTTACATAAATACATAGATCTCACTGAATTATGGTAATATAGTTACTCAGAATAACTAAAGTTAAACGAGCTGAGTAACATTTCAAGTTAAGTAACAATGTTTTTGTAGGGTTTTAAAGATGAAAACTAAAACATATACACTACAATACAGATTACAGCAATATAGAACACTTAATTAATGTAGAAAACAAATGGTTTTAAAGTAAGTAAAATAGATAAATAAAATAAATAAATAGGGTACCAGATGTTTTCAAATAATAGTGATTCAATATCATAAACATGATTCAATATCATAACTACAAATAAAAAAAAGGTTTGACAAAAAAGGGAAGCCAGTTCTGGCACCGGCAGATTACTGAAATCAACACTAGACTCTACAGCTTCGGAGTTGGTGAAATCAATCACTGAGAAAACTATGACGGAGGACACGAGAAAGGACATCACATCACTGAAGAACGAAACGAAGAGCCTAAACAACAACAACATCATCTTTATTACCAAAAAGGTTATAAATACTTAATTTACATAAATACATAGATCTCACTGAATTATGGTAATATAGTTACTCAGAATAACTAAAGTTAAACGAGCTGAGTAACATTTCAAGTTAAGTAACAATGTTTTTGTAGGGTTTTAAAGATGAAAACTAAAACATATACACTACAATACAGATTACAGCAATATAGAACACTTAATTAATGTAGAAAACAAATGGTTTTAAAGTAAGTAAAATAGATAAATAAAATAAATAAATAGGGTACCAGATGTTTTCAAATAATAGTTGTATTATGTAATAGTGACAGATGTAACTAATGAAGTTGTTACTGATAAGACTCCATGAGACTATATTTAAGCTTTCGCTTAAATGATGTTAATGACAGAGTTTTAAGGCTTTCATCTATGGTGTCCAATTTCCGTCAAAATCCCAACTTTGTATTCTACATTGGACTTTCTATATTCTTGTCAATATTTTGAATTTGACTTCCAATTTTACTTGTTTTAAATGGTAGTTTTCAAATTTGACCTCCAACATTTCGTGTTCTTCATGCTACTTTTGTTATTCGGATACCTTTCCAATTTGACATGCAAGTTTTCGTATTTGACATACAAGTTTTTTCATTTGACATCCAACCGCAATCCAATAGACGATCGACATCGCGGGCTCATGTGCCATCGTCCCCCCTCCCCTACGTGTGATACCAAAATAAGCCCCAGCAGGGAAGGCTAAGCAGTGGAAGTCCACCCTCACACGGGCAGTTTCAACCGAGCAAAATAAAATGGCGGATCTATGCAGTCGTCCCTAACTGAATTTTAACTCTATAGGAATCTCTATGGTAAGTATAAGCACTTATTTTGTTCAACTAGACGTGTAGTAGTGTGCGTTAGTCTAGTTTTACTATTGACTTATTTTTGTTTCTTAAAACCCGGCTCTGCTCCTGCTTCGTGTACATGCATATTTAGGTTCGTTCTAGATTTGTAAAGTTTTGCTTTCTATTGCATCACGGATGGCTGGTACTCGAAGTAGGTGCTAAACACTCTACATCCTAAATAAGTTAATACTAAGAGTATTATGTAGAGTTCAAACAAAAACTTCGTGAATCAGTGAAAATTAGATATTTTAAACAAATCATTCAAACTTTAATCTTTAATTATCCTTAAATCATAAAATAATAAAGCTTAACACTGAATATAAACTTAAATTAGTATTAACTTAAATAATTATAACTGTCTTAGTATTAACTTATTTAGGATGTAGAGTGTTTAGCACCTACTTCGAGTACCAGCCATCCGTGATGCAATAGAAAGCAAAACTTTACAAATCTAGAACGAACCTAAATATGCATGTACACGAAGCAGGAGCAGAGCCGGGTTTTAAGAAACAAAAATAAGTCAATAGTAAAACTAGACTAACGCACACTACTACACGTCTAGTTGAACAAAATAAGTGCTTATACTTACCATAGAGATTCCTATAGAGTTAAAATTCAGTTAGGGACGACTGCATAGATCCGCCATTTTATTTTGCTCGGTTGAAACTGCCCGTGTGAGGGTGGACTTCCACTGCTTAGCCTTCCCTGCTGGGGCTTATTTTGGTATCACACGTAGGGGAGGGGGGACGATGGCACATGAGCCCGCGATGTCGATCGTCTATTGGATTGCGGTTGGATGTCAAATGAAAAAACTTGTATGTCAAATACGAAAACTTGCATGTCAAATTGGAAAGGTATCCGAATAACAGAAGTAGCATGAAGAACACGAAATGTTGGAGGTCAAATTTGAAAACTACCATTTAAAACAAGTAAAATTGGAAGTCAAATTCAAAATATTGACAAGAATATAGAAAGTCCAATGTAGAATACAAAGTTGGGATTTTGGCGGAAATTGGACACCATATTCATCAAGCTCGTTCCAAATAATTGCCCCTTTATCGCGGAGGTTAAATTTCCCATAGTTTGTCAGAACTCTATTTATATAGTAAGTTGGTCTTGATGCAAGTCTGGTGTTGTATAGACCATTTTCTCAGGTATGCGCACGCAATATTGGCCCGCCAAATCGCTTTTTGAACAATAGCTGCCAATTTTTTGACAATAGCCGATAATTTGAATAACAAAGGCTGTCGCATCAGAACGAGTCTAACAAAAGCTAACAAAACTCACAGCCCGCCAAGAAATACTTCATGTAGGCAGCTTGGATTTAGACTGGTATGTAATCAACTAAACTGAGTCGATTGAGGTATGCTAACCGCCGTGGAAAGCGAGTAGCAGCTGACGTTTTGAGCGTTAGCCCTTCGTCAGAGCAAAAAAAGGTTGGATTTAGTATTGGTTGAAATAATAGGGAGGGTTATAGGAAACCACTACGTGATTCCCACGTGAAGTATTTACCGGCCCGTCAAGCCTGTTGCGTGCGCATACTTAAGAAAATGGTCTATTGATGTTTTGACACTATAGTTTGGAAAAAATTATCAAACACAACAGGTAACAAATTATGATGAAATTGATACATGAAAAGTGCGTTATGGAATACTATAAGGTCTGTGCATTTAAGAAGTTGAAATTCTTTGAATAGGGGATCAGAATGCTGATCTGGTTTCGAAAAAGTCATTATTCTTAATGCCTTCTTTTGTAATGTAATAATAGGTTTGACTGTTGAATAGTAACTGTTACCCCAAGCTAATAAGCTGTATGTGATAAATGGATAAATGAGAGTAGTAAAGTTGGCATAAGATTTCCATATTCACGAAATGTCTCACTTTAGCAAGAATACCAATCGCTCTGGAAATGTTTTTACTTATTTCATGGACATGGTAACCCTGCTAGCAGAGGTTATTTTCTCTTAAACCTCTCTCCAGTTCCACTAACGAGGGAGAAAGTAACCTCTGCCACTATCCGAACGGTTTTCTGTTGAGCATGCGCCACGGTATCTGGATTTCCATTGGCCGAGAAAAACGAGACAGTAAACATTGTAGATTTCCTATTGTTAACGGCAAGAGAAGGCGTGGGAAAAATAAAATAAATTTCCTTCGTCGAGAGTGATGTTGCTTTCCTTGAGGTTTGACACAGCTGCTTTTAACGCTACTTCGAACTCGCTCACGCTCATGTTCACTCCAAAAACAGATGGCATCTTGAAACTGCAGATTCTAGACTGGGCAGTGTTTTAATAGTATCAGCAGGTCATGTGCGTGTGACGTCGATCTCGAGAAACCGGTTTTTAAACCGGTTAGTCATGTGACTTACCTCCAAAAACTTGGAGCCGGCGAGATCTAAAGAACCGTTCGGATCGTGGCAGAGGTTACTTTCTCCCTCGTTAGTGGAACTGGAGAGGGGGTAAGAGAAAATAACCTCTGCTAGCAGGGTTGGACATGGTTTTTCCAGCTTAGATTTGAGTCAATTATAAGGCCTAAATATTTGACATGCGAGTCTTATTGGATGTGTTTAGATTCATTTGATGCAAAAAATGTTTACTTATTTCATGGACATGGTTTTTCCAGCTTAGATTTGAGTCGATTATAAGGCCTAAATATTGGACATGCGAGTCTTGTTTAATAGTTTTATTGGATATGTTTAGATTCATTTGATGCAATATTTTTTTACTTATTTCATGGACATGGTTTTTCCAGCTTAGATTTGAGTCGATTATAAGGCCTAAATATTGGACATGCGAGTCTTGTTTAATAGTTTTATTGGATATGTTTAGATTCATTTGATGCAGTATTTTTTTACTTATTTCATGGACATGGTTTTTCCAGCTTAGATTTGAGTCGATTATAAGGCCTAAATATTGGACATGCGAGTCTTGTGTAATAGTTTTATTGGATATGTTTAGATTCATTTGATGCAATATTTTTTACTTAGGCCATCCCTTTTTATTTTCCGTTTCTCATCGTCCGACCGACCCATTTTTGTGGCTTTTTGTAGAAATAAAAAAAAAAAAATGGGGGGAGGGGTGGGGGTGAAAAAACTCTAGAGCAGCTCCTGGAAGCTCATGCTCGAGGGTAGGTTACACAATAGTTTCGGCGGTGCATTTGTAATTCCATGTTTGTAGCGTATACGGACGACAACATCGATGGTTTCGTCGTCCATGTTGGTTTGTAACCTCGCCTGTGCAACCGCGCCTTATTAGTTCCAGTCTCTCCGCGTATTTTTTATCACATTTTTTTTTCTCACCCGACCGACCGACCCAATTTTTGAAAACCCCACCGATGAGAAACGGGAAAAAAAATAGGGATGGCCTTATTTCATGGACATGGTTTTTCCAGCTTAGATTTGAGTCGATTACAAGGCCTAAATATTGGACATGCGAGTCTTGTTTAATAGTTTTATTGGATATGTTTAGATTCATTTGATGCAGTATTTTTTTACTTATTTCATGGACATGGTTTTTCCAGCTTAGATTTGAGTCGATTATAAGGCCTAAATATTGGACATGCGAGTCTTGTTTAATAGTTTTATTGGATAATAATGTTTAGATTCATTTGATGCAATATTTTTTTACTTATTTCATGGACATGGTTTTTCCAGCTTAGATTTGAATCAATTACAAGGCCTAAATATTTGATATGCGAGTCTTGTTTAATAGTTTTATTGGATATGTTTAGATTCATTTGATGCAATATTTTTTTACTTATTTCATGGACATGGTTTTTCCAGCTTAGATTTGAATCAATTACAAGGCCTAAATATTTGATATGCGAGTCTTGTTTAATAGTTTTATTGGATATGTTTAGATTCATTTGATGCAATATTTTTTTCCTTATTTCATGGACATGGTTTTTCCAGCTTAGATTTGAATCAATTACAAGGCCTAAATATTTGATATGCGAGTCTTGTTTAATAGTTTTATTGGATATGTTTAGATTCATTTGATGCAATATTTTTTTCCTTATTTCATGGACATGGTTTTTCCAGCTTAGATTTGAATCAATTACAAGGCCTAAATATTTGATATGCGAGTCTTGTTTAATAGTTTTATTGGATATGTTTAGATTCATTTGATGCAATATTTTTTTCCTTATTTCATGGACATGGTTTTTCCAGCTTAGATTTGAATCAATTACAAGGCCTAAATATTTGATATGCGAGTCTTGTTTAATAGTTTTATTGGATATGTTTAGATTCATTTGATGCAATATTTTTTTACTTATTTCATGGACATCGTTTTTCCAGCTTAGATTTGAATCAATTAGAAGGCCTAAATATTTGACATGCGAGTCTTGTTTAATAGTCTTATTGGATATGTTTAGATTCATTTGATGCAAGAAAAATTTCTGTGGAGGATGAAAAAGAACAAAACTGGTCTTTTCGATATTTAAGGATAATTTATTGGCATTTAACCAAATATTGACTTTTCCTAGTTCTATATTAAATTTAGATTCTAGAGTGTGAATGTTTCTATCACTCATAAATAAATTTGTGTCATCTGCGAATAAGTGAAACTTTGAGCATTTATGTATGTCATTAATATAAATAATAGAGGCCCCAGAACTGATCTGTGTGGGACTCCACAGACTGTTTGTTGGTAATCTGAGTCAGTATGGCCTATTGAGACAAACTGTTTCCTATTTTTTAGGTACGAAACAAACCAATAATGCGTAATTCCTCTTACACCATAATATTCTAGCTTGCTCAATAAAATGTCATGATCGACAGTGTCAAATGCTTTACATAAGTCTATAAATATGCCACATGAATAAGTGCCAGAGTCAATAGTTCTCTGTATTTTATCAATGAGCAATGTAAGTGCATGAATGGTAGAATGGTTAGACCTAAAGCCAATCTGATTATCATAAATAACAGATATTTTTTTAAGAAAATCTATTAATCTAATATATATCAGTCTCTCTAGAATTTTGTTAAAAATAGAAAGGAGAGATATGGGTCTGTAGTTAGATGTAAGTAAAAAAGAACCGGTTGTGTCGTTGATTTCCCTCTGTAATTGGGAGAGGATCGTATTCTGTGACTGATAGAAATATCAGCGTCTTCTATATTTATTTCGAGTGCTGATCCAACTTTCTTTACAATCATATCTGTCTAGTACGTGTTCAGAATATGGAATGCCAATAATCTCTAAACATTCCCGGCGGGAATACTGTTCTTTCAAGATCGTCCAAAGCAGATTTAGTTTTGTCGATGTTATCAGAGAGTAAGGATACTAGTGTCTTGAGAAATTGGTTTTGATTTTTTAGGTCGTCATTAGTATTCTCCATTGTATCCATTCTGTTAGATATGTCATCATAGCTTGAGCTGAGAAAGTCAAGTGATTCAATGAGTGGCGCTAATTTCTTGTCGAGTAGAGATGCCAACTTGCTCTTCAGAAGAATTACTCTCAGAGTCTCTCAGTTTTGCCTGATCAATTTCCATGTCTTTCTACTGTCAATTTAGATCGGTACCATCGGTTACAAGAAACAAACATACTAACAATAAACCAAATAAAAGACAGATTTTTACGGAGCTACAGAAAGGACGCCATAACCCTTGCATCAACGCTTGCGCACCAGCCACCAACGAGGAAAATATATTTCTAAAGGTTGATCTCATTGATGTACGTAAGAAACTAACTGTACAAGGTTTGATGATTGGAATTCTTGGTTTGCAACCACGTGACTCAAAATATTTTTTGATTGCCGAATGAAATAAAATGTTTTTGAGCTTGAGGAGAAATCTGAACTTAGACTCTGGGCCGAATTTTGAAGCAGAAGAGCGTTTCGCTTCAGAGTTATGGGAGAATAAATATGAGAGGTTGTTACTGTAAAATGTATGCCGCGGCCATGTTGAACTGATAAGGGTTATCATCCAACATGGCCGCCAAAACTTCGACATCTTAAAAAGAGCGAACATTTCATTCATTTTAGTCGGTTTCACTATCATATGAGTCATTAACATAACTTTTAAACATTTGTAACGCCAAAAACCTTTAATTTGACGCAAATTTGTTGACTTTCGTGATTAATATAAACACAAGATATTTAATTGTCTCGACACTCCTTCATGTGAGCAAAACTCCGTATTGAACTGAAATGTCGTCTGAGAACTTAAATCACGGACATCTACAAAATGTTAGAGAAACAGTTTTATAGGATATATAGTTTAGAATTTAGATTTTTGAAGACACCGTGAATCGGCCTGATGACGTTACGTGCAAACGAAGAATAGCGACGCAAGAGGCCAATGAAGTGTGATAAACAGTTTGGCTTTCGGTAAAACCACTCTACAGTTTTAATATCCGACGACGGCACGAATCCAAAAGGCAATAGAAGAGGGAAATTACTCATGTGGTATATATACTTTACATTAGTAAAGCCTTTGATACGGTGAATCATATTTTGTTGAAAAAACTTGAAACAAGTGGTATTCGTGGTGCATGTTGAGGAAACAAATTTTTTTTACGGGAAAAACATTTCTTGTGGAGTCCTCACAGGTCTGTATTTGGTCATCTTCTGTTTCTTATTTACATAAATGACATAATAAACTGCTCTATCCTGTTTAAATTTTGCTACAGGAGTCCCAGAGTCCATTTTTTGTTGAAATTGGAGGTGGGAGCAGGAAAATGTGGTAAGAGTGAAATGGCGTGGTTCACAGTCGCTTGGTGTTTTGTGCAAATAAACCTGGTGGTTGGAAAGATTAAAGAAGGTACTCTAACGACTGAGTGCTGATTTTGTGTTTGCTTTTGATTTCAAGTGCGAATGGGAAGGATTTTTTGAGCCGATTTTCTGCTCCTCAAAATTCGTGAAAATCGAAGAAACGAAAAACCGATCTCCAAAAACAAATGAGCTTTTCTTCAAAGATGGAGAGTCAAGCGATCCCAGTTATAGCTCTGGCTTTTAAGTCATTCATCCCTTGAAATAATATCGCAACATCGTATTTCATGCATGTCTAGACTTGATGCAATATTTTTTCCAGTTACATGCTTCATATTGGCCGGTTACGGCCGGTTCAGGAGCGAAAGGGTTAATGACAATGAATGACGTGCAGTGAACATCGATCGCTGTAGACCAGTTTACGGTTCATGCGCAGTTGTAACAATCCTTTATTTGGCGAGTAGGCAAGTCTACCTTCAGTAAAGACATGCCTACCGGTCAGCCAGGTTACACTGAGCAGGACAGCAGTCTAGTCTACCTTCAGTAAAGACATGCTTACCAGTGGGCAAGGTTACGGCAGAACAGCAGTCTAGTCTACCTTCAGTAGGGATATGCCTACAGACCGCTGTCCTGCCGTAACCTTGCCCACCGAGTCTACCTTCAGTAGAGACATGCCCACTGGTGGGTGAGGTTGACAACAGTCTAGTATGCCTTCAGTAAAGACATAACTATCGGTGGGCGAGGTTACGGCAGGATAGCAGTCTAGTCTACCTTCAGTTGAGACATGCCTACAGACTGCTGTCCTGTCGTAACCTGGCCCACCGAGTCTACCTTCAGTAGAGACATGCCCACCGGTGGGTGAGGTTGACAACAGTCTAGTATGCCTTCAGTAAAGACATAACTACCGGTGGGCGAGGTTACGGCAGGATAGCAGTCTATTCTACCTTCAGTTGAGACATGCTTACAGACTGCTGTCCTGTCGTAACCTGGCCCACCGAGTCTACCTTCAGTAGAGACATGCCCACCGGTGGGGGAGGTTGACAGCAGTCTAGTCTACCTTCAGTAAAGACATAACTACCGGTGGACGAGGTTACGGCAGGACAGCAGTCTAGACTACCTTCAGTAGAGACATGCTTACAGACTGCTGTCCTGCCGTAACCTGACACACCGAGTCTACCTTCAATAGATACATGCCTACCGGTGGGTGAGGTTGACAGCAGTCTAGTCTACCTTCAGTAGAGACATGCCTACAGACTGCTGTCCTGTCGTAACCTGGCCCACCGAGTCTACCTTCAGTAGATACATGCCTACCGGTGGGTGAGGTTACAACAGGACAGCAGTCTAGTCTACCTTAACACTGCCACCTTTTCCTATAACCCGGACGAAGACTAAAGTTCTAGCGATAAAATAGCTCTTCTTATTTTTGCCTTTGCACATGAGTATAGGCTTTTCAGCTTGAAAAGTGAACATATTCAATGACTTTGTAATATTTTATTTTATTATGAACTAGCAGATACAATTATTTATTCTACACCTACACCAAATTAGACCAATCAGAATTGAACGCACCTATCAATCAAAAACACGATTCAGTAGAATTATAACGCAGCGATGCTCCCTCGGGAAAATACGATCGCGTGTCCCACAAGCCACCAGGAGACGAGAGCATTATCCACAGGGAGCCCAAGCTCGATATTTGTGCATGTTTTTAAAGGCTGTCATGGTACTGCGTTTGTATCGAGAAATCGCTCGGTTGATACAAACAGTTTTAAAACTTCCCCCCACAATGCTTGATTGAAAGGATTTTCAATATTTTCCCTAGAGACTGTTTATATACACTGTTTGCATATTTGCTTTGATTTTAAAGTGCCTATGAACAATATTTTTATTTTAGATATTAATTCGAAGTCAAGTGAATAGTTAAAAAAAAATTCCTTTGAATGCTGTGCCGCTGAGTTTAAGGTTTTAATATCCAAAATGCTAATTACATGACGTCAGGGGAGGTATCTGCAATCAGTTCTTAGTGGCTGTGAATGGGCGTTTCTACTGATATAGGAAAACAAATTTCTAACATCATTTTATTTCAACATGGGTATAACACTAATAATTTAAAAAAAAGGTTTAATTGTAACAAAACAAAATGTATAATAATGGATGCCTCCCCTGACGTCATGTAATTAGCATTGTGGATATTAAAACCTCCTCAACTCAGCGGCACATCATTCAAAGCAAGATATATTGTACCATTCTACTATTCACTTGATGTAGAATTGATATCTAAAATATAAAAAAATCGGGTTCATATGCACTTAAGCATCCCACATCCCACTCTGAAACTTCGTCCCAATGACAAAACCAATCAACATTAGTATAAACCAACTAGTGGATTATTACAAATCCTGCATTCTGATTGGCTACCCTACTATAGGTATATTTGGGATAGCCAATGGTAGAGAAAAACCGCACGCAATTTTTCGAAATAATGATATTTTTTCAACTTCAATTTGTTTCCGTCTATTAATTTCTACTGTCCGAGTAGTTAGTTTATACTAAAACAATTAGACCTCTCGCCCTCATGGGCTACGAAATAAATAGCCCATTCGGCTGCGCCTCATGGGCTATTGACTCGTAGCCCATTCGGGCTGCGGATCTAATTGTTAATTAGTCCATGTTAGAAATTTGGATTATATTTCCAAGATTTCTTCGGTTATGAGTAATTACACTGTCAACAAACATTCTGCTTAAAAACATGCACAAATATCGAGCTTGGGCTCCCTGTGCATTAACTAGAGTTCTTCGTAAAGATTTAGGAAATAAGAAATTCAGTAAAAGGTGGAAAATTCATATCATTTGGAATGCTACCAATTCTTTTCCGCCAAGTTAGTTTTAATTCCTGGGAAATGTAGACGGCTCGTACCATTTCTACATTGTTAAAGTGCTTACGAGCCCTAGCCAGGAAATCATTGATTTGAGTGCAGTAAACTGTTTGAAATCGTTCTTCTCAAATTTCATGAATAATTAATGAGATCGACAGCCATTTGGTTCATCCCGTTTTGGTCAGGCGGATGAATCTTGACACCCAATGAAACACCAGATCAAGATCGCTCCGGTTAGTTCAGATCCAGACACTTGAATTTTAACGTACCAATCATTGGTGCGCCCCTCGAGATTCACTTTCTCGGTGTTTTGACACCACGATCAAAATCTCGAACTCGTTTTTGCAATACGACTTTTTTGGCGATTTATGGTCGTAATATTGCTGTAAAATGCATTACAAATCCTTGAAATGACGTCATCTAAATCACATTATGCTAATGAGTTGAAAATGAATCGAGTCAACATTAAATTTGTTTATTTTTCAGTTAATTTTCTGGCGTCAAACATTTGATCCTTGCAACCTTATTGAAGTACGTGGAGCTAACAAACACAGAGCAAAAGAAACTAGAATTGGCTTCTGACTTATGACGTCATTGAAATTTGATTCCTTTTAAAATAAACGAAAATGGCACACACTAATATTTTCCTATGTTGGTCATTTTGTTTTCTACTTTTAAATCAATGGTAACTGCCTTGGGCTCATATGCACTTTAACAGGGCTTTGTATCTTGATCTGTACTATGGGGTTACAATACATGTCACAAAGAACCCTTATATTATAGTTTGTCTTTGATCATTCAAAGATGGAGAAGAACGCGCAATTTCGTTGGCTGCTCAGCCTGCTTCATTTTCGTATAATGCACGCTCGAGAATTTGTTTCTGCGTAGATCGAGTTTTATATTATAGAACAAAGAAAAGATGGTTCTCTATATCCTATGACAAAAAATGCACTTTCGAGGTCTTGAAAAGCTGCTAAATGCACCCAATCAGCTGGGCCCGGTTCCTTAAAGCCCGATTAGCGCTAATCCTGGATTAACTCTCAACAAAACATATTAGTTGTCATGGTAATTAACTCTGGATTAGCTCTAATCTGGCTTTCAGGAACCGGGCCCTGGTAAGTGTAGTATTTGAAAGCAAAATTACGGGAGCATCCTTGAACGCACGATTTTAGTAGCTAAAAGACTGGAGCAGTATAACCGCGTTTATATTACAAAACTAATGGCAGATCGTTTGCCTATGTTCTACGTAAAATAACGCACTTTCGAGGTCTTGAAAAGAATGCTCCACAGCATTCTCGAGCGTGCATTTATTTATAGAAAATCCACCCACAGGAAACGCGCGCTCTCATCCCTGACTGATATATTATGTAGTATCATTCGAAGGCATCTCTCTACCAAATTACTAGATTCCTTAATTTTAACTATCTATCTATCAATATTTGTCATCAGTGACGCTACCACTTTCTGTGTGTATGCTAGTATTTCCCATTACCCTGTATGTCTGCCCTAATTAGTGCAAACATACATTAACCTGGTATACTATACTGTGTCCGGAACATCAATAAACGAGATGCCAGCCCCAGATCTGTTGTTATTGTGTTGTGCAGTTTAGCTATTAAATGTTTTATGCTCGTTCAGAGTGATAAGAGTAATTTGGACGCATTGGAACTGCCTTTTTGTTCCCTTTCCGACGAGTCATTTCTATCTATGTGTGAGGTTGACGGACCGATACAAATAAAAGAGGACTCGACAACCCAAGGATATCTCATAGAGCTAGTAGAAAGATTACAAGTTCTTCTAGAAAGGATTTGAGGGTTGTTCACTTGAACGTGTGCAGTCTCAGAAACAAAATGGATGAAATTAGATGTCTACAGAGGCTCTGCCAATTCGAACTGCTTGCTATTACAGAAACACACGTAGACAAGGCTATCCCAGATAAAGTATTAAATATTGACAGCATGAAATTTTGGCGACTAGATCGCAAAGGTCGCAAAGGAGGTGGTTGTATTTTGTATTACGCGGAATATTTACGAACAGTTCACCGGAAAGACTTATTTACGGATGGATTGGAGGCAATATGGCTTCATGTGAAACTCCCCAGAGGCACTGTGCTATTCTCGGTTATGTACAGACCACCGGTGACATGCGATTTTTTTATCTTATCGCCTCTCCTCTGGAAAAAGCTTGGCTGAAAACATCACATATAGTCCTTCTAGGAGATTTAAACTGCGACTTTTCTGCGTCGGTGTTCCCTAAAGATCTTAATACAAGAAAACTGAAAGCAGTTTTTGAGGCTTTTAATATGCAAAATGTTATCGAAGACTCCACTAGAATAACTAAAACAACCAGCACTTTGATTGATCTCATTGTCACTACTAGAATGGATGTCGTCAACTTGACAGGGACTTATCCTTTGGGAATTTCGGATCACAATTTGATTTATTCTACCTTACGATTAAAAAACAAAAGGCCTCCTCCCAAGATTATAAAAACAAGGGACTATAAGAAAATAGACGAAGATAAGTTTAGATATGATATCCAATCAGCACCGTTTCATATCGCCTCGGTATTTGACGATCCCGATGACGTGTTGTGGGCTTGGGAGACGTTATTTAACGATATGCGATGAACACGCTCCCTGGAAGGAGGTCAAGGTTAAAAGCTGCGACCCTCCGTGGTTAAATACTGAGATCCGCTTTAAAATGAACCGTAGATATAAACTATTCAAATTAGCGGTGTCATCTAAGAGCCAGGATCATTGGATTGAATACAAGAAGGTTAGGAATGAAGTTACTCGAGATTTGAGGCAAGCCAAAGCCTCGTATTTCTCTCTGATGTTCAGGAAAGCTAAAAACTCATCCGCCTACTGGAACTTGGTGAATAAAGCCACAAATCCAAAAACGAAAAAGTGTGTAGGTCCTTTGAAAAGGGATGACAGTACGCTAGCCTTAGAGGATGAAGAAAAAGCGTGCATAATAAACTCATTTTTTGCTAACATAGGAGAAGAACTTACTAATCTATTACCTCCAGCTATAAACGATCAACGTGCCGCCGACAGAACTCTAGATGTACCCCAATTAACCGATTTTAAGGTAAACGCCAACGTTATTCGACATAAACTTACAACACTTAAGGTGAACAAATCATCAGGACCGGTGTCCCAGGGATTTCGCCCCCCGTAATCTCACCACCCCCCCCCCCCTCCTAACGATTTGCTGAGTGAACATGAATGAATGAATGATCTTTATTTATACACGGTAATCGTCATCAACAGGGTTGGTTTTCACACGAGCCGTGTCCAATACAAAAGTCTTAAAAATACAAGAATAGCTGTCATAAATACTAATAAATCTAATTATAACTACTAAATACTTGAAATAATTATTTTAACCTAAATGCTAAGCCTAAATAATACTATTAAAAGCTACATCACTAAATCTACGTTTAAAAATCATCAATGTTTCACTCTGCTTTAGTGTTTGAGGTAAATTGTTCCAACATGCTGCTCCACTGTAAGCAAATGCACGTTTACCAAAATTTGTTTTAGGGGCTGGTAAACTAAGGTTTGTGGTAGAGTCTCGAAGATTATAACTGTGACGCTCTCCAGAATAAGAGAACAATTCCCTTAGGTAGTTTGGCCCATGACCGTTAAGAGATTTATACATCATAACTGATTCTGTTTTTAATCTTCTTTCGTCTAGTGGAAGCCAATCTAATTGTTCTCGTATTAAATGAGAGCGCACAGTATAATCAGATTTAGTAATAATCCTCCCAGCTCTATTTTGAAGCTTTTGGAGTTTTTCCTTTAGACCCTTACAACAACCTCCCCAAACAGTGCTGCAATAGTCAAAATATGGCTCAATAAGGGAATGATATACACAAAGTAATACACTTCTATCGTCTACATATTGTCTTGTACGATATAACATTTTCAAACCAGTTGATACTTTGCCAATCACATGTTTAATGTGTGCTTTAAAGGACAAACTTTCGTCTAAATATACACCAAGAAGTTTAAATTCCTGTACCCTTTCAATAGGTAGACCATAGAAGTTTGGTGACGGATTAGGAGCAAGCTGTTTTAATCTATTTGCTGAACCTATTACCATATATTTAGTCTTAGTGTCATTGAAACTTAACTTATTGGCAATTAGCCATTTTTCAGTTTGTTTTAAATCCTCAAAAATATGCTTTTCTATCTGTTTGATATCAGTATCTGCAGTAGTTATATATGTGTCATCTGCAAACATACCTGGAGTACAGTGTGTTAAAGAATCAGGAAAATCATTTATGTATATCAAAAAGAGAAGAGGGCCTAAAATCGATCCTTGTGGTACTCCACAAGATATGGGTTTGTTGTCTGATAAAATATTATTAACATAACAATACTGTGATCGATTGGAGAGGTAAGATTTAAACCAAATTAGTTCCTCTCCTCTGATACCATAACACTCTAATTTTCTCAACAAAATTGTGTGACCAACAGTATCAAAGGCTTTTTTTAAGTCAACGAAAAGCACACCATTCAAAAGACCTCCATCCATATTCTGTAACCATCTGTTAGTGGCTTGTAAGAGAGCAGTACATGTTGAATGCAATGACCTAAACCCTGATTGGAATTTATTTAAGAGATTATTGTCTACTAAATATTTGTAAAGGGCATCATATGTCAACCTTTCTATAATCTTACTTATAACTGATAGGACAGAAATAGGTCTATAATTTTCTGGATTAGATTTTGAGTCAGATTTATAAATTGGTGATACTTTAGCAACTTTCCAGTCGTCAGGAAAAATTCCAGTTCTGAGAGATTCATTAAACAACTTTGTTAAAGAAGTTAATATGACTGGACAGGCTAATCTGATTAATTTTGCTGAAATTTTATCAATACCACAAGATTTATTGGAGGAAAGTTTCAAAATAATGTTCTTCACTTGGCTGCAATTTATATGTGGAAATCTAAATCTTGCTTCACTATAATGCAAATAGTTTTCTGGTTGTACTTGTGATGGTGGTATACTGTTAGCAAGACGTGATCCTAGTGAACAAAAGTGCTCATTCATACAATTTGCAATTTCAGTTTTATCTGTATATATTTGCCCATTAATATCAAGTTGATTGATGCTGGTTGACTTTGATTTTCGTGACAGCATTTTGTTTAAAGTATTCCAGGTTTTCTTGATGTCTCCAATATGACTATGAATAATTGTGTTAAAATACTCATTCTTTGTTTGTTTTATAGCCATATTAACATCATATTAACATCATATTAACATCATTTTTAGAACTTTAATATATGTTCACTGTTAAGACTGTTGCAACACTTGATTACTTGTCGTGCTTGTGCCTGTATTAAAAACCAAGCGCGCCCAAAACATCAGTTATTAGTTGCATTCTATACTAAAGAGTGGCATTTCTAGCGATTTTGCGATATTCGACTTATTAGAACAAATCTGTAGAGCAAGCCACAAATGTTGTCATTCTTCTGTTACACTATTTTTGGCTAAGAGCTGTTATATGAGCAGTTTGCTTGTTTCTATTTGGTTGTTTGTTTCAACATGCACGGATAAAGTTGAAATGTGTCCAATTCTTATTTCAAAATATCAAGTCTTCACCAAAAGAATTACGATCGAAGATAAACGTTTATGAAATGTATCTAAGACTCGATATCCAACGAGTGAATACAGCGAACGAGTACGAGTATGACTGACATCAATTGGATCACGGAAGCTGTTTCTAGCTAAAGCAACGTCGAACGAGCTTGCTTTTAGTACGAGAGAATTGGAGGGGGGGGGGGGGGGGGGGGGGGGGGGGGGGGGGGGGGGGGGGGGGGGGGGGGGGCGAAATCCCCAGCTTAGTCTGTTTTCACTGGGGGGGGGGGGGCGAGATCCCTAAGGGAGGGTGAAATCCCTAGTGATCTCGCCCCCCCGGGATGGGGGGGGGGGGGGGGGGTCGGGGGGGGGGGGGGCGAGTCCCTGGGGGGGGGGGGGGGGGGGGGGGGGGGCGAAATCCCTACGACACCGGATAATATCCAATCGAAGCTTTTGCGATTGGCGGGAGATGCAATCGCACCAGCGTTGGTAAGTTTATACCAATACAGTATCGAGAGGGGTACAGTGTTCTCTGCGTGGAAAGTGGCCAGGGTCGCTCCCATCTTCAAGGAGGAGGATGAAACCGAGAGAGGCAACTACAGGCCAGTATCGTTACTAAGTATACCAAGCAAGGTTTTGGAGTCCGAGGTCAACGACAGGCTTGTTAATCACGTGTTCAGGGAAAATATGATGGTCTCCGATAGGCAATGGGCGTACAGGCCGGGCTATTCAACGGAACTATTGCTGATGAATTTAACGGAAGTGTGGAGGAGAGCTGTGGACTCGGGTAATGCCGTTGCTGTGGCTTTCATCGATTTTAAGAAAGCATTTGACAGTGTTGATCATGATGTGCTCGAGGCGAAATTACATCGGGACTTTGGCGTTAACGGCACGCTATTGAAATGGATAAAGAACTACCTTCGAGACAAGCGCCAATACACAGTCGTCAACGGAGTTAAGTCGGGTGTATTACCAGTGGCTTTCGGTATTCCTCATAGCTCGGTCCTAGGACCGACCTTATTCACCTTATTTACTAACGACCTTCCTTCTTCCGTCACTTCTGGCCAGGTCGATCTACATGTACGCCGACGACACCACGGTTTACTGTATTAATAAGGACGCTGACCAGGCGGTTGCTCAGTTAAATGAAGCTCTTTAGGAACTGTACGTCTGGTGCCTCAATAACAGGCTTACGCCACACCCAAACAAGTGCGAGGCTATGCTAATTATGCGTTCTAGTTATACTATGGGACCGATTGCACCCGTGAGAATAGGGAACTCTCAAATTAAGTGGGTTAAGAAATCCCGACTATTAGGCATGACGGTTGATAATAACTTAAGTTGGATCCCACATACAGTAGAACTGAAAAAGAGTTATGCTAATAAATTAGGGCTACTGAAAAGATCTAGATTTATGCCAAAACATGTACTTTAGAGAAACTATTTCTCAGTTATACTGCCTTCGGTGAACTATGGCATGGTGTTGTGGGGGAGTTGTTATAATTCGGATAATATAACATCACTTGAGAAGCTTCATAGTAGAGCCGCAAAAATTATATACAATCCCCCCAGAGACACATCTTCCGCAGATGCTCTGAAGCTTGCCAGTTGGCATTCACTCAGTATTTATCATAAGCTTGTATTGTTTAAGACAATGCACAAGGCATCAGATATTAGTTAAGAGGACTAGCCGTTATAATCTAAGAGTAGCGGATTCCCTTGAAATACCGCGTTTTAATACTAAGTTCCTTCAACATTCAGTTCAGTATAGTATAGTTTTATGGAATAGTGTTATGTTATTTCTAGTGATCAGTCAATAGTATATGCAGGACATAAAGATCTTGTGTCGTTTAAATAAATTAGCGGTGTTTGAGCAGTTCAAGTTTAACACTACATCTGCCTCTTCTACTAGATTTAAGAGTGATGACTTCATTTACTTGCGAGTCCACTCATTAACTGAGGCCTAGTATGAATGTATTGTACTTTAGAAAAACATTTTAGCAGCTCTGTATAGTACTCTTAGCATCATTATTTATTAGTAAGTTCAATTTAGTAATTTGAAGTTCATTTACTTATTACAGTTATTACATTTGTAAGTATTCTTAGTAATTTTTAGTATTGTAAATAGATGTACAGTTAAATTAGACACACGACCCCATAAGCCTTGTGCTTTAATCATAATCATGTTTAAATAAAGGCAATCTATCTATCTATCTATAAGACGTGTTTCCATAACTCTTGATTTAGAGCGGTTTTCGATTTAGTGTTAGAAGAATTAAGCGTTTGTTTGGGTTTTCTTAGCTTTTCTGTTGGCTGTCAAAAAAGTTTTGTAATTATCAGCCAATCGAGTTCTAAACTAAACTAAAACAAAACATTGTTTTAGTTCGTCATGCAATCGATTTTCGTTTTACGTATAGTAAAACCAATCATGAATTACTTCAGTTCGTGATTGGCTCATTGCGTTTTTACTTGCTCCTGACTGGCTCATTGCATTTTTACTTGCTCCTGATTGGCTCTTTGCGTTTTACTTGCTCCTGATTGGCTCAGTGCATTTTTACTTGCTCCTGACTGGCTCATTGCTTTTTTACTTGCTCCTGATTGGCTCGTTGCGTTTTACTTGCTCCTGATTGGCTCATTGCATTTTTACTTGCTCCTGATTGGCTCTGTAATTACTTTGGGTTTGGTTTTACTACACTCAATCAAAAACCGCTCCAATAGATACTAACGCGCGCACTGATTGGATAAAAGCCGTGTAAACACTTTTTCGGTGTTTCCATAAAGATAGAGAAATACTCGTGGAGAGGTTCGTGTTTCCACAGCCATTTCTCGTTCTCCCAGATAAATTACGGGTTACGTGATTATGTTATCCGCAGTTTACGTTATTGTCTCTTGGAAAAAAATATAATACTTCAACCGCACGTTATATCTATTCGCATTATGGACATTATTTTTACCGTCCTTTCTAGACGTTAGGGAATATAAAGAATTGAAGTTTCCTACACAACAGCATTAAATGCAGTTGCTATAAATAGATGTCTAGTAAGCAAAGGACAGCTGAAGCTTAGTAAATGTTTCACGCGTGATCATTGATTGAGTAAAAGAGCTCACCTCGCTAGCCTTTTCCTGTCGAGGGAAGACTTTGGGTTTGATAAAGTCACCAGCTAATGTAAACCTATCAAGAGGCAAGCCCTCTTCGTGCTTGGAATTATTCTATTACGAAGTCATCAGCACCTCACAGCGGTTGGAAATGATATCAAACATGGAGTACAATACTCAGTATTATGGTACAACTATGGTTAATTATTTGGTCATACAATTCAGAAGCTCAACATGGTATTTTGTTTGGCATCGAGAGCTTGATATCTGGTATGTAAGATATGAAAAAAGAAAGTGACATTCACCACATTAGCTCTTAACCACTTATTATACCTATTGGAGTAACTCTATGAGGCTCATATTTGCGGGCAGGAATCCGGCTTGTGATTGCGACAGCCCTTGAGCGTTTATCGATGCCTGTGCGACTTGGCCTGGCGCCATTTGAGGCTGTGATTGGACAATTTGCGCTGATGTCATCTGAACCTGAAAACATCCAAATATTCACGTAGTACATAAACACTTGTAGATCGACAATTCAGTAAATAGGTTTATGAAAGAATGAGTGACTACCTTGATTCGCCCACACACAATAAATAACTAAGATATCGTTAAATGTATTCTGGGTTGGCCGTGTGATTTTCGGGACCTGCGCTTGTGTGTATCCACGGGTTAAAAAGGCATGCACTAATCAGAGAGCGATCAATCCCCAATGATAAACAGATCTCTTTAAAGTGTATATGACCCGAAAATTAAGTTGATCTTATATGAAATTCTTTTCGAAATGAGGAAGGATGGCGTTTTCCATTTTTCAATATCTCATCTCGTTCCAGATATTCAGGTTTTTGCAGTATGCTAATGATGGTCTATGACGTAATTTTGTCTAGAGATGATCACAAAATGACGAATTTCTCTGCAAATAATTGGTAACAACAATTGAAACTTTTCACGTGGTACTAAAGAAAATACACATCACTGTGCTAATTATGACGTTGCCATGTAAACACTATTGGCCCCAGGTCACTTCTATGAGGAAAATAAATTCCTTAATTTCTCCTTTGTTGAACAAATTACTGCAGTGGGGACATCAGAAGATTAGGAACAACGTGAGCATTGTAGAGACATTCTTCATTTTGTGATTTGCCTCTAGACTTTGCAAACAAAATGACGTCATAGGCCATCTCATTTGCATATTGCAAATACCTAAATATCTCTGGAACAAGGTGAGATATTGAGAAATGGAAAACACCATCCTTTGTCGCTTCAAAAGGATTTTCATATAAGATCACCTTAATGTTTGGATCATATACACTTAAGATATCCAAGCCTATCAAACAGCGAAAAAAGAACAAAACCAATATCAGAGCGTTACCTGTGGCAACTGACCAGCCTCTGACATTTGTTGTTGAGCCTGTTGCTGTTGTTGCTGCTGTTGCTGTCGCAGTTGAATTAACTGCTGTTGCTGCTGTTGGCGCACTTGCCATTGTTGCGGGGTCATTGTCTGCTGTTGTGGGGCAGTCTGACTAGTCGACTGGGACTGAACCTGTTGCAGCATGTGGCGCAGTTGGGATTCCACTTGAGCCTGCTGCTGTTGCTGTGTTTGCTGTACTTGAAACTGTTGTTGTTGTAGCTGCTATAAAAGATGGATACAATTCTGCATTGCTTTATAATTATGTATTCGATGTAAGTTCGGACATTTAAAAGTGCCAAATATTTGACATCTCCGTGACTTAAAAAATGCTTCACCCAATTGTATTTCTAACATGAGAATAATGTAATCGATCATCGACAACGCTAACGATAAACGATAGAAAGTCGCAAACACAAGAAGCAGAGGCATAATAAAACGTAAGAACAAATAAAACTGTTATATTCCTAGGTATGCCATATGGAGCATACGAAAAGTAATTGAATTTGATTGGTTAGTTATCCGTGATTGCGTTTACTTTGCCTCGTGATTGTTTCATATAAAATCAATCGTGATTGGTTCATTGATGCTTTTACTTACTTCTGTGATTGGCTCACTGGTTTTGATTTTACGACACTATTGAAAACCGCTCTAACAAATTCATAATCAACAATAATTGGAATTACACTAATTAGCATTTTGAACATCTGTTTTTGAGTAGCAGTAAACATTGTTATATATATATATATTTCATTTCTACTGTTTTGTTTCTCGGAGAATAGTTTTGCTACTCTCGAATCCGAGTAGAAATAAAGTTATGGTGATGTTGTTGTGACGTCGTACCTGTAATTGCTGCTGCTGCTGCTGCTGTAACCTTTGAGCCAGGAGTATCTGTTGCTGAGCTCGAGATGTTAACTGTTGTTGTTGCTGTTGTTGTGGCTGTTGTTGTGGCTGTTGTTGTGGCTGTTGTTGTGGCTGTTGTTGTGGCTGTTGTTGTGGCTGCTGTTGTTGTTGTTGTTGTGGCTGCTGTTGTTGTTGTTGTTGTTGTTGTTGCTGTTGCTTCAAAGCCATCTCGTGCTGTGCCTCAAGGTTGTGCTGATACAAAGACCCCTGTAAAGATTAGCAAGACGAAAGTTGAACTATTAGTTATAGGATATAAATTCATATCATATCATTAATAATCACTAAGTGCATAGAGATGATTTGCTAGTGTGTATGAATGAAATATAAAATTTGTAGCAAACAGCAGCTAGAATTCGTCTTGCCTGAATTTGGCCCGAGTGATGTGATTTGGGTTCGACTCAGTAATGTTTCAGCATTTTCACTCGAATGTATGTGTCAAAAAGACAACGTGTAACACATTTTATCGGCCAGTCGCGGCTGCTGCTCAGTTCCCTGCACATGATTAGTGTAATTTCTGAAGGGATTTGGCTGCAAAATGTTTGTTAAAAGCATAACTACTATAACAACTTTGGAAATACGAAGTTTCCTAAATTTAGATGAAAATTATTGCCTCACGACTGGCGCAAGCCCCGAACGTCGTGGGGCTTCTGATTGAGTGCATTTGGACTTCGTGCTTGGGTTCCCTGTGGTCGCATATGCGGACCGAGTGTGCAAATTTAAACGAATTCAAAAGAATTCCTTTTAAATTAACGCCACTACAAGGAAGACCATATGAACATTATTATGCTTACCGAGTTTGACAATATTTGAGTAAATAAGAATTGACTAGGAAGTGTTTGATTTTTTTTTGGGGACGCCACCATGCTGAACTCTGTTATTTTTATATGCTTGCTATTCAGTTCTTATTCACTCAAACATCTTCAAACGCGTTAAACTTACTAATTTCGATGTAATCTTTCTAAAGGTGGGGTTCATTTAAAAATACAATTTGTTATAAATTTGATGAAATTCGATTAAATTTACACACTCGGCCCCAGTCCTTTTGTAGTTTGGTTAAACATCGGAATCCCATCGAGAATTTCCGGAAATCCCGAGCATGTTTACTGAAAGCCTAGCCCCTATCTTGAATTTGTTTAGATACACAGGGTTAAACCTACCTCAAACAGGTTGTTTAGAATGATCAGTTTCAGACTAGTTTAGCACAAGGAAGATTTCAAACTTGTTTAATTACCTATTTTTAATGTTCATTATTATAATACTAAGCTTTGGTGTGAATGGGTATTAGACTAGTAGGTTATTCAGCAAACCTTAATATAAAGTCCCATCACTTACTATGCCATCCTGCTGATCCATCTGATGCCCCGTGGTTGTCATGGTACCGGTCTTGGTTCCGGTGGCAGCGCCTACACTAAAAGCCATCCCAATGCTTGAAGCCAGGGAAGTCTGCGGCAACATGCTGTCAAGTGACTGAGCCTGGGATGTGACAACTGTCGGGAGCATGGTGCTCCCTGCTGAAGATAACATACTTTGCTGGTCCACCTGAGAGTTGGGTAAACTCACTTGGGTCGTCTGTTGAAGACCTGTGCTTTGCTGAGGAAACTGAACGAGAAAATTATGTTAAGTTAAAGGGGCACTGTCAATCGAATTGAACTTTCAAGTTTCTTTAAAATAAAACTACAAAAATAACAGCCCACGATAGAGGAGAAATAACATGTGAATGTCCTGATATGCTTTTCAAACGTTTTCGATAGAGGATGGCAACGATTAATTAATGTGAACTACAAAAGCTGTTCTGAAAGATGTTTCTAGAAACTTGATTTTGATTACAGTGAACATATTCCAAATTGTTCCAAATTTCTCTTAAAAGCAGTATTTTTCATCCACTCGATCCTTCATCAAAATCGTCTCAAATTTGATCGATTGTACCAGGAAAGCACGCTCTGCTAATTTGAGTAGTTATTTTTGTCATGTTATGGACCATGGGCATCCACACCCTTCATTTATCACACAATTATGAATAAAAAAAAGTCTTGTTTTTAAAAGAGGTAAGCAACCTTATTTAACATCAATAACTCATGACAGTCTGCAATGACTGAGGCTGTCTAAGCAGAGGAAGGGATTACAATTAACATTCTTATCCGAGAAGAGGCAAAGGTAAAACCGTGAGAGTTGTTAACCCTCGACTGAGCTAACAAAGCAATTTGTTGTTTTACTACTTTTTCCATTATTTCAATATTCAAACTAATTATTATCCTAATAGTTTTTATTCATTAATTAATCTATATGTTAATCTACCTGTCCTTGTGGTAAAGTGCTGCTAGCAAATCCAGCTTGAGGCTGCTGCTGTTGAAGTTGTTGCTGCTGTTGTCGAATTTGTGCTGCAAGAATGTTGTGTCTTTGCATCTGAAACTAAAGTGAAGTTATTAGATAGCAAATCTACTGGTTTCCAGAATATAAGGTCAGTACTTAGGGCGTTTTCCATTTCCCCGGCCGGTTAGGACAGGACAGACTGGTTCTTGTTGTACAAAAGGAAAGCTCCACTCTTTTAATGTAAAAGTCAGTGTTATCACGTTGTGTTTTTGCAGACACCTGCCAAATCGTTTGCATGCAACTGCATGCACTTTCACATGCAGCTATTGTGCAGTCCTCCTTGATGGTACCATCATGGTTTCTAAATAAGGACCCCAATTGTATGTGTTGTAGGATAGAACTGGCACAACTGACTTAAGTTCTCCACCCTCAGAGTAGGGCCAGTCTGCCCCGCACCAGTTCTTAGAAACCTTTTCACACTTTAGATCCATAGCTCCATACATAAGTAGAGAGATCTAAAATGTCACTTGGGCAAAGTCATAAATCCTCAGTAATCCTGTACCGCTCGAGACCTGTATTCTGATTGCACCCATTATACTGTAGCTCTATTGTTATATATTTCATTATACACTGGTATTAAACCAACTAAAAGTCAATTAAGGTATGCTAACCACCGTGGGGAGCAAGTAGCAGCTGACGTTTCAAGCACTAGCCCTGCAAATGTCAGCTGCTACTCGCTCCCCACAGAAGTTAGCATACCTTAAGGTGGCCCGCGGCTATTTATTTTGGCAACGGGGGTCTTTTTAAATCGCGTTTTTGAACAGCTAAACATTATCCGATTTCTGAGATTTTTTGAACCTTTAATGAAGAATCATCGAATTTTATAAAAAGTACAATTAGAAAGTGATTAATAAAGAATTGCTGAAGATATGAGCGATTTTCGAAAACGTTTTTTAGGAAAGAGCGTATATTTCAAAACCCAAAAGATGGATTTGTTCCATTTTACTTTCAACGAGTGCCCAACCTCCAAGGTCTGTAACAGGCAAGTTTCAGGTTAATCGGCACCATACAAGTTTCTCAGCAAACGGCTGATCAATTTTAACCTTAAAATGTTATGCTCATGCATCTGGTTCAACTGCCGGAGAAATATGACAGTAATAATTAAATCGTACATACCATATGGAAGTTCAATACCACTTGAAACTTCTGTGCCAAAGGCAAGAAGATCGGAAAACTGCAACTAACGTTAAGCGGCGAACGAAGTAAGATAGGTTATTGCTGAATATTTGCGAAAATCGAGAATTTTGTATTCTTTCGGCGTCAAAAAAATTCACTCGTTTGTTTTTCTTAAGTTCCTAATATGACTTACAGTAGTATATTTTAAAGTACCTTGCCGAGTTTCAGCGCGCTTTGACCATACACTTTTGAGATATAAAGGCTGTAAACTTCAGCTTGTGCGAGACTTCTAAAATCTAAATGCTTGGAAAACCCCTCATGATCGCTAAATTATTCAATGTGTTTGTTTTGAATTTCCGCACGGGTTCTGCCACTTGGGAATCGCGAGGCAAGGAATAATTAAAATTAATGTGAAATTAAAATGAGGATAAATTTTGCAAGTGTAAGTAAGGTATTTGTAATAATAGTTCCAGGCTGATTAATGTTTTGGTGCCAAGGAGTATCCTACTGTGGAAACGTTCTTCAAATGTTCTCCCCTCATCGCTACTTACTACCATGTGGACATAACACGAAACACCTGCTTCATGGGTTACTGCACACAGTCCATGAATTGAAATGTAATCCGCATTTAATTTCAACAATAATTTTAATTATTCCTTGCCTCGCGATTCCCAAGTGGCAGAACCCGTGCGGAAATTCAAAACAAACCCATTGAATAAATTAGCGAACATGAGGGGTTTTCCAAGCATTTAGATTTTAGAAGTCTCGCACAAGCTGAAGTTTACAGCCTTTATTTCTCAAAAGCGTATGGTCAAAGCGCGCTGAAACTCGGTAAGGTACTTTAAAATATGCTACTGTAAGTCATATTAGGAACTTAAGAAAAACAAATGAGTGAATTTTTTTGACGCCGAAAGAATACAAAATTCTCGATTTTCGCAAATATTCAGCAATAACCTATCTTACTTCGTTCGCCGCATAACGTTAGTTGCAGTTTCCGATCTTCTTGCCTTTGGCACAGAAGTTTCAAGTGGTATTGAAATTCCATATGGAATGTACGATTTAATTATTACTGTAATATTTCTCCGGCAATTGAACCAGATGCCTGAGCATAATAGTTTAAGGTTAAAATTGATCAGCCGTTTGCTGAGAAACTTGTATGGTGCCGATTAACCTGAAACTTGCCTGTCACAGACCTTGGGAGGTTGGGCACTCGTTGAAAGTAAAATGGAACAAATCCATCTTTTGGGTTTTGAAATATACGCTCTTTCCTAAAAAACGTTTTCGAAAATCGCTTATATCTTCAGTAATTCCTTGTTAATCACTTTCTAATTGTACTTTTTATAAAATTCGAGGATTCGTTATTAAAAGTTCAAAAAATCTCAGAAATCGGATAATGTTTAGCTATTCAAAAACGCGATTTAAAACCCCCGTTGCCAAAATAAATAGCCGCGGGCCACCTTAATTGACTTTTAGTTCATCATACCGTGTTTATCTTCCCCGCCGATGCAGTTCAACACTAGTTTTCACAGGAACTAGTCACCCATCGTATCTGCTACATCCAAACTCTGATTGGACTTACCTTTTTCAACTGATCCGCTCTATACTTTTGCAAAACAGTCTATCAAAACCCAAACAATAGAAGATATAAACATAGGGTATTTACAACATTGCTAAATACCAATAAAGTAATGGTGCATAATCAGCGTACAAATACATTAATTATCTGTTGAAATCTGGAAAATTGTGTTACATAATTTTGACAATAAATTTCACAAGACGACGTCCATTGCAACAATAAGATAATTGCAATTCAGTCAAGTTTGCAATACCAAAAATAATTATTAAGCAAGCTTTGAAGGTGAATACTGCCTAAGGAACCATCATTATCTATGACAGTAGTTTAGTTTTACATTTATTTGTATCATCTTTTTAAAGGAATACAATACTAAGTATTGAAGAAAAATGATGGTACAGGCTACATGTATCTGTAGTTTAAAGCTGCATTGGCTAATCGAGACAGATTACATAACAGTCATACTGTAGTAATCTCACACATGACAACACATACACGCACACACTCAAATACAGTATATATATTTCATGGTTCATACAGACTTCAGAACTTGACAATCCGCACTTTTCAAGGACAGGTTCTCACGTTAATGACCTCAAAATTATATGCAATTTAGACCCAATGTAAGACCCTTTCTCTGACTTGTTTGCACAATGAATCATTCAGTGCTGCTCTAATGGTCTTTTGGAGGTAAAAGTGAGGCTGTTTTACTGTATTCTCAAACATCCAAGGTCAGGTTTCAACAAAATTCAAGGAATTTTGGTAAAAAAATCAAGGACTTTTCAAGGAGAAAACCTAATATGTGAAAATGCAAGGACTTTTCAAGGCCTGTGTAAACCATGTATTCAAATAAATTGATAAATGAATATGATAATCAACAGATAAAAGTCTAAGTTTAAATGTGAGATCTTAGATTATTAAATTAACATTCTCAAACTATTATTAATTCATATTTTTTTGCGTCAATCATTGAACTGTATTCTGTCACATGTATGGGCTTTGATACACTGGTGAAACACTGGTGGATGAATCTTGAAACCAAATGAAACATCACAGTGATCTTCCTCTGGCTTTCTATTGGGAATCAAGATTCGTGCAAATAATAGACCAAATTAAGCTACAAGGTTTAACATCATAAGTATGATTTTACACAAAAAGAACTGAAGGAAAAGATGGAAATAAAAATTGGTGTCAGGAGTGTGGCTCTAACCATCATCATTGTGTTTGCTCCCGACTCGGCTAGTCCTCTGTCTTGTCTACTACACTATCATGCCATTCATTTTGTTACCCTGGATGCCAGAGGTTCTACTGCCCTCTCTAAGCCTAAGTTTAGGTGCGAGGGAGCAAATCAACAAGAAGGCAGGGAGAACCTCTGGGTGCGCAAAGTATGTCTGAGTCTGTCTGAGTCAGAATTTGACCCTGGCCCAGTCTGATTGGTCTAGAGCCAATTCATTTGTAATGATTGCTGCGATTGGATCACGCCATAGCAGTTTCCAAGGGCACCATTGTTTACCCGTTCCGTGTCGTTGAACCCGTCACGTCGCTGGAGTTCACACGAGTTCCCTCGAGCTCTATAACGGCCGAATTAAAGGCCATTTAAACCAGCTGACCTGTTCTGTATAGTGCTTCGGCCCTCGGGAGAGGAAAGTGTAATTTATTTCAGCTATCCAAAAGTGTTGGCTTTTCAGAAGCCGTTGGGAATTAAGCCTACATTTGTACGTGGACAAAACTGGTTTAACCAATTTGCTAGAAAAAGGTTTCTCAGGTGTCAATCAAAAGAGATTAGTCTGGCATGGAAGTAAGATTCATACTTGCCATGTCCAGAGGTTCTCCTGCCAGTGTTAATGGATCTCCTGGTGAAACACTAGCTCTCGTTTTTGATATATATAATTATTACTTCAAACACATGTAAATATAGTAAGAGTATGTAAATATAATAAGTTTAATTTCAAGTATAAAAATACAAGCTGCTAGGAACAGGTATTAAAGGAGCTGTATCATGGGGAGTGGCATCCAATTCTGTTCTGAGCCGGAACTATATTATTTTCAGTGACTTTCATATAAACCCTAGCACACAAAAAAATAACAAAAGTTTGTATTCTCACAATCAAGCTGGAATGATCACTCAATGGAGGCTCATGTTATTTAGCATTAGAAAAGATTCCCCTGTTTTATTCTCTATTCAGTGTTCCTGCCAGCTCGTCCATGAGAATACGAAACTTGCCTTTTACGTGGTGAAGCACTTACCCTTATTCCATATACAAAATTTCCCTGTAAAGTAATACAATATAGAACAAACTCGTAAAATTCAATAATTAATTTTTTTCATTTGACAATGCAATAACTGTTTATAAAACATATTGGAGAATAGTGACATAATAAAACAGTACTATAATCAGTAGTTATTGCTTGCCTGGTCATGAGGTATCAAACCAACAAATGCTCTTTTCTTTGGGCTGTAGATGAGTAGCAGCACTTTGATCTCACAGCCTGGCACAGGTGGGAAGTGGACACAACCAGCCTAAAATGATTAAAGATGCTCACATATGTCGTTTTGTTACATGGTGCATGCATGTACAGACTTCCCATCCTTTTCTTCAAGCACTTTTCAAGGACTTGTTTTCAACAGAATCACACTTGTTAAAGACTGAAAAGGCTAAAGTGAACAAGTTGCACCGTAAATTTGTTGTCACCGACCACTTACCGACCACGTATTTACGGTGCAACTTGTTCACTTTAGCCAACTGAAAATTCTACACAATTTAGACCCAATGTTAATAGACCCTTTTTCACTTGTTTGCACGATGGATCATTCAGTGCTGCTCTAACAATCTTTTAGAGGCTGTTTTACATACTGTTTCAAAAATGGGCAGCAGTGTTTTATCAGAATGATTTACAAACATGAGGGTGCAGCCCGAGTATTTGTAGATTTGATGAAACACTGCTGCAAGTTTTTGGAACAGCTTCAAAAATGTTGATGTATAGAGTCATGTAATCCAGTTATTTTGGTGATACAATCTATTTCGGCCAAGAAAATCGAAGCAAGAGTTTATGTAAATAAGGACTGTACATTGTGCCTCTATCAGACTCATTAAAAAATCATTTCTTTTGTTTTTCCCTCATGAATTATTATTGAGTTTTTGAATGTATTTTCAAACATATCCAAGGAGGTTAAACAAATCAAGGATTTTTGGTAAAAATAATTTCAAAGACTGTTCAAGGGTCTGGCATTATTTCAAGGCTTTTTCAAGGCCTGTGTGAATTATGTATATTATTAATGATTGTTATTGCTTACAACATATTTTGTTGTTGTTTAGATTTTACATGTATGTCAATCAATTCAGTGCACACTCATACAACAGTTCACTGAACTGAATAAGACTTTCTTCTGTTAAACATCCCTTACTCAGACTTGACAACACTCATATAAAATAACTGTTGAAATACTGACTTAAGAGATTCAGGTAACTAAAAGTTACATAAATTATATACATGTATACAATATGAAGTTACTAATAGTTCCTGTTAGTAGATTCTCTCATATCACTGTTTATGTATACAAATAATTCATTTGCACTTTCAATGCTTAATAGAAGTTAGATGTGTGTACTATAGAGGTGACCACCATGGCAGTCCACCTTCAACTAACACCTTAAATTTGGGTCAAGGATTGATCAGGTGTTGACCAATAGTGAATCAAATTCTACTCCTTTTTTGGTGTCAGCCAAAAAGGTGCGAAAACATGTTCAGGGCTCGACACTAACTTTTTCAGGTATTAGCCTATGGGCTAGTGACTGTGGGAAATTACTAGTCCCTAGGTCTACCCAATATACACCCCTTATAATAATGAATTGCCCTGGGGAACACTTTTTAATAATAAAGTTGAAATATTTGTGCAAATGCAAAATTGACCGATTGATTTCTTATTATAATTGGATAACAAATGACTACCACTATCACTGACAAAAACATAACCCATGACTAGTTGCCAGTCTCCTGAAAAAGCAGCATTTTCCAAGATGGCAGCATGATCTGCATCTGCATGTGATCGGCACTCAGTAACGTCTATCAACTGAACTAGCTGTGGTGGGTACTGTGGTTATAGTTAGGAGTTGAGGTAAGAGCATCTGCACCAGGCCAACCTCTTTGCTGACACTGAGGGTTGTCATGAGCAGACAGGTTTCTTGCATCCTCAGTGATCGTGATCGAGTCACTCCAGCTAGCTGGATGATTCCTTTTGATTACACTTTAATATGAACTACAGAATTGCCAGTATTGATAGCAAAGAGGTCACAAAAACTTTCAACAGTACATGTTGAAAATCTTCTAGTTTGGCAGGCTAGCTACTATGATTTTCTTTTACTAGTATGATTTACTTTTACTAGTCGGAGACAAGTAGACTACCACTAGTGTCGAGCCCTGATGTTGGTCAACTGACAAAAGTACACATGATCCTAGAAGTTCAAGCAATTTTCACCAAAATGGCTCACTTCAGCAGAGGTACGGTTCTCTGAGTTAAGGCACAACTCAGTAATATTACATAATTATACTGAAGTTTACTTACAAATTTTACACCATTCAGTGCCATTACTCTATAGAGTGCTTTCAGAGAATCTGGATCCGTTGCTGGAAAATGGAAAGCAACTGTTTTGCAGTTTTGCAGCAGATTGCCTAAAGTAGACTGCAGATAAAAACAACAACAAGGTAGATGTACATGAGTATTGTGCATCAACAATATTACCATATGATTGGACAGTTCTGTCACCTGTCACTTTGGACAACCAGTATGTAGCTACATGTACATGTACAAATGTATAGGTCAATGTAAAAGATCATTAATGTCTAAAGTTATGTAACAGTTCCTTTAAATGTTTGCACATTATACATGTGTTTTAAAGCAAACCCCAGCTGTTGGAACAAATTGCAATTAAATTGTTGGCAATAATTATGGTCTAAGTTGAAAATATGTTGAAAAAATTGGAAACTATAGTTTAGTTTGGACTTTTCAATTTTTTGGCTGCCACCATCAGCTTGGATCTTTTGTCATGTAATAACTGGGACTGCCACGAAATGTCATCAGATCCAAGTTGGCGGTGCCTGCAAAACTCAAAGCCCAGAATTACGTATATACTTGTATCTAATTTTTTCAAAAACTTAAATATATTTTCCATCCCCCCCCCCCACAAATTTCCAATTTAGACCATATTGCCAACAATTTAATTGCAATTTGTTCCAACTGCTGGGGCTTCCTTTAAATATTATATTATCTACTTTAATAATGGCATGCTAGAACATACAATTTCCCCCAAAACCGTTTCATATTCTCTGGGCAACGAAGGTTGTATTCATTCTCTATGTAAAAAAGAGCACTGCTTGGCTAGTCACGAGCAAAACAAAAATCAATATTAGCATAAGCCATTTTGGACTTTGAATTTCGTGGCTCAGCCAGCTGCCATCTTGGATCTGACATCATTTTATTAGTCTGCGAAACAGGCCTCTCAGTGTTATTTCAACGCAAAGGAAGTGATAAAATGATTTGGCCATGTGAAAATGGAAAAAGGAGACTGGCACGAGAGAGGAGGAGGTCCTGCAGCCATCCCTTATACATTTTCATTTCCCATACAGATTCTGGACGGGAAATACATGTTGGTCAATTAGCTGTCATCGCTGTCATGTGTCATGAAATGTCACACATAACTCCTGCGAACTGACTGAAATGGCGGTGACAAGAGAGAAGTGATCGAGCGGTTGAGTGTTAATCCAGGGAAGTATTTAGAAGAACGTGCAAAGCAGGCAGTGAATAGTTTACATTTGTACTTTCTGGGCGAGATATTTTGGAGGTTAATTATTTACCAAGAGGTAAAAGCCTTATTTTCCAACTATTAATTTTGCCATGGAAGTCGAGTCAGACAGGACTTAGGGCTTTGGCATTGTCCTATTTGTAAAGCATTGTGAAGGATCAGTTAATTAATCGAAACTAAATACACTGGGACTTAAAAGCCATCTCCCTCTACGATCTAGACGTAGAACCGGAAATTACGGAGTTCACTAATTAAAAGTAATTTTCGCTCTTGCTGTCAGAGACTGTTCGAGTGAAAGAGTCAGTCAGGGTCGAGTACATGAACTGACGAAGGAAAAACTGAGTGGGGACTGAGCGACTTTATAGAGGCTGTGGTCGTGAATAAATCCCACACTGTAGAGACTTGAACAGGAGAAATAAAGGTAATAAAAATGAACTGTGCAATGTTTTGACTACATATCTCTGATACCGACAAAGTTATGAGCACACAAAGTTTGATTGACATGTTTAATAATCATGTTAATCCTTGCGGAAAAGGGGCAGAATTCAAATTTTCGTAAGATGGCGGCAGGCGCTTATTTTTTCTCGCCTATGCTCGCTTCGCTCAGATCGGTATCAGGAATCGCTCCGCTCGTATCGGAAAAGCGCCTGTTCTGCAGGCTATCATTTTATGGTAGTAAGACCCTATTGTCAGAAAACAATTATAGCTCTTGTCATGTAAAAATTGGGACTGCCATGAAATGTCATCAGATCCAAGTTGGCAGTGCCTAAAAAATTCAAAGCCAGCTAGCTTAGGTAATTGATTTCCTGCCAGCTTTCAAAACGAAACCAAACCAAAATGCCTGGGGATAGCCTCCAGAACCCAGGGTATGTTTGGTAACACAACATGCAGGACATGATAAAAAAAATTACTGCAAGTTTATTGAATGACTTCAAAACTGGTACTTTAAAAACTCTGTGGAACCTATCTGAGAGACCACCTCTCAATTTGTGGAACCACTTCTCTTCAGTATAACCATGTTTCTAAAAGCCTGTTTAGTTTGCTCCTCAGCTAAAGTGAACAAGTTGCATCGTAAATACATGGTCGGTAAGTGGTCGGTAAAATTGTGTCGGTAAGTGGTTGGTAAGCTGTCGGTAAGCTGTCAGTAAGTGGTTGACTCATTTGAACCAAAATATGCTTTATACCTTCTTTAAAGTTTCCAACGTTCTGGCAACGATAAACCGCTTCGATAACAAATAACAAATTAAAATATCCGTGGCACTCACTGTTGGGCCTCTCCTGTTGTGTCAAAAACCAGACAATCAGTCTGAAAGCGTGTGAATCGTTATCTCATACGAATGTTGCCTAAATTTTGGGCAACTTCGACGAAAATTCGAATGCCAAGGTGAAATATCGCCAACCTGCGAACAACATTTCGTTTATTGTCAAACGAAAATTCGGACCAGGTTATCGATTTCGTATTTTAACCTTTCTTTCACGGCAGGATTAATATGCGAGAATATGCTGCAAAGAAGAAAATACATTTTCATCAATGTCCAACTATCTACAATGTAGTAAGAATGTGCTATTGACAAATTTCGTTCTAACATTGGAAAGCTACGTGATATCAAGGGCGTTGGGTTAGGTTTGTACTATCAGCTGGATTTTACTTTGAGACGAAAATTCCCTATGAAAACCATTCTCAAGTACTGTCGGTAAGTGGTTGGTTAGCTGTCGGTAAGTGGTTGGTAAGCTGTCGGTAAGTGGTTGGTAAGTTGTCGGTAAGTGGTCGGCCGACCACTTACCGACAACAAATTTATGGTGCAACTTGTTCTCTTTAGCCAAAGAGGTTATTGGCTTGACAATAAAAGTTTTATGTCCTACCTGTATTGGTAATGTAATACTATACAAAGCACATGGTAAGCATGTGCACAATTAATGCATGCAGAGTGGGAGTCAATTATCCCAAGGAGGTCCTTGCCGCTTTTAAGTCCCCACCTTTGCTGGGCAAATTATATTTTTCTAAAAATAAGATCTGTAATGATATAAATATTAATGAGTTATTAAAGCGGCTATGTGCTCAAAATTTGCACATAGCCAGATTAATCCAACTCAGTAGTTTTGTGTTTTCTGTCCCGCAAACCGAGCTCAACATTGACAGCAAGTCCATCATAATTATATTAAATCACAATTCAGGGAAGGACATAACATTAATTTTGAAACCTCTAGTAACCGACACATTTCGTTTGTTTGGTTTTAAGAGACTCATAAACACTAAGGTCTAGTCACATTTGCATAATTTGAGGAATTTAAATCATAATGTTTTCGTCTGTAGACCACTAACCAAAGCTGCAGAGCATAGCTTTCACTATCAATGGGTAGTTCTCTGGAACAGTTTACCTACTAAAACTAAGAGCCAAACAAATCTGAGATCTTTTAAAAACAATTAACTTATAATTTAGTATTGCTATTATTCATAATTTCCTCTTGTAATATTGGTGTAGAGTCTCCTCAGTCATTGAATATGTTAATAGTTTAAGTAGTATTGTTTAGGTAGTTTTTATATCACATTGTATAATACATATTTTTCTCTATTTCTTACTCTATTTAAATGGCTCTTTGAAACAGCATTTAAGTATTTAAGACCTACCAAAAGTTGTTGAGGAATAAGCTGCATTATCAGTTTGATGGGCCACTTGTCTGTTTTCCTGGTACAGATGAAATACACAGAAAGCCAAGCTCAATCACAGTTTCTGGGAAACTATCCACCCTTGGGTATACATAAATTATTATATGTATACGATTAACCATTAAACTATCCACCCTTGGGTATACATACTGTACATTGTATGTAATTAATGATTAACCATTAAACTACATGTATCCACCCTTGGGTATACATATGTAATTAATGATTAACCATTAAAGTTAATGTGAAACAGGGGGTGGGAGGAGGTTTACCAGACAGTGATACATCTGTAAGCCAATTAATACTACAGAATGTTTAATGTTGCAGCACCCAAACATTTGAGTAAAAACCACATCAGTGAAGCCATCAGTTGTGTCCTTGCTGGACTCTTTTATGATTTCATAGATTAAGAGACAAATAAACAACATAGTGATGAAGCACGATAAGTGACACAGGAAGATTGCAAGTGACAGTGAAGAACTACAGCACAGGGGATCTAGAGAAGAGTTTGGATGAGCGGGACAAACTATGGCATGTCCATAACCATGCTGTAACGGTGCTGTACCGTAGTTCTGTAATTTGATTGGATCAGCAAGACAAAAACAATGGGAAACCATTTCAATGTCATGGCATGCCTTATGGTAACCATGCTGTAGTGAGTGCTGTAGTTTGTCCTACTCATACGAAATCTGCTCTATGTGGTGCAGTGTGTATATACAATGTAGGCATGCCTCACACTGCTGTGACCTGGGTTCAATTTCTGGAAATAGCATCATATACACTTTGTATGTATGAGTGTCTCATCCATGCTCCGAGGGTTTATCTCTGGGTTCTCCAGTTTTCTTCTCTCCATAAAAATCAACATGCGAGTTGAGGGTCGAGTGCAGAGAATATGATGAATGGAGAGCGTGTGTGTGGAGAATGCTCACATCATTAGCAGCATCTGCAAGAGGCCTTAACCCTTTCAGCCCCAAACACAACATTTGTTGTGTTTTACTGGTTACTTGCTTTGAGGATTTCAGTCTGGCTAAGTTGAAGGAGCAAGGCCCTGAGATTGACACAACATAATGTATAGACAAATGATCCTACTGAACTGCATTTAGGCATATTAAAATGGAATCATTATTTTCATCTAAATCCTCCTTTCTTTGCAGAAGTTAATTACAGTTTACATTATTTCATTTCAGAAAAAGACTAAAATCACACTGACAGAAAAAAATACAGTAGTTCTCCTCAGATTCTAAATTTTCTTACAAAAATGCATGTTTCACATCAGATATACAGTCATGTAGGCTTTCAAGTTTGCACTAACCTCACTTTCTGTCCCTGAACACTGAAACTTGCCCAGCACCAAGCCACCATTCCATAAGCACTTCAAAGCAAGCTAAATTCAACCACTCTGACCGCAAAGCATGCCGGCAAATCCAATCCACCGGCGGCATAGCACTCCCCCATCTTCATTCTTCAAAATATACTAAGTCTAAAGCCATTTCGACCTAATACCTTCATATTGGAATCAATGGCAAATAAATATTGCCCAATATTCCAAAAAGCTATGATAGGTGGCTCCAGACCCCCATTTATAAAGCCCACACTAAAGTGACAGAAGACGTCCTGGCCCATTCACGAGTGGGAAATGTGGCTCTTTCTCTGTCAGCTGAATAAACTGGCACAAACTCGGTTCTTCGAGAAAGTGCTGATTGAAGCTCTCATCAGACTTAATGATGTCCTCCAGCACTCAGCACTAAATGGTGAAAAAGGCTTTAAAAAGCCTGAAATTATCTGTATTCCTCCAAACAAACTTCCAGCCAGCTCTGTAAAGTAATCCACAACTCAGCTTTCAAAATGGCAGTCTAAAAACTTTGAGCCCCCAGTATTATAGGTCAGTTGAAAATGCCATGGTAACAATGATTACAGTTTACTTAGGGGGGGGGGAGTTCTGTTTGGTCTAGAAATAGCTAAAAATCACTTCCAAAGACTCAGGGCTGAAAGGGTTAAATAAGCCTCACCATCCAATGGTAAACAAAATATTTGATTTTGATTTCATATTAACATTGATGCAGTAGATTTGTACTATACTGGGAGCAGACAGATACTACTGGTCACATTAGTATATTACTGCTACTTATACAGTCTGCTGATACTACAGGTAACATGGGTACAATAAGTAATATGTATAATGGAAACTCAGGATGCCACATTGATGATCTGTTCACTGATACTTACAGTGCATTTCCTGGAGCAACAGATATGTGACAGGCAAGGGATCGTGTTATCTTCTGCTGATTTGATAGGTCTGTCCGAACCTGCAGCACAATTAATTATATAGGTTATTAGTCTGCTAAGTACCTAATATGGCTGTGCATTAAAAGCAAGCCAAAATACAGATGATGAGTAAAAATATAGTTGTATTACATGTAGGTGGTGCTTAACTGACTTAATTTTTAAGTTATTTATTATATAAATTCTGCAATGAAACAAACTGTTCTTTCCATAATAACCAAAACAAGGTAACTAGATTCAGTATAAATCAATTCAGTTACATGTACCTTGACAAGTAATGACTCCATTCATTCAATCTTTACCTTCCTTCATAAAGGGCACTAACCATGCACTTAAGATTTTTGACCAGTTTTCATTTCCTACCAATAATACTAAAACTCCTATTCATGCAATCACTATGGATGTTAAGTCTCTGTACACTGTCGTACCCAATGACGAGGCCAGACTTAAAACACTTTTAAAAACACTTTTTCGACCACCGTTAACTATCCTGAAACCTAGCACATAACCTCTTCTTTGTTTAGCCAAGCTTGACTGATCAGTACATTATAGCCCTAAGCCAGAATATTATGGCCACTACATTGATGACTGCACTGGTGCAACTTATTGTAGTAAACAGGATCTACAATGCTTTATCAATATTGTTAATACCTTTCATCCAGCTCTCAACTTTACATGAGAGATCTCAGTTACTTCTATCACTTTTTTGGATATCAATGTTTCAGTCAGTGGTAATATATAGCTTAGCTACTACCATCCACTACAAGCCTACTGATTCACATAGTTACATTGTATTTGTTATTTTCATCTTCTCATCCCTCACATGTTAAAACACCAATCATTATTTTACTCTAAATTCCTTAGACTTCGCCATTTGTGCACAATGAATCTTACTTTAACTCTAAGTTTGAAGAGATACACCAGTTCTTTGTCGAGCATGGTTATTCCACCTCCATTGTAACAAGTGCATGCATTGGCCCACACCCACAACATTGACAGAGAATCGGCTCTATACTGCCATCCGAACCAGAGACTGAAGAGAGAATTCTGTTTCCATTAATTTACCATCCATCCAATCTCCATATCAAGAAAATCATCCACAAGTACTTCACGATCTTACAGAATGATCCCAAGGACCGCCCTCATTTTTCCACAGCCACTACTATCATTATTCTCTTTTAAGCAAGTCAAGAAACTTCGGAATTCCCTGGTCAAGGGATCACTACAGCTCAATCTTCAACCAGAAACTTTTAAATGCCCCAGGAAACGATGCAACACAATCATGACTGTGCTTTGATTCACAAAAACTGCCACACTCATTTCAGGACCCATAGCTCTCTTAAAGTGCCTCTAACTTTTTGCAAATTTTATAGCTACAGAACCTCTGAAAAGGTTTGAGTACTTCTGAGAAGAAAGTTTTGGTTTACAGTGAATACTTTATATTATTTTTACGCTTGTTTGAAATCGTGTAAATGTGACCTTTGTGACATTTCCTGACCCATAACTGCGTAAGTAAAAGCCTGGGTCAATACCTGTATAGATGTCATCTCATTAATGCATTATTCTCAATGGTGCCTTTCTATCACAACAGCATCGATGCATAGAAAATAAATTATACACAGTTTGCGAGTTGTTAGTAAAGAAAAAAGTCATTTTAGTCAACATGATTGTTAAGTATTTCTTGAAATGATTGCAAAGCCACATTAATTATGTGATGTGTCAAGATGACGTACATACACTGGTATCAAGGTAACTTTTCGGAGGTTCCGTAGCTATAAAAATTGCAAAAGGGTTATAGGCACTTTAAAGTTACTTCAACTATTTTGACTGTATGTCTAGCAATGTTATTTATTGTATCACCTGCACACTAAGTCTTTGTAACAAATTCTACATCGGAGAAACAGGGCAAAGATTAGGAGATCGATTTTGCAAATACTGGCTAGATGTTAGGACTAACAGCAAGGATCTCATCAAACCAGTCGCTCACCACTTTAATCTTCCTGACCATTGTATCGATCACATCACTATATGCGGCATTTCTCTTTATCAAGGTACCATGGAAATCCATAAATGCAAAGAACATACTTTTTTTTCAAATTAGGCAATTTGGCATGATTTAATTTCATAATTTTTGTATTCATTCATACTTAGATCAGCATGTTTCATTACTTTATTCATCAACACTATTTATTTTATTGCAGCTATTAGCATTTCTATTGTTGGCGCAATTTCCTTTGATCCGCCTATATGTAATTGATACAAGTTCATGTTTCGTCGGTGCTAATCATGCACTCAACACTATATAAACCGTTTCCCATGCCCAAAATTCCCTCTTTTGCTCTGACAAAGACGTCAGCTGCCACCCTCTCCACAAGGCAGTTAGCATAGCTTAATTGACTTTTAGTTGATTATACCAGTGTTTACCTTCCCCTCTAAAGCAGATCAACACTAGGTTTTACAGGAACCAGTAACCCATCGTATTTAAAGGAATAAATTGGTGATAACAAGCCAATAAAAATCCCGAAGGGCTGTGTGCAAAAAGGGCATAAGTGTCTCCTTAGAGCACATTCTAAATTCTCCTTCAATTTGTTTACATTCTAAGGGAGAATTTTGATATTAAGATCACCAGTAAGATAAAAATAAGAAAATATATATAGAATTATGAATTACAAAATATGAATTGTAGAATAATATACAATAAAAATTAATGCAATGTACATTGTAATATCTGGTTGGTTTATGCGACTCATAAGTGCTGGGAAGAAACTGTGCTTGAAATAATCAGTATTACACTTAAAATGAGAAAGATTATTGCTGTTGCCAAAATCCCAGCCGTGCGTGCTCAACCTTGTCCGAGGAATGAGGTAGGCAAGCTTTGAGTCAAGTTTGCATTCTGATTATTTCCAAGACCTTTGGGCACAGGCATTGTCTATTGTCATCCAGGTGAGGGCAACCAGTGACAGACAGAGCCTCTCTGTATGACAAGTATGGATGAATTATCTGCAGAGCTCTCTCCTGTATAAGCTCAATTATTTTGGCAAGGTACAAAGTCATGTACATGTAGGAATTTTTCATTTGCAAAAACAGCTTAAAATTGCACTGAAAAGTGTTGTAAAGTCTTCATTTTTTGCCCTAATGGCAAACACATGCTCAGTTTTATGCACCTTAACTCGTAGGTTTGAAAAATTACCATAAATTGATAGTAGCTCAAAAATCTGTGGAGAATTTAAGAATTTAGGATTTTGATGACTTGATGATGTCATCACACTACAAGCCTTTCCATAGGAGTCACCTTGAGAATAATAATTATTATTGCCTGCTCTTTAATTTTCTGGGTTTTGCAAGGCTGCAAACTTTCCTTAGCAATGGCCTACAAATTGAAGATTTAAATAAATTATGTCAATGAGCCCTTAAAATATAAGGATTCATCAAGTTTAAAAAAGAAATTGGCACAAGTACACAAAACTGTGCTTGGATTTTTATGCCTTTCAGAAAACATGCTGGGCTGTTCTGTTATAATATTTACACTGAAACATCATCTATTACATGCAAGTGGCCCGGGTCTAAGACCAGATGTAGTAATTTATTTTTAGAAAAATACCAGAATGAGGAAAGAAGAACTACATTGTAAATAAAATTATATCCAGGGTATTAACACAAAAAGAACAACAAAGTCTTGGTTGTCAGGCTCACACTGCTGGCTGTTAATGAGCTATTGCAACACAAATAATTTACATTCTGAGAAAAACTGCTACAAATAGTAGAGGTAGGGCAGGCTGAAGGTACACCTTTGAGTGGTAAAACAGAATAAATCAAATCAAATCAATAAAATATTGATTAAGAAAGTAGTTTGAAATAATTATCTGAAAAGACTTAAACATTAGACAGGTTTGAAAATGTGTATTTCTTACCGTCTCATACCACTCTAGATTGCCAGTCCAAGCCAGTGCCCTTTGGTTTCCAGCCTGAGGGGCAGCTTCAGGCACAGGCTGCATTGGACCTACAGCAAACTGAACCCCTTGCTGTTGAGCCCTGTTTCCACAGGCAACCTGTGAAGACAACTAAATGTGGATTTTTTCATGAACTGATGCCAACATGTACATCATTGTATGTATGAATGTTTTTGTAGTTCTGTCCCGGTAAAACTTTCATAAACTACATGTAGCTACAGGGTATTCATGAATTGTTCATGAATAAGGGTTCATGAACATTCATGAAATAGCTCATGACTTGTTCACAAATATTTATGGTTATTTAAATGGCCATATTCATGAAATATAAGGGTACTGACCAGGGATCAAAATTAGCAGTAGCAAGCTACATGTAGCAGAATGCTAGTTTATAAATTAATGATTTTGCTCGTGAAACTTATTTAGAGTAACAATGTTAGTCAGAAACAGTTACTGTAAAGCAAAGACATAAAAGCTAATGGAGACATTTTTAGCTAGTTTGGTTTAATAGCAGTTTTATTTTTATAAATAAATGTAGCATCTACAAATAGCAGTTTCAGCAGTATTGACTCATTCCAAACACCTCACTTCAATGTAATGAAGCGGCATTGAAACCATCATTCTTGCATGACACCAACACCCTCTAAACAAGCACATTCACTAATTTAGATACAGTTTGAATAGCGCTTCATTACATCGGAGTGAAGTGTTTGGGTCAATACTGCTGAAACTGTTATTCGTAGATGCCACTGTAATAAAAATATAAGCTATTCTTACTTTGCTTAAGCTTGAAAATATGAAAATTTGTACTAGTATCACGATTCACTGATTATTTTTGTTTACTTTTGAGACGCCAATATACATGTAACCTGGTATTGGCATCTCAGAATACCAGCCTCTGATTGGCTCTTGCACGAGCCCTTACAGTCACATGGCTTCCGGGTCAAGTTCAAAAGTCGCATGGTTTGTTCAGCAGCATTTTTATTGAGCGCGTCGTGGCAAGATTTCGGCAACCGTTTCAACATTAAATCGTTGTAAATTACTAGATAAGGATTCTTCAATCATAAAGGTAAGGTTGGCATTTTAGTTTTCTAACACTAATATCAGCTAAAAGTACAATTTTCACCGTCTCAAAGCAATAAAATTGCAAAAGTCATTCAAATCAAGCCACAAAGTCAAAGCAATGTTCGTAAATACATTGTAAATGAAAAGGATTTCTTTCAAAGAAAAAAAACACACTTCTTTTAAAATTAGATAAACCTTAAATTCGAAATCACTTAATATCATTTTTGAAACTTGTGTTTATTTGACAAGAAATAAGAGATTTCAAAACATGTCGCAAAAGTTTTCACCACTGAAGCCGTGAAACCGTTGCCTTTTGAGAATTGAAATTACGATCAGCATGAGTTTGGTGCTTATAAATTCTCTTCTTTCTTTTAACAATTCACGACTTAATTGTTGAATTGTGATACAAAACTAATTACAAAACTAGTCGCTGCGCGACTCCGCCCAATACGGAATATATTTTCTCTCAACTGGCCAGCAATATAATTCGGTATCGACGTCTCAAAAATCGCAATTAGTTTATATAATGTGGGAAACCTGTACTCCAAAATAATTTTATAAGTAAACATGTTAGAACAACATTAAATTACGACATTCGCCTTATTCAAAGGACACAGCCATATCATTTTTTTTAAACAAGCCTGTCAACTCGGATAGGAATGCAAAGCACTTCCTATAAACAGAATGAAATTTGGAGAAATGTTATGGTTAACACAAATGTACATGAATTTGACTTACACTTGTAATCATAATAGGCCTTTTGCGGGTAAGAGTCACGTTCTGATATACGTGTAATTATCACTTCAATAACCAATGAATTGCGCCTGTGATCCCATGGAAAGGATTTACTGGATGCAATATTATTCAAATATTTTCTGTATGGGATTATCGGCAAACAAACTTCAAAATGCTGTTTTAGAAATATTGACAATCAATTGGAGGTTTTGCTTGAGTAACACTATCAATCTCATACAAGGTCAGATTTTTTGCCATCCACGTGATTGCATTCCTGCAATAGGCCCATTATTATGGCAATTGAAATGTCACAAGGACCTTGTTATCAGATGTTGAAGTCGTGGTCGTAACATTGCTTGAAGTTGGCATGGAAACACTGGTGAAAATACCCCCTCTTCCTGGCTGGACTGCCTTCTGTAGTGTTGGTATTGGCAATGTGGATTGGGAATTAACTGTCATATAATTAGTGACTGCAGTAATATGGTCTGTCACTGCACTTCCCTGGGGAGGTTTATTTGGCTTGGTTTGCTTACGAGTATGTTTGATTTCAGGAGTTTGTTCTGAAGATAAAATCGACACAGTTAGTAAAATTACTTGGAAATGTATGGAAATGTATGGAAAAGCACATAAAATTATATAGTAGGCCATTCTAGCAGCTCAATCCTCGATTAATCAACTGACCAATCGACCATGCTTGATCATCGTAGACTACAATACATTTTGGTTGATTATGCTCGATCACGGTTGATTATGATCAACTAAGCTCAATCACTGTTGATCAAACATGACTTTCTCTCTTCTAAAAGTTATATTGTCAAGTTTCAAGGAAAATGAATGCTGGAACGACTGTAGTCGATCGTCGATTATGGTTGACTACGCTTGATCCAAAATTGAAGGGTTCCGTGCAATAATGGTGTAAGTGGCTTTGATCAAATGTGAACTTCTCCCTACTCAAGTATAAGAAAATAAGTAAATGTGCTTGGGAGAAATTTTATGTTGATCAAAGTCACTTATGTTGTTCTTGCACAGAGCCCTTCAATTACACATCAAAATGTTATGCCAGTTGTCAAGTTTCAAGGGATTCTTTGCATCAGATTCTTTGCATCAGTAAAGATGTTTCCTTTTAAAAGTAATATTGCATGTAGTATTTCTGTCCCAACACCTGGATGTCAAAAGGATGCTTGCAGATGTGTAAAGCTGCATTTCTCTCATTTTAGTTGTTGTATTAAATTAGAAGCATGTTTACTTACTATTAATTTATTCCTTCATTTAAGTTTTAAGTTACACTGAAATGAAGTGCATCAGTATTAATAACTAGGATTTATTTACTATTAATTAGACTATGATCTCTAAGTTTCTATTCTATCAGCCATAGAAACTGAGAGCGAGACAGCTAGTCCAATTGTTTTATTAGTAACCCGAGTGAACTACATTCGTAGGGAGGGGGCCCGGAGGGGGTACTCTACCCAAAGTTGGGTATGGGTGTGCCACTGGGGCTCTGAAACCCTTACCCTGTTTAAGACAAAACTCAAATTCCCATACCCTGTTCAAGACAGTGTTAAAATTTTATATCCCTCTATAAGACAAATAACAAATTATCATCAAGCACTAGACTTCTCATTAAGAGGATTTCGAAAGTGCTATCAAAACATCAAAAAGATATGAAAACCCTGTTCAAGATCTGTCGATGTGAAAATGGATACCCTGTCTAAGACCAGAAACTCCAAAACCCACACATTGTCCAGCGGATCATCCCTGTATAGTCCATATATGGGAGTACTCCCCCCCGATATCATTGTTATCATCATGTGTGGAATATCACTTCACACACCAAAACTATATTGTCTGATTTGCTCCTTTTTACCTTCTAATGTTTCTACAAAAATATGTGAAAGCATGACCTTTAAAAAGGGGTAACATCATCTTGAGCAAATTTGTTTGATTGTGACTTGGTTTAACAGGTTTTAAAGAAAATATTTTAGGTTATTTTGCTTATCTTCAAAATTATAAATAAAAATGCTCACAGGGCAGTTTTCATGTAATAAAAGGTAAATTATAATTATATTACATGGCTGGTTGGAAATACTGATTTTATCTTCTCATTTGGCTAAAGTGAACAAGTTGCACCATAAATATGTTGTCGGAAAAGCCTGGTTTCCATATAATCGTCTCAGTCGTAAGAATAATCTCTGTGGCTTCAGAATTTGCCAAGCGATCAGAACGATTATATGGAAACACTCCTGGGGCGATCGCGGACGATCCTCATGACAGAAACGACCCGATCGTCCCGATAGAATTGAGTTCTATCCTTACAACAGAGACAATCGGAAGTGGTTTTTTTTTTTATGGAAACCAGTTGCAGACGATCCTTACGACAGAAACGATCGAAGCTATCCCAGAATGCACATCTTACTAGATGCACATTTTCAAGATGGCGGCGCGTGTCGAAAGTTCAATCGCAGGATTTATGCAAGAAGTGCAGTGATACGAATGCCTGTATGATACATTTACTAAGGGCTACAAAAACAGGCAGATTAGAGAAAATTGCTGGTCCAAATTGGCTGAAAAGTTCAATATGATGGCCGCAGAAGCCGAGAAAAAGTATAAAAACATTCAAACTTCTTAATTATGGCCGATACTTGAAAAAGCGCAAAAGCGTTCCATCTGGTTCGGGAAGCGATGCTGTGTCTATCCCAGGCGAGTTTGCGAATTTGGAGTGGCTAGACCAATACATTAGCCACAGGAGAAGCATTACTGAATCGAATATGCTGCAAAGAAGAAAAGACAGATATAATGAGTACACTATTTTCATCAATATCCAACTACATGTATCTACAACGTAGTAAGAATACGCTATTGACAAATTTCGTTCTAACATTGGAAAGCTACGTGATATCAAGAGCGTAGCGAGTATGTACGCACATATGCACACTTTGAGTTTTAGACGAAAATTCCCTATTTGTACTATCAGCTGGATTTTACTTTGAGACAAAAATTCCCTGTGGAAACCATTCGTCAAGTACTGTCGGTAAACTGTCGGTAAGCTGTCGGTAAGCTGTCGGTAAGCTGTCGGTAAGCTGTCGGCCGACCACTTACCGACAACAAATTTACGGTGCAACTTGTTCACTTTAGCCAATATCCTATATACATAGTACTTTAGTAAATAACTAGGTTTTTCCCCACTCAGATAAAATTATTTGGTGGATATCACTCCCCAGGGGGTGAGGTACTCCCACATATAAATTATTTAGGCTGATTTAAACTAAGTTTATTCTTTATATATTTAAAAAAAATAACTTGGGATCTTAACTCAGGACTTTAAGTCAATCTACTTTAAATATTTTGGGATCAAACCAAATGATTTGTACTCTGCTTAAACAAGGACCTGCAATATAAATATACATGTATGTACATGTATAAGGCCTCTGCCAGGCACTATCACACCTTCAGTTGTCACTCAGCCTTTGTCAAGTAGAGTCAACATCTACATGTATATTCAAAGCTGACTGCATGCAACATGTGATGCTCTGCCTGATTATCTTGTTATTGCACAAAATTCAAATCAAATACTTGAATGTTAAATGACTGTGTAAAATAACACTACAGAGTCTGTAAATTATGGTTCTAAAACACCATTAACAGGCATAACTGAGCAACATTTAGCTTCCTGCTGTTTGCTTTTTTAGCTTATTTAATTTTAGCATCAGCAATTTAGTATTCTCACAGGAGAGAACTGATAACTTGCTTAGTTGCTTCACTATTCTGAATTTTAATTTCAAATCCCAAAGGTTGAGAAAAGGGGAGGAGCAATCCCTTTTATATTGCAGGTCCTTGTTTAAATTATCCTTCTAATGACATTTAAAGAAACTGGTAACATACATGTACCTTCATGCAGATTTTGTACACTGGACACATCAGCCATTCGTCCACCTGGACTCCCTCCAGTTGAGGCCAATGGTGATCCATTGTTACTTATAGCAGATGCCCTTGTAGGAGTTGGCTTTGGCTCTTTTACAGATTGTTTAACTGACTTGTGAGAACTGGTCTCAACCATTAAATTATGGGGCTGATCTGCAGAACAAGAATCGGAAATAATCAGAATAAAACATTGTTGCAAATGCGAAGGGAGTCAGGTGATTCCTACCCTTTGGTTTTGTTAGTTGCGGTGAGGAGTGGACTCCTGGCAAGACAAGGCCTTGTATACACACCATGTGATGTACATCCTTAGCACACTCTTTAGATATCATTGCCTTATTTTCATCTCGCAATGACTGTGCAAAAAAATAAATCAAATACAGTCTAAAAATTGTATACATATTTATGAATACTTTGTTAATTTGGATATAAATACATTGTACACCAAAACTCCTCAAAATAATTGTGCATTTCTTGTATCAACAGATTGAGACTTTGTGACCTGACTTGAGACTTGCTTGTTAATGTTATAAAATAATGCAATTATTAGTAACTGAGTTTCCTTATTAGAACCTAGATTGAGATTTTGTTAACCGACTTGCGCATGGAGACTTGCATGATGTTAATTAATATTCAAATTTCGTGCATTTTACAAAATCCAAGCAGGTGATTAGCTAATGAGTGCATTTCATTGGTGAACAAAGTACTCGACCCAGATCCTCTCTTACCTACAGGAAGGGAAACCCAATACATGTGAGCCAGCCTGACTTCGCTATAACGTGTTTGGACGGCTTGGATAACCTCATTCCAATTGCATATTTATCAGTGAAAATGGCAGACAATTACTAGAAACTAAGGTAACGGCAGGATTGAACTCTGTCTCCTGTGCATAATTGTTTGTTGAAATTGGCTGATTTGCAAGCACTGAAGTACAACGAGTCAACATGATTGTAGTAGACCTACTGAAGAAATGGCTTTTATTTCGAGACCTTACTCTGTCAGTAAGAGGAGAATGCAGTGGATGGTTCAAAAACCCAGGATTTTTGATTTGGAAAATTCAAGCTACATGTACATGTAAGAGTACTGCAAGCAATCATCTGACTGTGCAAAATGTCATTAATTATGCATGAGGTTTTGAATACAGTATAACATTATAGCCTCACCTAAAATGTCTGTATTAAGAGGCCCCATATTAAAGTGCCTATGAAGCTTATTTTTTTATTTTAGATATCAATTCTACATCAAGTGAATAGTAGAATGGTACCATATATCTTGCTTTGAATGCTGTGCCGCTGAGTTAAGGAGGTTTTAATATCCAAAATGCTAATTACATGACGTCAGGGGAGGCATCAATTATTATACAATTTTTTTTGTTACAATTAAACAATTTTTTTTAATTATCAGTGTTATACCCATGGTTGAAATAAACTGATTTTAGAAATTTGTTTTCCTATATCAGTAGAAACGCCCATTCACAACCACTAAGAAGTGATTGCAGATGCCTCCCCTGACGTCATGCAATTAGCATTTTGGATATTAAAACCTCCTTAACTCAGCGGCACAGCATTCAAAGCAAGATATATTGTACCATTCTACTATTCACTTGATGTAGAATTGATATCTAAAACAAAAAAATAAGCTTCATAGGCACTTTAAGCAGTCTCCCTCTATTTAGCAGTCACCTTAAAAGTGCCAAAAAGTTTTGAGTCAAACAAAATAAATGTATCCTGTATTCAACGGTCACCCAACCATTCCCCAAGGGTGACTGCTTAATACAGTTTTGATTGTATGAAGTTTGATTTTTGGTGGACATTGGACACCATGCATAGAGACCTAACTACCGTACTTTAATGCGATGGGCTAACATTACCATATCAAAAACTTTTTGTAGGGCAGGAAACTTCCTTGGTGAAATGATAGAAAGGTTGATGTTGTGCTCCTGTAAAAACAAAAGCATAAACAAATATTATGTACATGTACATGTAGCATAAAGAGCCACTCTCGACCATGATCCTTTTCACGTCTGGTACGCCTGCATGTATCACAGAAAATGGTGATTCAAGCATTTTGAATAGCTACATGTAGCAGTCCCACAGAAAAATGTGGCATAATGAAATCACAGATGTACAAAATAAGAGGTGCTCAAGGGATCATGGCCGAGAGTGCCTCTTTACGTTATTAGTTATTCATCATGTATGTAATGATTAAGGTCCTCAGCTACAAAATGGACAGTCATGTAAAGTAAACACTGCACCATAATCAAGGGTGACTTATTTTTATAAATTTATATTATAACCTCATTTATCTATAGATACTTATTAATGTGCACTCTGATCAATTGGTTGAAACCTACAATAATTACTGAATGAATTTGCGAGAGTGTGGATCACATAAATGTATGGCTTCCTACATTGTATCTGGCGGATAATGCAATATTATTCCTCTGATTGGTCTGTGAGATGATTTGTAGATCACAGAAAATTATTGACACGTCATGTTTCTATAAGAATTCAAAATCAATATTGAAGAAATGCCATATTTTGCTACACAGCTCATGTTTTCTATATCTTTTCTTGTTTTACATAGGATGCTTCATGCAGCCATGTGTTTGTCAGAGTTCCACAAGTTTTGATAACTATCTAAGGGGCCCTTGGGCCCCCTGTTGCAGTTTACTACCTCCCGGTTAGCTCAGTGTTTATAAGCTCTAGTCCCTCCCGGTTAGCTCAGTGTTTAACCTCTAGTCCCCCCTGGTTAGCTCAGTGTTTATTATTAGCTCTAGTCCCTCCTGGTTAGCTCAGTAGTTAAGCTCCAGTCCCCCCGGTTAGCTCAGTGGTTAAGCTCCAGTCCCCCCTGGTTAACTCAGTGGTTAAGCTCCAGTCCCCCTGGTTAGCTCAGTGGTTAAGCTCCAGTCCCTCCTGGTTAGATCAGTGGTTAAGTGCCAGTCTGTTGTGCAGGAGGTCAATGGTTCAAACCCTAGCTGAACCAACACATAGGGCCTTAAAATATATAACTGAGTAGATGGTGCTGTCTTCGTGAATCAATGTCATTCATGGACTACAAATGGTTAGACCTTCACAACTTCCCAGATAAGAACGTAAAATCATAGCTCCCATGTCAGCCTCAAGTTTATCAGTTTCACCAGACTGTCACGAGTTACCAACATTAAATATTCCTTTACCTTTAACCTGGTGTCCTTTCTATTTGTTATGGGTCCCAGCAAGTATCTATCTATCTGTCTGTCTACCTGTAACTGGTATGTACAATATACATATGTGTACATGTATGTATTATAATAATTATACATCAAACACAAAATGGTGGATTCTGAGCCACATGAGGATTCTCAAGGTGGTAAAGAATTCTGGGTTGGACCTTTAGAGGCTTCTCTTTGATTGGCATGCATCCCTGGGATGCACTGTGGTGAAAAAGTGTGCATCCTTTTGAATTTTGTTTGCATAAAAGATGCAGAGCTGTGCATTAATGTTAACTCTGAGAACAGAGCAAACCCAGTTCTATTTGTTAAATAAAAATGATTCGCTTTTTTAATTGTTTATTATCAATGAATGAATTAATGAACACTACAAAATATTGGCAAGTACACCCATTGCAAGTGAAGAAAGGACTAGGTTCTAATGATATGCCAGGGTTGTTGACAGGATTTGTGGGTAAGGTCAGGCAAAATCAGAATTGGGAAAAAAGTCAGAAAAAAAGTAGGGAAAATAATTGGGGATAAGCTCGGTAAAAGTCAGAAAACAAACAGGATTTTTTTTCAAGAATCTGAGGGTAAGCATGTTTATATTTGAACCCTTTCACTATTATTTATTTACTAGACATGTTTCGGCTCAATTAGTGAAATCCTGAGTGCTAACTCAACCTCCCCCCTCAGTTCAAATTTGGCTAGCCCTGGTTCGTTATGCACTGCTGACCTTTTAAGCCAAGGCTCAATCTTTCCCCACAATGCCATTCGGAAGAATTCTATGGGGCCTTCGCAGGTAGGTTCTCCTGTAGGGTTTTGAATGAAATCTGCTCTAATTTTGGACAAATAAGCCACTGTAAAGAGCCAGAGGCCATCATTAAGACTGAGGACGGCTGAAAAGTACTTTGCTTGCTTTTAGTAGGCTTTGTGAGGGGATTTTACTGGGTTTCTGCTTTGAGACACATAAAAAAATTCTTCAATGAAAATAATAGTTGAAATTCTGCAGTTGTGGTGATTTCCCCCTGCTAAACCTATTACATGTAGGATGTGTTTTGTCACTTTGAAGCAACAGCTTGGGTCCAAATCACCACTCTTGGTTGTAGGGGCAAATGACTTCTCACAAAAACTCTACATGAGTCTCAGGGGAGACCATTGTCATTTTATTATTATTACCCAGCATGCAATTGGAGGTAGGAGCTGGAAAATGTGGTAGAGTGAACTGCAGTGTAAACATGGCAGAGTTCACAGTCACTTGGTGTGTTGTGCAAATAAACCTGGTGGTTGGAAAGATTTAAAAGAAGGTACTGTAATGACTGAGTGCTGATTTTGTGTTTGCTTTTGATTTCAAGTGCGAATGGGAAGGATTTTGTGATCCCTGTTATATAATGTACATGTAGCTGTAGCTTTTAAGTCATTCATCCCTTGAAATAATATCACAACATCGTATTTCCTAGTTACATGCTTCAAATCAATCGTTACAGCCAGTTCAGGAGCGAAAGGGTTAACGTAACCCAGTGAGTGACAACCAGTGGCTAAATTTATTCGACTTGATACAGGAGTGAAGGGTTGGTTGGGGGAGGGGGGAGGGCAGGAGGGCAGCAGTTCCTTGGGGAAGAATGGCACCCCTAATTTGGGTGGGTGTAGCACTGTGTACAGCCTACCGTCTCCCCTCAAAACTCGGGAAGGGATGTCTGTGCTACACTGTCGTTAATCATGTTCCAGCATAATTTTGCATAAAAGTTAAAACTCTCCACACAGCCCGACTGTTGCCCTGTATCTCGATTTTCATTGGCCGAGAAAATCGAGACGATAAACATTGTAGATTTCACATTGTTCATTTCCTATTGTTAACGGCAAGACAAAAAATTAATTCCCTTCTTCGCTAGCCTGTACACAGACCTCCGTAATCCCTTCAAAGGAAGGGATTTGTAGATCTTTCTTTCCTTGAGGGAGTTGAAGATTGGATGAACTCGTGAGTTTGAGAACCATGTTAGCTAGAGGGTAACTGGAAGTTGCGCTCGTAGCGACTGGTCTGACCGCCGAGACTATTGATATTGCTTCTGGTTGATCATCTCCCACAGCCACTCTTTTCTTTTTGAAGAACTACACGATATCTGAAGAGTTTCGTTTGTTTCCTGCAAATTCTTTATAAGCGCTCTTCTCTTCTTCAAAATTCCTAGGCACTTCCTGCATATATGTTGGCCCCACTTTTCATTTGGAATTCAGGGAGAATTTTTTTTTTCCCAGACTTTAAATGCGAGCACAGGCACAAAATAGCAATTCATCACAATACAATTCCAAACCGCAGGAAAACCAGAGCTCGAAGGTCAAGAGCACCAGCCAATCAGCGACTGGTTACCGGTACAACATTCCTGTAACTGTCCACGTGACCTAGAACACGATTAATGAATCCATAGTACAGACCTCCTTTTCCTTCCTTATGAAGGGATTACGGAGGTCTGTGTACAGGCTACACTGGGTGTTGTTGTCAATATTAGCCACATACCTTAGCCATGATGCCTGCCAACTGTTCTACAGTCTTGTTTAGGTAACTTAGACATTCCCTACTTGGCTGTGGGTAAGGTGGAGAGTTACAGACCACCACACAATTACGCTGAGCATTTACACTGCCAAAAGAAACATCACAGATTTGTTATAACAGCTGCATAAAGTGATTTACAGTAAGTACAGTACCAAGATCAAATAAAAGCATCATTCAAAGAAATCACCAGCCAGGGTCTAGTTTTTAAATAAAGCTTCAATGGAAATCTGAATTCTGTCTTATAAAGTTTATTATTATTGTTATTATTATTATTTTGTTTTGGAATATTTCATATAATTATATTTTCTAAACCCAATTTCTGGGTGATTTTGGGAAAAAAAATATTTTTTCATTTTCTCTGAGTTGTTACAAGATACAATGATACGGAGATACCAATATTTTACCATACTACTGTACATGTACATGTAACTACTATACAGCTCATTATTTTGGTTTCTCTCTATACCCTACCTATAGACAGAATATGAGTGAAAATTTGTTATACTTAATTGTACCATGATAAATCCATATTGTTTGATTCTCACACTGAGACACTCTAATGAAACTCCTGTGTGAGCCAAATATCAATCAAGTCAGACGGCCCAACTCAAAAGCTCTGCTACTTTGGACAAAAAAAGGAATAATTATCCTTTTTCCTTATATTTGATCTTTTTCTCTCCTGTATGATCAACTTCAGATAAACAGTCATGTACATTTGTATCTTATATAAAAACAGGTAAACAAATTCTAAACAAAGACTCCTAATTAATTAATTATTCTGTTGTGTATGTGGTGAGTGTAGTTGTATACAGTTTATTAATTCATAGGTAGTTGTATTAAATTTCAAAAGAACAAGACAGCTTTTGGGTTGGGATTGTTGTTTGAAATAGGTGAACAATTATCACAAACAGTTCTGCTCGAAAGTAATGCAACATTTTGGGGTTTCAGACATCTTACTGTTCACTTAGATTGAAAATTCTCAAGCAAATTTTTGTAGTGAAGAACAATATTTTGTGCAGTACTAGACAGAGTACACCAAGAGTTGTAATGAAAAGTTTGGTTGTGATAAAATAATGTAAAATGGTGCTGAGTTAATAAGTATTGAGATCTAAATTTATGGAGGTTTATATGGCCAGAATTTCTCACTATTTTATGCATGCTATGGATGATCTAAGAAATTGTGGTATTCATTTTACCAAATAAGCAAAACATGGACTGACTAGCCTGATTCTCATAATAAATACAGCCATTTTACATAAGGTCTATACAATCATGTACATTACATGTATGTTAAATCTAGCGAGGAACGTTAATGTTTTTCTTACCTTCCTCGCACTGTTTTCATTTCATCAAAAGCCTGTTACAATAATTTGCAAACATGTCATCAATATCAATGCATGAAAAATAACAATTGGCTGCCAAAAACTAAAACAAACCAGTAGCCAGGTTGAGATACAGTATGCTGGCATTTCTTCAACCTGACTGTTTGCTAATTTTAATATTGGGTAGCCAATCACGCTGTTTTCTGCAACACAAAACTAAATTTATAATGTACATTTGTATTTTATTTCAAAGTTTTAACAAATTATGGAAAAGAAAATAGGAAAAATAATTGAAAGAAAAAGTTAATAATTATATTCTGCTCTCATGCACATCCACAAGTTAAAATGTTCAGAATCAGTTAAATGCAGTCAAAGGATATTTTGAAGTGGCTCAAGTGTGGGATTTTGTGCATCCAAAATGAAAATAATATTATTGTATCATAGGAAGCAATGATACACTCTGGATACACTTCTTGTTAACTTATGACAAGAAGCAACATTAGTATATACAACACAGGAACCTACAAAGATCATGCAATTTGATAGAATCACTGCAATGAAACAATTATCCACCTGCAGAGCAAATCCAAGCCCTTCTGCCAGTAAACTGCATTCCTGTCCACCACCTCCATCAAATCTGAAACCATTGCAAACACAACACTTTGCTTTATTATTATTATTATTTAGCCATTAATGAATGCATGCATAGCTTTCCTGTGAACAATAACATTGCCCAATATTGGACTAAACTTTGGTAATCAGTCTAAGTTCTCCATCTCTGGACCATAGTGAAAAAGGTAAAAGAGGGTACACCACATGTACACTGTAGGTCATGTTACAGTAGCCAATCGATCGACTGTGGTTGACTGTTGTCGGCTTATGGATCAACTGTCGTTGAGCGACTGATCTGCCATTCTACGGCCCCAACCAACAACAACAACAATACTTTATTTCACACCTGTAATTTACAATGAATTAAGATAAACATCTAATTAAATTAGGGAGGGTATCAGGATACCTGAAATAGCTTTGTAAAAAACTAATTGAGTCAGGTACATGTACCCTGGAACCATTGATCATCAGGACGACAGTGACTGACCGTGATTGGCAGAGGACAATGTTGTCGGTGATCATCATAACACTGTTTCATTGCCTGCAGTTTGCTCATTTGAGAACTACATGTACATAATTCATAACATTAACATTTGAGAATGACATACATGTACATGAACGTTTTGAGAATTATGTAACTCACAACATACATATTTGAGAATGTCATAATGCAAATGAAAATTAATTGCTGCAGCAACTGTTGTACTTTTGATGCAGTGACACTCTTACTCAAATGTCATTGAAATAATTATTCACATACCTTATCTCAGTTAAATCTTTTACAAATTCATGAACATTTCTTGTGTACTTGACAAGCTGTACAGCATCTTCAGGATGGGAAGCTTTAGTGCCATAAACAACCAAGCAATATTGGGTAGGTCCATACTGCAATTAGTAAATAAAACCAAATTACTGGGGTTCAGGTTGAACGTTTAGCAGTGTAAGATGTTGTTGCAACAGTTGATCGCTCTGAGTGAGTGATGTTTCTAGACACAATTTCACATTAATTTTTGATTCTGTCATTCAATCTTTTGTCTTTAATCGATATTCAAGAAGGTAGAATACTGTCTTGTACTATTGTGGGCATTTAATAATGTCATCATTTTTAATGGGGAGAAAGTAGTAAAATATTGAGTGTTCAAATCAAGTTTTTCTTACTTGGCATGACTGCCACAATGGACAAAGCCAAGCAGCCAACAGTTGGCAAATTCGTTAGCAACAGTCATGTCAATTTCTACTTACTGGCAATGTGACCAATCAGCCATTGCAATGAACACAATATCAGACCTGTTAAATGCTCCACCTGAATCTGCAGTAGTTCTACATGTATTGATCAGCACTTAAAGTGCCTACAAGCCTTATTTTTCAAATACCAATTCTACATAAAGTGAATTATAGTAGAATGGCACACTATTTCTGGGTTTGAATACCAATGAGTTTTAGAGGTTTAAAAATGCTAATTACATGATATCAGGGTAGGCATTTATAATTAATATTCTTTAAGTATCTGTGTTTTAGTTGTAGTTAGGGAGCGCGTCCAAATATCGGAATCGGTCCTGACCGATTCCGATCATTCAGTAATAGATCCGATTCCGATGTCACTGAAGGTCAACCCGATTGAATCGGTGCCGATAGAATGGGAATCGGAAATAAGTACAGTATCGGTACCGAAAGACTCGGAAGAATCGGAACGGAAATACGTATCAGTCTTTGATCTGTCAGATGACCTTCCAAATTGCTATGTTCAGTACTGCAGCCGCCACCATAACCGATTAAACCTGATCGCTACGCGCTAGGAAAAGCACGGTTTTCTGCATTTGCTTAATAAGCAACCAAACGAACTTTGAAGCGATTGCAAATAGCCGGGGCATTATTAAAATCGTAATGAAAGTTTAATAAAACTTTACTAAAACACGGACTATATAATGATAGATACATCACAGGCAGCCCAGACTCGACATATATTTCCCGCTTTTTGTGTTACCTGTGGTATGTTTCATAAGCGATCTCGGAAGAGTTTACATAATTGCTCCTTGTGAATTCTCTTTTCCGATTCCTACGAAATAAATCTTCAATAATATTTTAAAGTTTGATACTTAATGAAGTTTTGCGAGTGGTTTTGGGGTGATTTGGGGACTTCTAAAGCAGTTTATTAGGCCTCGAAGTTTTGACGGTTGGCTGCGTGTCTACCTCATAGCTACAAATATACACAAGGTATGCAGCTTTGAGCCGCTTTTCATCGATGTCACCTCACTCGCCGCTGAAATTCGACAAGAAATTCAAATCGATTTCGCCTCTGCTTTCGGCACACAAATCCAGACATGTGTAAGCACTTCTCATCCATGTTTCAGGCCAAACGACGTGAAAACGGCCTGAAAAATAAATCCTGAATTCAAGATATATCCATCGCTATGTGATCTGCAGATTGATCGGTCCACAAATCAGTGGTAGACATCGCAGGCGGTGCTTTCAAGATGCAGTTGCCATGCCCACGCATGAGCTCAAACTCAAAGTAAACAAACTCTACTCATGAGAACATGTGATTGTCTTTTTCAGTATATTTCTTAGGTCATTATAAACAAAAATAGCATGATTTGTACGTGATATTTATCACTTGCTGTATTTATGCGGTGCTTTCAAGATGCAGTTGCCATGCCTACGCATCTTGAAAGCACCGCCTGCGATGTCTACCGCTGATTTGTGGACCGATCAATCTGCAGATCACATAGCGATAGATATATTTTGAATTCGGGATTTATTTTCCAGGCCGTTTTCACATCGTTTGACCTGAAACGTGGACGAGAAGTGCTTACACATGTCTTGATTTGTGTGCCAAAAGCAGAGGCAAAATCGATTTGAAGTTCTTGTCGAATTTCGGCGGCGAGTGAGGTGACATCGATGAAAAGCGGCTCGAAGCTGCATACCTTGTGTATATTTGTAGCTATGAGGTAGACACACGGCCAACCGTCAAAACTTCGAGGCCTAATAAACTGCTTTAGAAGTCCCCAAATCACCCCAAAACCACTCACAAAACTTCATTAAGTATCAATCTTTTATTATTGAAGATTTATTTCGTAGGAATCGGAAAAGAGAATTCACAAGGAGCAATTATGTAAACTCTTCCGAGATCGCTTATGAAACATACCACAAGTAACCCAAAAAGCGGGAAATATATGTCGAGTCCGGGCTGCCTGTGGATACATGTAGGAGATTTAAAACAGTGTACTGTAGATCGAAATGTTTGTTAGCTCCGCAAGCGGCGTGGAAATATGCCAGTTTCTTGCTACTTCAATGGTCGTTGTTTTAGTTTTGATATTGACACTTTTTTCTTTGCTTCCCCAACTTCTCTAAATTTCTTCATCGTGTAGCATCATTAAAGATAGGACACATGATATGTACACCAACATTAGCTAGCTGACTAGGAAGCCCGCACGAAACTTCGCTTCTTCGAAATGTCGCTTCGTAATTTCGATCCACTCGGTCAATTCGACCAAACTGAGTTGTAAACTTTATTTGGACTTTGACTAACTGAACTTTTCGGCTCATTTTCGAACGGTACAGGAGGCAACTGTAGAGTTTACTTCAGTTCAGTCAGTATAATCAGGCTAAGAGTAATGTCTCTATCAATTCCAAGCCCGCCCATGCCGCCCATGCCCCCCCGGGCATTTGTGGGGATTTTGTCATTTTGGAATCAAAACGTTGCAAATGCCCCACCGTGGAGCCAGCTAAGTTATGCAAATGCCCCACCCCGTCTACGTATACATGTACTTATTGACTGGATGGGAGGGCCGGACAGGAAAATGTTTGGCTCTCGAGAGGTCATGATGTACAAATTGATCGAGAGCCAAATATCTTCCCATCTGGCCCAACCTACATGTAACTCAGTCAATAAGTTTCATCATGTGACCATTTTCAAATGATAAAACTACAAGCCAAAAATATACCCCCATCATCTAACTTTTGTATATAATTATATGATTTTGCAAGGAGTGTTAATGAGATAATAATAATAATAATGACATTTGTATAGCGCATATACATAAATGTTCTATGCACTTGACAACTACATGTACTAAATAAGTGTAAATATAAATATCTGCGCAGAAATTACATTCAGCTGAAAACAAGACTGATTACTGTGTACAGATTATAGGTAGGCCAAATAAAAGGTAGTGTTTTAGTTTAGCTTTGAATTCATTAACGGATGAACTTTGGCATATATTCAACGGGAGAGTTCCATAATGTAGGTGCAGATACTTGGAAGGCTCGCTGACCATAGGACTTAAGTCTGGCAGTAGGACGGACAAGGCGTAATGTATCAGCTGAGGATCGGAGTGTGCGGGTAGGCTTGTATATAGTTAATAATTCTTGTAGATAGACAGGAGCTACACGTAAGTTATTAAGTGTCTTATATGTTAACAATAATAACTTAAATGTAATACGCTTATTTACTGGTAGCCAGTGGAGTTCTCTAAGGACAGGTGTAATATGATCATTTTTCTTAGAATAAGTTAAGATACGGTCAGCTAACAATGTTTTAAACAAGTACAATGCATTACCATACACGTACCTCATCTCCAAAAAATGATCCACACTGAAGTAGAGGTCCACCATTGAGGAATCTAAAGAATAGGAAGTGAAAAATAAGATATGTTACTCAGAGGCTGCATCTTGATTTTTGATGTCAGGACTGTTGATATACATTGTGTAATACTATGTAGTTGAAATAATGTACAAGTTCACATGTACAGCATTTTTTCTGAAAGCTCTTAAATATTAACATATATACATGTATTTAGGAAAGTAGTTCCTGTTTAGGGTTCCTTTCAATACCTGTAATATTTACTTACTTTTCTCATGTATGCAGTACTGTAAAACTATTAAAGTTTAATATATTGTATGCAGTTGTTGGTTTCAATGTTCAGCAGATACGTTTACTTAGTCAGAGTACTCATCCTCCGTCTTGTTTTTTTCCCTGATTGACAGCAATTTTTTGCAATTTGTTTTGATAGCTTTTTCTATGTTTTTGACAAGACTGATCTAAAATTCCCAGGAAACTTAAATACACAGGGACTATATGTACATGTATATAAACATCACTGACACCAAGAGATACATGTATATTCTACGCAGAATATCCTCAATTATTTGGATAGCTTAGATATTCCAGATGATGGCATGATTTCTGACATCAAAAGACTTGAGGATGATGATTTTGAAGAAATTGAGGATGTACATTTGTAGTATTGATGGAACAGGCTGTTCTACCTGTAAATAATGAACTAAATCTTGGTGTTATCTATATCAAGAATGTGGATATTTTTGGCACTAACCAAAGAGGAAGACCTACATGTACATGTATGTAGAAATCTGCTCATCAGTGGCAGGCTAATAATAAATCTCATTTCTTTTATCTATAAACATACATGTAGCCTACAAATACAGAAGTCATGGATATTAATTGCCCTGGTTCAAAACAAATTGTTCAAACCAGTGTTCAGAATTGCCCCACAACAGATACATGTACAAGCAAGAGTGTAGTTGACCAAATGGAAATAGAAGGCAGCTGTACATTTGACCACAATTCTTTGTTAACCTACATGTAACACAGTCAAAACAACACATAGAAATCCTCTATTCTCTTCACTGACAGTACATTGGCAACAGCCCTTGTACTGACTTGTCTTTACGATTTAAAAACTCTCTACTGCAATTTTAACAAATTTAAAGTTTTCCACATTCACAGGAATAGTAGTTTAATAGTAAATAAGCAATTTTATTATATTTTAGATAATTAATTATTATTATTATATCTTTCAATATGTTGACGTTTTTAAATACTTAGAATTAGTATAATGTACCTCATATTATTTATAATAATTATTGTATTCTAACAAGGCCTCTATGGAAGTTAGTGCTATATGTACACGTAATGCTGTTAGAGACACCATGTATAAACAATAGCCTGCATAGCCAGGCATTCAGGGGGAATGGAGTGAGAGAAGAAAATAATATACCCTTATGGATCAATGCCAACTATACTTTGACAGCTTGGCCAAGCCCAAATTTAAAACCACCACATTCCTACTTTGCTGTTATTGGCTACTTTAAGCGTGCACTCTGTTTGAAAATGGCATAGTGATGGTTACCAGTACATATGGTTGCATCAGGAGCGTATACATGCGACTTTTCACAAATCACAGGCAAATCCTTCCTCTGCAGTTTTCTTTAATATCAACTACATGTAAGTGCTAGAAATATGTAGACAAAGTTAGGTTGCATTTACGTTAGAATTTGCATTTTACATGCAAAACATATGAAGGTGTTGAAACGTCACACATGACTTCAGCCAATGGGAATTTATCTGAAGGTTTTGGTCAATGAATTTGCAAAGAATAGGGTTGTTGCAGGCACTTTTTCTTCTCTCGCACCATTCTTCCTCTTAACACCTGGCTTTGCAGGATAAAACAACAATAAACCAAAGGCTTAAAGTGCCCCTAAACCCTTTTGCAATGTTTATATATACAATGTATGAAACTTTGAAAGGCTTTGAATACTTCTGCAAAGAAATTTGTGGCTTACAGAGAATACACTATGTTCTATGCTTGTTTGAAATGGTGAAAACCTCATACCGGGTAATATCAAAGTGCGCTTGTACAATTAAGGCTTTTGTACTGCCAATTTTACAATATTGCAGCAGTGTGTGGCACTTTTGTGGAGCCAGAAATGCAGATACATGTATATGTAAGTTGGAGTTGCTAAATAAGCAAGTACTATGGCTTGCCCTAAATGACAGGTCTAGTACATATAGTGCCCTATTGAAGAAGAATATAATAATACTGGTACATCCTTATTCAGTAGAAGAGTTCAGGACATGCTTATCTTATTGTGCAAATGTCTCCATAATATAGCCCTTGCATATACCTTAGATCCTTTTTTACATTACGCTCAAGTAACTACAATTTGAGGGGGATTATGAAGCTAAAAATACTGCCAGTTAAAACCACGTTTGGTCTACATTCTTTTAAATACGTGGCTGCAAAACACTGGAATGAACAGGATGACAACCACTTTTAAAGGGATACCCGAGTGAAAAACACATTGGGGCTCAAAAGAATCTTCAACATGTTCTTTGTTCAGAAAATGTATTAAAATTTGATCAAACGTTTTTAGTATTAAGAACGAGCACCTCAAAGTTGGCCCCGCGAAGACATGGGCGCCACCATCTTTGTTTGCATTTACGGAAGTGACGTCACTTCGTCCCACCAGCGTATCGCGGCTACTTGTCTTTGTATGATTTTCACACGCTCGGAATTAAAGTGGATATATTTTCATCGAGATTGCAGAGGAATTCTTACAGAAACCGGAATTATGATGAAGACGACATTATGAGAAAAGTTCAGAAGACTGGGAGGAGGAAGAAAAGCATTGGGAAGGCGAGAAATTATCAGACGAACAACAAGGTCTCGTAACTGCCATTTAATAACAGCAAAACAACATGGCTTAAAAGACTCGAGTGACTTCTGAATAAGTATAAGAACTACAATGTATGTGAGGTACAGTTAAGGCGTTTATCATCCGAAAAACACCTAATAAGTGAGAGAGTGAGAATGCTGGTGGGACGAAGTGACGTCACTTCTGTAAATGCAAACAAAGATGGCGGCGCCCATGTCTTCGTGGGGCCAACTTTGAGGTGCTCATTCTTAATACTAAAAACCTTTGATCAAATTTTAATACATTTTCTGAACAAAGAACACGTTGAAGATTCTTTTGAGCCCCAATGTGTTTTTCACTCGGGTATCCCTTTAAGCATAAAATTAGACAGAGCATTATCTCTCTGCCGTAATTATTGTTCTAGTTGCATTTTATCCTGTATTGTTACTTCCGTATATTCGAAGATGACTTGCATCATTATGCTAATCTCAAATTCAAACTGAAATAAAGTCTATGTATGTATGTATGTAATTGATACAATATAGAAACCTTTGTACAATTTTGTTTAAACAAAGAAAGTTTTATGAAGAGATGGCATGACAGCAAAATCACGATGACATACCCCGGTTTAATAAGGCCATCCCAACAAAAATGATGTTTTTGTTTCCCACCGCCCCCTCTCTCTTGATGGTGGGTCGGTCGGTTAGGAAAAAAAAACACGTTAGGGGATCTGAATTCTAGAACCAAGTTGGCTTGAAGACCCGTGTAAAAGTTTTCATGTACTCCTTTTACTAGTTGTGGATTGACAATTTGTTTGAGAAAGGCAAAAACTAATTAATACATAGAGAGCTCCCTCGGAGGTAGTATGGGACAGACACTAAGAACGGCTGCAAAGGAGATTAGGAAAAGAGGTGTATATATAGTGGCTTTACTTCGGTGTATTTAGAACGTACCTCACAGACTGTGTCAAAAAAGTGTTAACTATGAATAATTTGGGACTTAGAATATTTCCCAAGCACCCGAAGCGGCACTTATAAATTTTATAAGGAATTCGGGAGCCTCTACTTGAAAAAAAACTGTGGTCAGCATAGGAATCGAACCCAAAAAGATAAGATTTATAGAACGACTGACACAACCCTACCGTAACCGCTAGACCACGAGTGAATTCGCTTGGTGGCAATCGTTTTTTCCCCCATGTATTTATATCCACTAATGATGAGTAGGTGCATAAATTATAGTATTATAGTATTCAATACACTATAATTGTAATACAACAACTCACCGAGTGCACGAAGGCATGGTCTCTAGGGAATGGTTCTTACAGCGAGGTAAACCCCATATTGTTAAAAAAAACTTCTTCATTAAAGGTAAAGTAATACGGGCAACATTTCTTGCAACTTGTCGCGCAACAATGTTGCGTTGCGAGTTGCAGCGCAATGTAGTTTCTGCAACATGTTGCTGCAACTTGCAACACGGAAATTTGTGGCAAGTTGCTCGAGTGGGTGGTAATACGAGCAACATCGCGCTGCAACTCGCAACTAAACATTTTGCGCGACAAGTTGCAAGAAATGTTGCCCGTATTACTTCACCTTAAAAGACTTCAATCTTTTTTTATAACTTTTCCCAAAAAATGGTTCGGTGTCGAGCTTTGTATTTTTTTTTACATTTTCAAACAAATTAGGACGGTCGGGCAATGGGAAACGAAACATTTTATTAGGATGGCCTAAAGAAAACAGTAAAAACAAATTTTAGAAGATACGCATACATGTAACTCTTTCGCTCAAACCAAAATTTATCGATTGATATTTAAGTTTATTCAACGAACTTCAGCGCAATAAATTTAACCTAGCCGATTGTGTACAGTTAAAAAAAGGATGATTCGAAGTACATCAAATGAAAGAAGTTATTCTAAACGTTAAACGTTAACTTTAGTTCGTTGGATTTGGAAGTTCACTTTGAAGAAAATGGCCACCCTGCCTGTGATCGATAATGATAAACAGGCGACAAACGTCTGACAACCGAATGGCTTCATTTGGCTCGAATTGAGGCATCATTCCCTTAAAAAGAGTGAACTATTAACGTATGACACTTGTCTCATATCATGAGAATAATTAACACAGCATAAGATGAAAGAATACTTACTCAATAACAGGATCAAGGTAGTCCTTTTTAAGGGTTTCAAAATGTGGTAGTAAGTTGGCGGTACCTTCGACTACGAATACAACTTCGTTTTCGCCGTGAGAATCGACGATAACCATTTTGAAACAACTTTTGCAAAAATAGGAAGCTTATCAACCCTTAGTCATGGCTATAACGACTTTTCAGAGGGGATTACCCGTCAAGGATAGATACGGTATAGGAAAAATCCACTTTTTTAAGCGTTTCGGTTTATAACCACAGATTGTACCACAGGTAGCCCGTTGTGACCATCCTCGTTCCCAGTCCCAATAGTCTTCAGGCAACCTCGTTCCCAGGCCTCTTGGGGAGGGGGAAAGTGGGGGGGGGGGGGGGGGGGGGGGGGTAAAGGGATAAAAATGGGGGGTCAAGGGTATTTCAAATTGGTCAGAGGGGGACCTTATTTTTTGCATTAAAGACAAAAAAGGGGGGTCATCTTTTTTTAGGTTCTGCCAGGAGCGCTCCTGGTTCTGCTAGGTCTTATTTATGTGTATAAGCAGGAGCCCATCACAGGAGCGTCCATATCTCTAATATAACTGTCACAGCATCTTTACTGAGTTGGGCTATTTTTAGATTATTTCTCTACCAGGAGCCCATTACCAGGAGCGTCCATATATACTATACGCGTGAGTCAGCGTATGACCGGTTTAAGCTATTTTTAGAACATGTTTCCGGGGTACTCTGCTGAATGAATTGCTCACGTGACCGGGAAAATTGATAATATAGTTGCTACGTAAAGGATTATGGGAAGGCCATACAAGCACTGTATTTCGCGCCATGTTTGCACCCCTTTCAAAATGTCGGAATTTACCGCGAACTGGTCTATTATGAAGGTAGCAATCTCGTTTTAAAGTAATATTTTCTCATCTAATGTCTGTAATGATCTATAAGTATAATCCACGATCAAATTTAATACAACCACATCATGTACGAGCCCCGGGTACGAGCACATGTATTAAAACCTATAAATTAATTTGCAGAGTTCACAAGAAGAACTGGTAAAATTCCCTACAATTTCATCAACAACATCGTGTACCAAACACATTTAATTTTAAGTTTGGAAATACAATTCACACAAGACGTTCATTAAAAATTGCACTGCGAGTGCAACTGTAAACTTTCGGGTGTGTGCTTTTACTTGAAGTAAGATGTCTTATCAGCAATAATTTTCTTGCGACCAAAGTGATTAGTAACCGAGAATGACTCACGTTATTTAACTGAAATAGCTTGGGTATTTCCTTTTGGATCAGGTCGAGAGATTGCCAAAATTCCTCGTCCATCTTGCACAACCTCGTGGCCGGCTAGGCTCGCGCCTCGTGTAATAATAGATCCAGTTCTTCCTCGACCAAGGAAGTAAGAGGGGAGGGGAGGGGAGGTCTAAGTGGTAAGTCGCAAGTGGCAAAGTCACAAGTGGTAAGTGGCAAAGGCGCAAGTCGCAAGTGGTAAGTGGCAAAGTCGCAAGTGGTAAGTGGCAAAGTCGCAAGTGGTAAGTGGGCAAGTGAAAACTCGCAAGTGGGAAGTAGTAACTGAGTTGCCACTTATGACTTTTCAGTTACGACTTTACGCGGCCACCCTCGGCCGCCGTAATAATAATAGATCCAGTTCTTCCTCGACCAAGGAATTAAGAGGGGAGGGGAGGGGAGGTCTAAGTGGTAAGTCGCAAGTGGCAAAGTCACAAGTGGTAAGTGGCAAAGGCGCAAGTCGCAAGTGGTAAGTGGCAAAGTCGCAAGTGGTAAGTGGCAAAATCGCAAGTGGTAAGTGGGCAAGTGAAAACTCGCAAGTGGGAAGTAGTAACTGAGTTGCCACTTATGACTTTTCAGTTACGACTTTACGCGGCCACCCTCGGCCGCCGTAATAGACAGCTGTTTCGTTCTTATTAGAACTCGTCAGTATGGCATAGCAAACAGTACGCGGGCTTCGGTGCTACTGCACCGAAGTACCTTGGCTCATCATAAATTATTCTATGCTGAGTGTTTATTTCTCCGGGGTATTTCTGGCTTCGTGTTGGCGAGCGACAGTGTCGGCTCTCACAGTTCAGGAGTTCAGATGTCTTCAGGAGAGAAACCCATAACGGCTCAACCACAGTATATTATATTTGCTAGAAAATCGCTATATTTCGCTATAAATCAGCTATTCAGTATACCTGTATAGTATAACGTACAGAGGTCTTGATACGAGATCGGTAAACCAACCCAAAACACGGTCAAAATTATTTTAGTGTTGGCCTACAGATCACGGTGTTTGCACTGGTATGTATTATGACCGAGAGTAAAATGAAATGTGGCATAAAACCTACGAAATGTACCTCAAACAAGAATACCTCTATTAGCGCCACGAGGTCAATTAATGTATAATTTCACGCATGCGCAAAAATGTTGTTGCACGGAACAAAATCAGTCTCGTACCCAGAGCTCGTCGAGACTGGAACAAAATCAACTCGGGCCTGCCACAGGCAGCCCGAGTTAATAAAATCTCATTTTGGGCGGGAACTGGCAGGACGGGCGCGCGGGCTCATGAAAAGCGCATGCGCGTGACGTTTTGCCGCGGCGTGTTTCCACGAGTGGTACGGTGTGGATCTGAACTATACTAGTACAACAATATTACAGCTGTTAATGCTTGTCCTTCATACTGGAAGGTAGATTTCAGACTTTTTATCGTATGCCCGTTTTATGTGTGCTTACCTCAAGCGACAGACTTTGTCCTTTCAGATTTTCGAGCTTTGCCTGGACGACCAGAACAGTAGAAGGCAAATTTCAGCGTTTGGTTTATCCTAAATTGCTAAAAGGCCAAATACTAAAAATTAACTTCTTGTTCTCAGAATTCAGAAGTCAGCAAAGTGAGTGAATGCAGGGTAATGCTTTTAATGGCGTGTACGAAGGAGCCCACTGGCCACTGCAAGTGCAACTGGCACTGGAAACTGGAAATTATCTCAAACTGGACTCTGGAGACCACTGCCACTGGCAATGGCAAAGTCTGAGGTGAGTTTCAAGTTTCTGAGTAATTGCATACATACCCTCTCCAATGGCGGCAATGGTTCATCAACCCATTGTCACCGGGCCAATATAGTGGGGGGTTATTTGCCCCTAAATCATTTCTCCCCCAGTTTTGTAGCAAGAAATGATTTAATTGAGGGGGCATGTGCCCGAAATTGTCATCCGAAAATGATTTAATTGAGGAGGCATGTGCCTAGTTTGGAACTCCCTTGTGCACACGTGCAGGGGATTTGCTGTTGGTTGAGAGCCGTTTTGGGTTGGCGCTGCTTGAGCTTGACTGTTGGTAGCCTGAATTTCAGCCGTCTCCTCTGGTTCGTTCCTCCCGAGAGAGACGTCTGAATCCAATAGCCGATAATGGCGTCCAGTGACGTCAAGGCGGATTAACAATTTAATTTATGCAAATAAAACCGTCACTGCGGTAGAAAGAGTTTGTGGGTCACAAAAACAAAGCCATCGCTCCCCTTGAGAAATTATGTGAGATCATGCCGGCCAAAATAAAAACCTTACCTATATATATATATATATATATATATATATATATATATATATATATATATATATATATATATATATATATATATCCATCCCACTTGCTTCTCAAGTGCCTCTTATGTTGTGAAAACCTTTTCGAAGCAACAAATCGTTATATTATATTTGGAGGCAAAGTACAGTTGATCTTTGTCTTTCCGTTGATCTTTGTACATGTCTCGCGATCTGCCATTCGAATCGACACAGCTACGAGATATTACCTACAGTACCGCCTGGAACTATAGGTACATGTGATCGCGATCGAGTCGCGATCAAATTGCGTGTACTGACCGCGATCTGCTCGCACCTTGCTCGCGATCTGCTCGCACCTTGCTCGCACCTTGCTCGCGATCTGCTCGCACCTTGCTCGCGATCTGCTCTCACCTTGCTCGCGATCTGCTCGCACCTTGCTCGCGATCTGACTGCGATCACTATGATGATCGCGATCATCAGTCACAGTCTACAGCCGGGAAACAAAATGCCTACTTATGAACATTTCCACAAACCTCTTGGGTCTATAAAATTTACGTGTACGTTCCACTTGAACACGGGCTAAACTTTTTATTAGTGAAAGAGTTTAAATCCAGGATCCTAAACCCAATGCAGGGAAACAAGTATTAATTCGAGATAGAGAGGTTATCATACGATGAACGGCAAAAATCCGGCCAAGCGGCAGGGTGTCTCGATCACGCCATTACGTACATGTAGCAATTTTAAAATGAAGCTTTTGAAGCTACAGTCTTCAAATCCGCAACGAATGTTCCTTGGTGGTCTTGACTATCTAATGGTTCATCAAAATATTCGAACGGATGGTCTTGACCAACTCTCTGATGGTTAGCCAAAATATTCTATCGTACGCGGTGCCACATGTGAGTTGAGTTTGTTGTAATCTCGCCCTTGTTCCGAGGTCCTCTGGGTTTCCTCCCTCCACAAAAACTAACAAGCTAAATTCCAATTCGATCTGCAGATTATTATTTTGATCAGCCACATACATGGTTGTTTCAAGTCCCGTTAGAAATATAAATATCGAAGGGTCACCAAAAGAAGGTTGCGTGGGATTGCGTTACTTAAAATACCGTCCGATCGGTTAGTTCGGTGTTTTTATTCATCTGATAAACTTTACAGACTTCTGTACTTTATACTTTAATATATCCGTCAATCCCTTCACGATTCTTTAAAAGTTGTTGCGTACGCTGTATGTTTTCAATTCAACAGATTCAAGAAGCCAGCTTTTCGGTGTTTACATGTGCTTTCACGTGGAAACTGTTGTCTGGTTTTTGACACAACAAGAGTGCCGCGAACTTCGCGGGACATGTGATTTTATTGCAGAATGCAGAGTTAAATAATGCGGGAAAGCTTCTCAACTTTTAATACTGGCAAGTGATAAACGTCTACCAAATAGAATATTCTGGAATTCTTTTTATTTAAGTCATTTTGAATTGAAAAGCGATGAGGTCCGAGTCTCAAATTGCTCGAACAGAAGTGTGACATTTTTGAATAATCAGTGAGCTCCGACGCGACAGCAGTGTTTGTTTTGCTTTGAGATCACACTAAAAATGATCTTCCTACCGAATCAAATGCTTTGAAAGTTTGTATTTTATTTACGGTCTGAACAGTTTTCACCTAATGCGAAAACTGGTTTGAGTCCATTCTGACTTCTGTCAAATAAAAACACCCAGGTGAATACATTTTGGATATTTTAATTCCGAATCTTCTGGAGTTTCAATTTCAGCGTTTTTACTTCATCACTTCGTCAGTTTGTGATTGGCATTGCGGTTTATAATTGCCGTGAGACCAGTCTGCAGCGATTGGTCTGATGTCAGATGTGAAGCAAACAAGTCTCAGTGCTCGTGTTTGTTTTCAAATGTGTGATGCGTCCTCGATCGACCAAAACATACATGTAGGAATGGTCGTCAACTTTTATGATCCGTTCTTAAACCAGCGACAGTTTACTCTCAAGTACTTCTTCATATAAATTGTAATATTGAGCTTTACGTTTTTGCCTTAATGCGTTTTTTTGTCAAGGGAAGAAATTGTAAAACGTTTCGCAAGGGCTCGGGTAAATGTGTACGTAAAATCTAATGTCCGATGAACGTAACTGCGATCATTTCCATCTCGAACACAGTTGATCGCGGTCACATCGCGAGCAAGGTGCGAGCAGATCGCGAGCAAGGTGCGTTCAGATCGCGAGCAAGGTGCGAGCAGATCGCGAGCAAGGTGCGAGCAGATCGCGAGCAAGGTGCGAGCAGATCGCGAGCAAGGTGCGAGCAGACCGCGGTCATTGATCGCGATCTCATCGCGATTTGCTCGCGATAAATGTACCTATAGTTCCAGGCGGTACTGTATGTAAATGATGCAACAGAAAAGTAGAAAAACATGAAAGGATAATGGAGAATTTTCGAAGAAATACGAAGACTCTTGCGGGAAAGAACAGTTCCTTGAACAGAGTAGCAACATTCTTTACCACTGCGAGTGCGAACAAATAATCGATTATCAACAACCTGGCCCGTGGACGCGATGCAATAAAATGTACATGTTTACAGGACAGTCGGCCGGTTATTGTGCAGGACACTTTCAATCCATTTCCAGATGTTTTCCTTACGAATTCAAGGTCTTTGCCAAAGACAATCACTCCACTGAAACTCAACGATCAACAATCGCGAGTCCAAAGTGAATCATACCGTCTTCTTGGCTGATAATTATGATAATTATGCGAAATTATAGAATATCAACCAATCAAATATCACTACCAGGTTTTCTGGTAGTGACGTCACTGGATGGCATTATCGGCTATTGGATTCAGACGTCTCTCTCGGGAGGAACGAAGAGGAGACGGCTGAAATTCAGGCTAGACTGTTGGTAGTTTTAGCCAATTCTAACTGTGTCTTTGCCAGCTCGAGTTGGAGGCGTAATGTCTCTTGCTTGAGCTTTTCCATTTCAAAGTGCTGGTAGTCGATATGATCCTCGTTGCTGTCCACCTTGGTGTTTGTTTGGTGCCTTTTTTTGTCTTTTGTTTTATGTGCTCCTTGTTCTAGAGGATGCAACTCCTATTAAGTCAGGATCATTAGCTACTGTCATGGTTCAACTTGTTTAAGGTGGGAGTGAGTCAAATACATTGTAAATGGGGATTGACTACATGTATGTACTATTCACTTTGGAGATTGAAGGCCTGTTTACATGACAAAAAAAATGGCATGGCTTGGATAAAAAGTAGAACGGTTCGGATAAATTCATTTGTGTAAACGATCCATACCCTAATTTTACCCGTGCCAATTTCACCCCGGCATTCTGGGACCATAGGCGCCTACGGTCCTGAAATGGATAAAACTTGGTCTGGTACCCATGTTTTCAGTTCCTGTGCATCGTGTAAATGCTTAAATACCCATTCCATTGCTTTTTTCTGAGCCTGCACTGTTTTGTCCTCAGTTTGTCCTCAGTTGTTTACTTCTGTCCACATGTATGCATATTTAGTCTTTTTTCTAAGCTTTATATCTGTTTTTTTTCCCATGCAACTTCAAAGTAGAGCTGATATCCTTCTGAAAAGAAAACAAGACAACAGCCTTAACTCATCAATCACCATTTTGTTTTACGAGCATCATGTGCGACTAATACGAAGACAGTGATCTCAACATTATCATGGGCTCAACCATGTCCGGCCTCGAAAATATTCTCATGTAAACAGCCCTTGCTATTCCATCTAAGCTTGAGGACCAGTGCCACGTTTTATCTGAACCGTTTCAAGATATTTCTCGTGTAAATAGAGGTACCGGTAATCGGCTAACGCTGTTGCCACCCAATTCAGATCATGTGATGTAAACACACATTACTCTGGAGAATTGACTCTTTGAAAATTAATTTTATTCAGATAGGCATGACTGCATTATGATTTGAATGAAAAAGGAATAATTCTCTGTAGTAGCATCTGTTCACATCACATGATCTGAATTGGGTGGCAACAGCATTAGCCAATTACAGTACAGCCTGGATGTATGTTAACATTTAACGCGCGTGTACAAAATTAATTTACTACACGTATTTGAGTGTATTACACGCGTGCACTACACTCGTGTATTACACGCAAAATGCGTGTAGTTTTCCTTTGTTATACAGTTATTGTCAAAAATCAATTCGGCATGAAATTGTTTGTAACCTGGAACTCCAGCGCCGTCTCTAGATCTTCGAACGGCTTCCGCCAAAACTTAATAAATTATGCTGAAGGAAACTTTTGATCGTATGCTCCGCATTCACTCTGCAGTTCACGTAATAAACGTTTGAACAACTCATTACCTTTGAAAACGGATCCACATTAAATAGAAAGAACTCCAAAATGTTCTGTTCAGTTGACGTTATCATTTGCCGGCAAAGTTGAGAAGCTTTGTGGTGATTTAAACTACAATGCAATAAAACTTCCCGCAAAGTTGGCGGCACTCGTGTTGTGTGAAAAACCAGACTGATCAGTCTTCACGGCTGAAAGCACATGTCAACAAATTTTGAAGGATTGATAGATCTGAGTTGAAACTACAGAAGCTATAAAAGTTTATCAGATGAACTAAAAACACCAAACCAGCGCTGGGATGGTGTTTCGTACAAATGTCAGGATTATCCGTTTATAGAACTTTTTAGTCCTTCGTGAAAGCTCCAAAGGCTTCGATTGAGTAACGGATTGAGTGCATTGTTCGAACGGTTGCTTGTAGCGTTCGAACAGCCAAGTGTTGTTCGAAGAGATTGAGTGGATCGTTTATACGATTTTCACAAAACGTTTAAACGTGCTAGGAAAAAATCCAAACAGTTTCGTAAAACGTTCGAACGATTTATAAAATCGTTTAAACGGTTTCTTAAAACGTCGAACTGACACCGAATGGTCTCTGAACAACTTTTTAGGCTATAATATTATGTTTTTAACACGAAGATACGTTTTCCCGTGTGTGGTCACAAGTTAGCGTTTATGATTATGACTAAAACACAGACTTAGCATTTACAATGTATTAAGCGCTTCGGTTCCTTGCTACGAACTTATTTTTGAAAAACATGTAGGAAGAATTGTCGTAGATCTTTGCAGAAGTTTTTAGCTGAGGATTCTACACTTTAGTCCAATGCTAATTGGGCTAATTGTGGAAAACTTTCATTCGCGAACCGGTATTGTTGACGATATTTAGCGATTCTTCGTCGAAATTTCGAACGAAAAGTTGCCCGAAATTTCAACGAAATTTTGGCGGCATTCGTAGGAACAAAGAGCGAAATTCGTCGAAATACGTTTGCATGACTTTTGCACAATACTGTAGCAGCGAGTCTGCATCCGACTCCGATTCTCAGTAATGTCTTGGGTGACTCGCAGTTTCCAACCTGGGCCGTGGTCAATCCAGGAGTTCTAAATCGTGAACTTGAGCGAAGTTCAGCCTGTCGATTTTGTGGAACTGAAGGAATCATTGCAGCTAACATAGCAGGTTTAGGATCAACATCAACGTTCGGAGCACGAGGTTGCCTGCCACTCGCTTTTCCCTTTGCTCTTGTTTGCGGCGTTGCCTTTCGACGCGATTTAGTTTTCGATATCCGGCCCTCTCCCTTCTTGGTACAACCTGTTGATGTACCTTTCTTTTTCCCCTTTTGCGCATTATCTCTAGTTTTGGCCATAACACAACGCTCTTTTGAATATTTGTGACACAACACTAGTATGTATGTTTCTTATGCAATTTGAGCCACATACTAATTTCCCGCGAATTTCTGGACTTGATTCATAAGCTCCGGGGATCCTTACATATAATTGGCTGGTTGGTTTAAGTGTTGACATTTGCTTTGATGAGGTGTGATGTGTTTCCTAACCTTCGGAAGCCAAAAACGCCGATAGATTTTTATGCGTATTCACTGTCTTTGGATGAATTTATAGGGTATGAAGACTTGTCAGATCTTGATGAAACTTGGCCTAGTGTTAGAGGAGCTACATACATGTATGAACCAAAGTGTGTGAGCGTTTAGCGATATTTTAATTATTTTTCTTATAAGAGTACTTGCCGTGATGAAACACAGAAACTATTTCGATTGCAAATTTGAAGATGAATTGCATTTGAACAAAGTAAAATATAAAAAAACGCTCACACACTTTGACAGGCCATCATGTGCTGATTGACATTATGCAGCCGAATCGTCCGTAGGCACGAACGCGGAGGGACATAAATTCACTTCTGTGAGACTCGTCTTTTTTGCGTTTGTTGCCTTAGCATGTACTGAAAATGTAATATTTGTGCAAAAAAAAAAACATTTCAGCGCATTCTACATTATATAACCTTTCCAGTGATATATAGGTTTCTATACTTTCCTTTAAAATGATGCGCATGCGATTTTATTTGCGAGAGACACCCGTGAAGGTATACGGTAACCTTAACCAGGCTTTTACAGTTTTCCAGTATACTGGCCTATATAAACTCCAGGATTCAGCTGGGTCATTTATATTAATTGGAATGAAATTAATGGAACTTCGTACCAGGCTTACCAGGCTTATACGGTTAAACTGTACCGGGCTCACCAGGAAAGCCGGGTCAAAACTTGAAATAATTGCAATCAATAAAATAATCAAAATCAGGGTTTTCTAGTAGACCAGGCTCCAGGAAAGCTGGGTCAAAACTTCAACAAAAAAAATTATGGAACTTCATCACCAGGCTTACCAGGCTTACCAGGCTTTCACGGTTAAACTGTACCAGGCTCACCGGGAAAGCCGGGTCAAAAATTGGAATGATGCAACCTCTCTGCAGCAACTCCAAGTTGACCAGGCTTTTATGGTTTCCTGAACTGCAGTCACCGGGAAAGCTTGGAATTTCTGACTTTTTCAAGCATATCTTAACCGGCCTATCAGGGTGAGCCCGGTTAAAGCCTGGTTAAACCGGGGTTAACCGAGCTTACCAGGCTTTTTACCAGGCTTTTAGTGCCTGGGATATCCCCAATTAGCGTTGAAATCTTTTTGCACGGAACTGTAGGACAACTGGTTATATGTTACAGTACCGTGCAAAAAGATTTCAACGGGGGAAGTGATATATCCTCTGAAAAAGAGATATATCCCCTGAAAAAAGGATATTTCCCTTTTGGGGGAAGTTTCAGGGGATATATCCTTTTCAAACGGGGTTATTTCACTTCACGAAAAAGGGATATATCCCTTTTAAAGGATATATCCCCAGGGATATATCCCCAATTAGCGTTGAAATCTTTTTGCACGGTACTGTATATGGTACAGTTGGCCTATTGATGACAACGTCATGGTAATTAATCACTTTAACCTAATCGTTAAACTGCTCAAACAACTTGGGGCAATGCGGACTGCGGAGCACACTTAAAAGTGGTAGGTCTAAAAATTATTTTAAGGGTCACTGTCGTCATTTGTAAATCTTAGCTTATCAGCTATGCTAAATATCGTATCATCCAAGACATTGTATCAAACTGAAGAAAATGTTTCATATGTTCTTATCTACATGTATCTCCTAAAAAAATATGTACATGTATGTGATTGTTTGTAGAACTCGATAATAATAATCACTTTTTCTAGTTCACTCTAGACTATCCTACTAAAATGCTGCTTCAAAGTGCTCAACTCTGGCAACCTGGCACCAGCCACCATTAAGACTGATTTCCTTTAAAAGGTACCAAAGTTTCTTTTCTGATTGTCATTGTGCCAAACAAACTCATTTGCAACGTCAATTATAGTAACAGATTCAGTTCTGCACTTACAGTACAGCCTGGATGTATGTTAGCATTTACACGCGTGTAACGCGCATGTACAAAATTAATTTACTACACGCATTTGAGTGTATTACACACATTCACTACACTCGTGTATTACATGCAAAATGTGTGTTATAACAGTTATTGTCAAAAATCAATTCGGCATCAAATTGTTTGTAACCTGCAACTCCAGCGCCTTCTCTAGATCTTTGAGCAGTTTCATTTACCAAAGGTTTCCGCCAAAATGTAATAAATTATGCTGAAGGAAACTTTTGATTGTATGCTCTGCATTCACTGCAATTCACATAATATACGTTCAAACGACTTGCCCTAAGTATTCGAACGACTTTCCCTTACGTTCGAACAATTCAACATCACAAAACTGCAAAAGTTTGATGTGGTTTGTGTGATCTCATGCATCGGGTTATTTTATAAAAGGTACATTGTACATGTATTCAAAATGTTGTTCCATAGTATTTATGAGGTGTTAGATTTCACAGCATCGCCGGCAAGCGACTCTGAATGAGCCAATTAAGTTCAATGGAGGCAAGAGGATTGAAAAGAATGGAATAAACATGTTTGCTGTGTCCGCACACAGTCTGAAAAGTGTGAAATGAATTTGGCTAGCAATTAGCGAATACAGGATACACAAAAGTGTGTGTAATTACAAAGTTTGAAGAAATTTGTTTTAGAATGTCAAACAACTGCGTTGTTGCTGTGTATTTAACCCTTTGACCCCTGAATTATCATGCAAATTTATTTTAAACGATGCATGGTCCCGAAACTAGCTAATAACAATTTTACTTTCACCCAAAGTCCCTATAACTGGCCTTCTGATATTTCGTGGAAAAAAATCCTAATTTCGCTGGATTTTAAGGCCTATTAAAAAAATCAGCGATTTTGCAGAAAATTTTGGTGCTTAATTTCGCGAAAATAAACTTTTCTCACCGTTCTTTTGCTATTTTTGCGAACGTATCTATAGTATAGAATATTGGCGCTTTTGTGATACACATTTTGCGTGTAAAAAGTTAATTTTACGGAAACGAATGCAATCTATATTCAGCAGAAACAGTCGTTGCTCTACAAATGTAAAAATTGCCGCTTCAGCCGAAAATGACTACACGCAGTTTTCAAAAACATCGTGTATTTATTGATTCCTTCTATTGATCATTTACATCAACAGGTTGCAAATAGAAAAGCAGCATACTTTCACGTTCTTCTACTATTCAGTCTGAAAACGTCAAATAACATTACGTTCTCACGTTTAAAAAATAACCCAACCTGTACAACATGTGTCGTACTAAAATGTTTAAGTAGAAACATAGCAATAAAAATTGCTGACAAGCTGTGGAAAATTGGTTGTCTTGCAATGAAATGCGCTTGGATCTACCACACCTATCTACCACACCAGTATATGCGTTTAGAACTAAACCAAAACTGTTTTCTAAAGGGCACACAGCAAAGAGTGTTCATTTGCTAAGTTTTAGTAATACTAATAATAATGCCTATCTCACTAAACAAACGCTAGGTAATACAAGGAAATGCACACATCCAATTCGTGTTAGCTGTAACGTTAACTGTCCAAAAGGTGCTTAGACACGCGGAAAATATGTACAAATAAAATGGTTTACATTTCATTTCACATAACTTTTGACAAAAATGTTCTCAAGTTTGTTCGGCAATTCTGAACTTTCCGCTGAACTTTTGAACTTCACAACGAACTTTTAAAACTTCGCAACGAACTTTGGAACTTCAAAACGAAGCCAGATATAAAATACAATGGCTTTAGTCAAAAGCTAGGTGAAATGAACCGTGATACCAGGCGAGAAAAAACAACAACCCTAAGAATGCCTGGTCTTGGAGATGAATTAAGTAAACACCTGCTCAATCTCTATCAACTGCGGGATCGCGAATGGCCCATTTCCCTCGATGGTAATAGGGCCATAGAACACGCAGGATTCATGGCAGGTGTCGATGTCGTCTCTCGTTGGCCAATCGAACTTCTTGGATGCGCTTGAGTGTAGGAACTTGTAATCGGTGTGTCCGGACGCTTGAGTGCTTATAGCGCGGCCAATGTAAAAGACCCTCTTCTTGGTCCTTACAAACTCAACCGCATAGTACTCGTCAGCTTTAGGTGACATACTGGCGCTAAAGGGCTGGGTAGTTCCGTGGTGCAGTTCCAGGAGTATATGTTTCCTGAAACTGTGGAAGTCCAAGGGCATTGGAGACTAAAAAAGAAGAAAAAAACAACATTATATAGTAACTATTATAACGTTGCGCAAATATTCCTGCTAGCGTAGAATTCTCGGTAAACCAAGGTTTCATTCCTGTTAAACATTTCTCTCTCAAAAGTAAGCGTTAGTAACTTACCTTTAGAACTAAGCATCTTGCATAGGCACACAAATATGCGCCACAATCGTAACCGTTTGGCTGCTGTGGGATGTCCTGTTTGGCGTTGGTCGAGAATCGCCACTGCCCAAGGTCGAGTTTGGGATCCGCTTTGGTCAACAGGTTGCACATCTGGTACACAGCTGTCTGCGCACTTGCTTTAACCTGATTTGACGCAGAGCTGTCCAGGACAATGATCTCTTGATCTCCGGGTTTCACTACCAGAAGGGTCCAATGACTGGATGCTACGGCTCTACGAGTTCAAGGGAACAAGGACAACGTCCTGATCCATAACAGAAAACGAGGGTTGGACAGACCTCTGGAAGCTCTCGCACGTGATCGTTTGTGCTTTTATCCCCGCTGAAGTACAGTCGTTGGCAAGGCGCTCTAAATACGCGTCTATGACAAAGTTGCTTAGATAATTGTCATCATCTCTCGCGTTGCCTCCAACAAGACTTTGGAGATCTTTCTCGTCGATCAAGGCTCCTCCGCTGAACTTGGTAGCGTCTACAAGAAGGTGTTGGAGTAATGGCTCTTTATACGAAGGGAACACGCACACCTCTTCTTTGGACATAAGGTTGCACACCTCTTGACTTAGACCATGGTTTATTGCTGGATATGGCGTGGCAGTGGTCTTAGGGAGTGCATTTCGGAACGCTAGTCCAATGTCCGCACTTTTTCTCTTCTTCGACTTGTTGTTTTGGTTTGCGGGCTTTCTTTTGTTTGCAGGTTTTGCCGGAGTCTTGGTGACGTTTGGCTGCGACTGAGCAGCTTTGGGAGAGGGTTTGGATGAGCCGACGTTCTGATTGTTGGTGACCTGGCTAGTTTCCTGTCTTGTTTCCTGCGACCCTGTCTTGGTGATCTTAATAACGTCAGGGGCAGGTCTTTGGTTTGGGGTCGCTATCCTCTTCTACAGCAGATTTGACCCGCAAATTCCAGTTAAGGAAATGAGTCGCCTTAATTGAATCTGTTGTTAGCGATCTTCTCTTATCATCGATCATTGCGTTATAGGCGGAAAATGACCTCTCCACATCATAGGAGCCAATGGTAGTGGTACAGTAGCAGGATGCTAGTCGGTACAACGCGGGAAGACTGGCCACCTTAGACTTCCAAAAGAGCTTCAAATCGATGTTGTCTCCATCACCCAAACTCTTTACACTTTGTGGTCCTATGTGCTTAACATATAACTCCCACTCATGCTTTGAGACGGATTCTATACCAGGAATTCTCACATTTCAGTGTGGTGCATGTGAATGATTCTACATCGTTTAATCTTTTTTTTGCATACTTTGCAGGAACAAAATATGTTCAGCTTTGATACCAAATTGAACTCCTTGGCGGTTATTTCTTTTTCTGGACTTTTAAGCATACCTGGTCCAGTCAGTGTTTCAACTGTTTGTGTCGTAGGGTTCGCTGTCGTGCTTGGTGATGTACTCAGATAGGTAGATCCTTGGAAATTCCTCACCGTCAGGTTGGTGAAGGAGTATGAGTTACCAGTTGTTAAGGTATGGACAAGTGGCTCCCAAATGTGAATCATAGACGAGCCAGTTTTGTCCTCTAACACACAAGCTTCCTTCACATGGGCTGTTGCCCCAGTGGATCTGAGAACAACAGCCTTGAGATCTTCTTTTCCCATAGTGAGGGAACCACTGATACTTACTTTCTGGTTTGGGTGCAAGTTTTTTACTTCAGACACAGTAACTGATGTGGCAGCACTTGATTCTCCCACGCTTTCAAGCTTTGGTTGGTTGATGTAACTAAATGACACATCTGATAAGCCTGCCTTATGTACGGCCGATTGTTGGTTGAAAATGGATTCACTATTTTCTTTTACAACAACGTTCTTGAGCTGTACTGGGCTCTTTGTTTCCTCAAAATGTTTCAAGGAATCGTGGACATGAAGATTAAAGCCTACCAAACGTTTCACTTTAGTGGGTGAAGTCTGAAGCTGAAACTCGTACCACTGATGCTTTGATTTAAGGGACTTCTTAATAGGACTGAGGTTGTGAATAAACCCGTGCTTGTTTGCTGCAAATAAACAATAAAGATGGGTAGAATATGAGTGAGAGAATTACGTTCGATTGCTTTGATGATGATGATGATAAATAATTTTTGGGGTTTGGATATTTCAAGAAAATCACACATTGCAGGTAAGGCTTGAATTATAAGGGAGTCGGCATAAGCACTCATTATTACAGAGAGAAAACAACAACAACAAAATGGCCTTTACCTTTCACAGATACAGTAGTCAGGGGCCAAGGGGCTGGGTTGCTACAAAATAACAGGGACACCAGTTGTCCCTGTTTAGGCCTAGACCACTTAGGGGCATGAATACTTATTAGATAAAATTGCAATACTTACAATAATTCCTTTTGCTTGCCATTGTCTGCAACAAAGAATAATGTTTTATTAAAATACATAAAGTCAAACGAAGAAAAAAATGGGAACGCAATCATTTGTATTTGGATGTTTGCTTTAGCTTTTGCAGAACATGTTTTACTGCATTAAGTCAAACTTACTCAAGATGTCCATTTTTAGAAGTATTTTTAGATAAAGAATCAAGTCTATTTTCTTCTAACAATCTATATTTCAAAAATGTTGATTTTTTGTAAGCTTGCAGCCTTTCAAATGTCATTGGCTCGATTATGAGATCTTGGAGTTTTTTTACTCTACTAAAAGCAACGTATGTCATACCAGGTGAATTCTCTGAAGGGCCGAGATCTACCCAATTTTATGCTTTTTTAAGAGTTAGACCTTGGCTCTTGTGAATAGTCATGGCCCATGCTAGCTTTAAAGGAAGTTGCTGTCTTTCACATTTCTGACCTACGTTTTGAGAAATCTGGGTTATTGGACAAATTGGAACGCATCTTGGAAAACTTGCAGTTATAGTCTTCATCAAACTGAACAAGAACACAAATAGGTAGGGCTGGAGGAGTTTGGCCATCAGCATAAACAAAATCTAATACAGTTCCTAGTGCACCATTGCAAAGACCAACTTTTGTCCAAATGTTCATAGTGAGCATAACTCTAGCACCTTTAGCTAAATATATGACCGGTTCTAATCCTCCCATTTCATCAGAGCTTAGCGTTTGAGCACCACCTGAGTGACGGGCTTTAATTGTTGCTATTGGCTGGTTCAGATTTTTTAATTTGATCAAGTTCATTTCTGCAACTTTTGACTTCAGATACATGTAGGATAGCCTTACAGATGATGTTAGGAATTCTTCAATATTTGTTACATTTTCAGGAGTTCTAGATAATAATGTCTGCCAATCTGCTATAGTGGATTCTCCATTACGTGCTCTAATGAGAAGATCTCTAAAGCAGCCTTGGTCATTACTTTTGCCATCAACTCTATGATTGACTGACAATGTGACAACTTGTTTGAACTCTTGATATATGATGTGACCCTGGATCTGCTTATCTGATTTCGGCAAAGAATGGAAAAGTGGTTTATCACCAACTGGGGATAACTGTGCTATATCACCCACCAGAATAACAGAAAGACCACCAAAAGCTTTATCGGCTAGACCTGTAGCTTGCCTGCATCTACAATCTATCCACCCAAATAAGCTCTGTCCAACAAATGAATATTCGTCTATAATCAAATATTGAATGTTTTCTAAATTAGTCTGAAGTTGTTGCAAAGCTATTCCTTTCAATTCAAAGAGTCTTTTTGAACCAATCGGTAGTTTGAGAAAAGAATGCAGTGTTAGACCATTGACATTAAAAGAGGCCTTTCCAGTATATGCTAGACATTTAGTACTTGACATTTTTTCTTAAGAACATTTCTTACAGCATCAATAACATAGCTTTTTCCTGAACCTGCAATTCCTTTAATAAGCAGATGCAATGGCAGTTCATTGCTGCTGTTGAAGTGATTTAAAATGATATGGTATGCCAACAATTGATCGCTACTAAAACTCGAAATATCTATTACTCTTGATGATATCTGCCAACTTGGTTCATTTCGATTTTTTTTAGTATTTAACCAAGATGTCACAGAAAGTAGATCAACATCCTCAAAATGTTCACTAACATTATGCCAATATCCTTCAGGAGCTAACACTGAATTATATTCAGTACTTGTGCCCAACTCCTGTAAATTCAGTTCTGACATAAACATCCATTCTTCCTTTTCTTCCTCAATAATTTCTGTGTCTTCATTTTCATTTTCTAGATTAACCCTTTCACTACTACAGGCTTAAGCCACTAATCCTACCCTGTTCCTGGTGCATAATTAGGCTGGCCTGGAATTTTCAATACCAAAATAAAACATACATGCTCAGTAGATTTTGGAAGCTAGAATGGGTAAAAAATACACACAAATATCATGTTGAATAATGCTTTTAATCATTTCAACTATTAAAGGTAAGAAATAGCAATGCTTTATACAGTTAATTTGAATAGCTTTTGTTGTAATTATATAAATTTGAATTTGCCGCCATATTGCAGCACTATTCATTATAAAGATCTTACAAAAATAGATCTACACATACTAATTTGCTGCTTTGTTTTATACTTTACAGATACTAGATCCATGCTGGAGACTGTGTAGCTATTTACATCTTAGAAATATAATAAAAATATGAGCTAAAACTCGGAAACTGTGACCAGCTCAGTGGCTGTGAAAATCAGTGTGACACGAAGCGCGACACAAAGCAACCTTGCACAAGCTACACTCGTAGTTGGTCTCAACTTTGTAGCCTTTTGGCGTTCTGTTGCCTGCGGTAATACACTGCCTACACTTTCTCTTTCTACCCTCGATACGAACAGATGTGTGCTGGTCATGGCCAACGGCACGGCTTGGAAGTGATGGAATAAATGTACGCACTGCACGCTTGCGTTGGCTGTATCCATCGATGAGTTTTTCGGCGAGTTCTCGTTTGAAAGCATACAGTGTTCTTTTGCTTTTACCTTGTGTGGTCAAAGAGTAGCCTTCTAACACATAACCATTGCATACCGACAAATTAAAAAGATACCAGAAAATATATTTATACCACTTTCGCGATTGCCATCCCATAGAATAAAAGGAACAAAGTTGGTCCGAGCGATCCACGCCACCCATGCTTGCTGTATAAACATCCGCTACTCGTGGTTTTACAATGTTCACAGACTCGCCTCGCACTGTCCTTTCTACCTCGCGACCTGGTTCTGTGGGAGAAACATTAGTAGCGAGGAAAGGAACGTCCTTTTTGTCATGCCATTTAGTAAAAACTAAGGCGCCCTCTTCCTGCTTCAACTTATCCTTCGAACATGGTGGCAGGTTTTTGCGGTTGACTCGCACTGTTCCACATGCGTATGTGTTCTGGTCCAAAAGATGTTTGAACAGTGGTATGTCCGTGAAGTCGTTGACGTCCACCTTCTTCTGCTCCGAGATAAACACTGAAGTTCGTTACAAACCCGTTCGAAGAGTCGGCCGCCATCCAAACCTTTATGCCATATTTTGTAGGTTTTGCTGGCATGTACTGGCAAAAACCTAAACGTCCCTTGAAGGCAATCATCCCTTCATCGATCGCCAAGCATTTTGATGGTTCATAGATGGTCTTGACCCTTTCAAGAATGCTCGACAAAACAGGGCGCACTTTATATAACCGGTCGTAGTTTGGCTCGCCACGCTTTGGTTCGGTATCAGAGTCGTTAAAATGAAGATACTGGCTAATTTCTTCGAAGCGATTCTTCGTCATAACTTCTTGTATGCCATGGTTAGCCAGAAAAGGGTCGGGAGACCAGTACATCGCCAATTGTGGCAGATTGTTTATACCCATTATAACACTGATCCCGAGGAAGGCTTTCAGTTCGGCGCTTGTTGTGTCCTTCCACTTTGCCAAACGTGCTGGTTGGGCTACAAGCTTTCCTCGTGCATATTTATTTGTTTCAGCGACTATTACCGCTATAATTTCCTCCATAAATGATAACTTAAAAAAGAAATCAGCTTTAGCATCCTGGGGAATGTTGGTTTTGATTCCTTGGGAACCGCTAAACTCTTGCAACACGATGTTTGTCAGCGTGGCCGACCAAACATTTTCTTCCGCCTCTGTGTCGCTGGATTCGTCCTCTGAATCGTCCTCTAAATCTTCATTGACATAATCAGATTCATATAAATTCTCTCCTTCTATTCCAAAAATATCTCTAAATTCTTCCTCAGTGGTATCGTGAAGTTCGGCCATGTTTGTTTGAAAAGAGATGCGAACTGAAAATTTAGTCGCTTCCCTCTCCTCCCAAATAAGGAAAACTTCTGCGCAGTTGCTGCGATTTGATTGGTCAAATAGTAGTGAAACAATAGAGCACATGTTTCTGAGCAATGCCAATTCCCTAGGGAGGGGATAGACAAAAGAACTGACCCACAACAACACGGCCGCTTTAGGCCGCTCTAGGAAATATGTCACATTTCCGGTCGGCCGCTCTAGTAGTGAAAGGGTTAATAGCTGCTTTTAAGGCACTCAATTTTAATTCCCAGTCAGGAACACTGTTCTTCCCACGATCACTGCACAAAAAATTCATTCAACATGCTTTGTAAGTTTCATCGCACTGTTCAAGATTGTCGCAAGCATTGTCTGGTACATGCTGCCAAGGTTTATATTTTAGCAGTTGATATTTACAGAACAGTCCATAATGCTGATTTTGAGGATTTGAAGAAAAATTGGGATACGTTTTAACTATAACAGGTCGCTTCCTTTTTTCGAGTTTTGAGTTTTTGCTTACAAATGTGGAGGTAAATTGCAAAAATATATATTCCAGTATGTCTGGAAATGTCTTAATAAACTTCTCTCGTTCGGCATAAATATCCAGCATGGATGGGATGGTACAAAAATCCTTATTTCTCGACATCTGAACTCTCTGTGAACCATCAAGAGATGCGTTTACTACTTCATGTGTTGCACTTACACATTTGAGTGAGAGTAAATGATGCATAACTTCTTGGATTGAATAGTCTCTTTGTCCTACACTTTTGATCATAATTTGCTTTAAAATGTTATGAATGTCACTTGTATCTGATATTTTACTAATAACATTGGTGAATGCATTATTTAGAACTGAAGAAGCTTTCTCTCCTTTTGATGTGTACTTCACAAGATATTCCAAACATGCCTGATAATCTAAAATAATTTGAATATCACAATTTGCTCTCCATCCTTGGAGTTGCAGTGGTTGGTGACGGTTTAATCTTGAAAAATTTTGCTTAGTAACAATAGTTGCTCTATACTTTGTTTGGCCTGATTTAGTGTTTATTGCTTCAAAATCTATTCTTGTCTTGGCACAGTTTTCAAAAGGAAATTTGAATCTACAGCTTAATTCATTTTTGTTACTTTCTCTTAGACAATACTTAGTACTGCACATTGTATGCCTCTCGACAGAATTCAATAAATTCACATAGTCTTCTTCTTTTTGTTTGTCGTTCAAGGACAGATAGGGTGTTTGACATGGATGAGAATCTGGTTTGGACCACCCTTCTTCTGGAGAACATGGATTCCAAGTTGTTAATATAAAGTCAACATACTGACAAACAACAGACTCTGCTTGTATACCCTGATTTTTCTTACTCTCTAGTTCTAACATTTCTTCTTCTGACAAATTTCCTTTGTTCTCATTGATATACTTTGATGCTAAAAAACCTTGTAATGCAATTTCAGTCAGTTCACAAAGTGCTGGATCATTATTCAATTTAGCGACTCCATGACAATGAATTGAACCTCTCTGAACTGCATACTCATATCTGTACCAATGCCAAGAAGCCCCTAACGACTCTTTTAACCAAAACTTGACAAAACGATCTGTTCGGTCAGTAAAAAACCAATCCAAGATATGTGGATTTTCAAGAACATTTTGCTGCCTGATTGCTGGTTGAATGTGTTCAGAGTGAGGGTCACAAAAAAGTTCATGAAATTCAGGCCAATGGTACTCAGCACAAGATAAAGTGAAAAAATTTGTAGGAGGTCCTACTTGAGCAATGGTAGCCCGCAAATCCTCTTTAGCTTAAATGTGCCAATAGCTATTGCTACCAGTAACATTTTTAGCATAATGCATAAGCTTAGACATTAAAGTGGAATATGTATTCGATTGAACCATCTGTTGAAGTTGTTCTACAGTTAACTTAGCATCAACAGGGTTTTGCTTTAAAAAAATGTTTCCCTGACTAAGGAGTCTGTGCCTTTGAATCATATTGAATGCCCAATAAGCAAACCGTGGGTGACTTGCAAACCTATATGTCCATTTACCATTATTATATTCAGCAAATTTAATCAAATGTTTTATTTTATCTACAAGGGTCACATCACGCATTGTAGCACTGTTAGTAGGATCTCCTTCACCATCTGGAAACAAAGTAGGAAATGCCATAGTAGCTAAATATTCAATTTTAAACTCATTCAGAGGACTTGAATTCCTATGAGGCCAATTGACTTTGTGGTTTTGTAATAACTCATCTGTAATCAGCTGCTTCTGTGGCTTAAGCTGTACAGGGTTAAGAATTGTGCTACTCAATTATGTGTCTTCATTGAATAGTATTTCATCAAGAGGACCTCTGTCTGGATCAATTTCATCATCTTTTCTGTTCTCAGTACAATCGATCTTATGCAGCTCAGTTGGAATGCCATCAGAAGGCAACAAAGCCAAGCACTCATAATCAATAGTGATATCCTTATACAGAGGGTTATGTTGAACTAACCAGTGCAGAGCACAGCTGACCTTTTCACGTCTCACAGTGAGATCTTTACAAGTATTATCCTTGCCTTTGACTGACACAACTATTACTGGCAGCTCACTAGGGTATCTTGGCAATGAATTTGCTAACTCCTGGATATCTTGAGAAAAGTTAATACAATGGCCTTTATATGCTTTTTGTCCACCTGGTTTTGTATAAACAGAAATCACTGGGAAAACATGTGCTATTAACATTTCCTCTAATTGTGTTAAACCTTGCAATTCATTTGGCACTTGTGAAGGTGTCATTCCATTCTGAGATGAAAAATTTTTCACTCCATTCTTGTCACGTGAACATCTTGTGCAGATATAAGGAGATTTATTTTTGCCTTTTGCTGATAATGGCCATGCCTCATGGCAAACTTCACACATATAAATTTTGAATTTAAGTGAATTATGAAAGTCTTGCATGTTTCTGATAGCCCATTTCTGTACATGAATTGGTCCACTCTTTATACTGTCAAATTGAGATAAATATGTTTCTTTGTCAACATAGACTATATCGCAACTCCGCCATCGCAGTGCACTCTGGGATGGATATCTCAGTTTCCATTGTTAAATCCAAGATGGCCGCCCAACAACAACAATGGAAAACTGAGATATCCATCCCAGAGTGCACTGCGAAGGCGGAGTTGCGATATAGTCTATTATGCAGTGGTTTATCTACTATTTGCCCAGTTGTAAATTTTCTTACTGGTTTAATTTCATCAAATTTATTGTCTCGCCTTTTCTGTCTGCACTTCCTAATTTGCACATTTTGTTTTTTCAATCGTGCTTGTTTCTCCTCCTCTGTCTCATTATCTTTTATAGTCCGGAAGATAAGAGACAAGAAATCTCATAATTGTTCAAATTGTGATAAAAGCATGAAAATTTCAGGAAAGATACCTCTATACATGTAGATTAATATAAAATCAGGACCCCATCAAGATCTTTATCCTAAAGCCGATATTTTAAGCATTAAATTATATGGTCAGTGGTTCAGCACTGCAGGCTCATACGGTAAAAAAAATACTTTAAAATGCATTAGAATTCGGTAAATAGACCATACAGGAATTTTAATACATTCTATGTTTGTTAATTGAACTTTTTTATATTTATAACTGATTAAAAATATGTTTTTAACGAAATTATTATTCCTTGGTGGGCTTCCTGTGTTTTCGAGGAAGGCCTGGTTGTTTTTTGCTTGTACAGAAAGAAATACAGTGTTTTGAGTTTTGGACTTAATTAGCTTGCAAAAATGGAAGTCAATTCAAGGCAACAGTGTTCAAAAGACTGGGATTTATGTGCTCTATGTGAAGTAAACACAGATGAGAAGCTAATTTGCCCAACGAACAGCACTGGTAGTAGACAAAACTATGGCTCGGGTTATAAGACTCTTGCTGACAACTTGCTGCAGTTTCATGAGATTGGATGTCTCCCGATAAAAGTTGACTACTCAAGACTCGATGATGGCTGTGGGATAGAAGAAACCCTGATGTATCACAGAGCTTCATGGCATAAGTCATGCTTTAACAAATGCAGTAGGCTTAAGTTAGAGAGAGCACAGAAGAGGAAACTCGAAGACAGTTCAGTTGCAGAGGCGGCGTCACCGAGCCCTGTCAAAACTCGTGCTAGCCTAGGATCTGCAGCAAATCCCGAGGTGAGAAACACTTGTTTCTTTTGTGATGAAGGTGGGGGCACACTCCACCGAGCAGCAACTTTAGACATAGATAAGAGGGTTAGGTCAGCGGCTACTCAGTTACAAGACCGAAAGCTGTTAGCAAAACTAGCAGTGGGTGACATGCATGCAGTTGATGCATATTATCATGCAGCATGCCTAACATCACTTTATAACCGTGTGAGGAGCTTGAAACAAGAAACCGTGACAGAAAAGACAAGTGAACTATACGCACAGGCCATAGCCCTAGCAGAACTCATAACATTCATTGAAGAGAAAGCAGCCAACAGTCCAACAGTATTTAAGCTGTCCAATCTTGTGAAGCTTTACTCGTCCCGACTACAGCAGCTTGGAGCAGTTGCAGAGCATATAAATTCTACTAGGCTGAAAGAACGATTGTTATCTCAGATGCCTGATTTGCAAGCATACAATGAGGGGAAAGAAGTTAAAGTAGCTTTTTCTAGAGATTTCAGAGCGGCAATTCAATTTGCTGAAAACAATAACTATGATGCAGAAGCTGTCCACCTCACTAAAGCTGCATCATTTATCAGACAGGAGCTCTTACAAAATCAACCACAATTCACTGGTTCCTTCGAAGCTGACTGCCAGCATCAGGCCGTCCCCTCCAGTTTGCTGACATTAATAAACATGATCTTAGAAGGGTCTAACATCAAGGAAAATAATGACCGGGCAGATAGATATGCATCTACTGCTGCTCTAGTGATTTCTCAGCTTTTAATCTTTAATTCTGTCAAACGCCGGGATCAGAGCGCAGAGAGTGCCACTTTGCGACACAGCCAACTTAGAGAGACCCCATTACCAGTTTACATCGGATTGGTTATCCATGCCGAAACTCGCAAGAAAAAGCTTGTGGACAAATTCTACAGACTGGGACTTTCCATATCGTATGACAGAGTGATGCAGATATCAGCTGACCTTGGTAACAGTGTGTGTGAGCAGTTCGAAGAAGAAGGTGTCGTTTGCCCACCAAAACTTAAGAGGTCATTGTTCACAACTGGAAATGTAGATAATATCGATCATAATCCGAGCTCACGAACAGCCAAAGACTCTTTCCATGGCACCGCCATATCCCTTACTCAACATCCCAGCACAGATGCACTTGGTACTGATAGAAATCTAGTACATATAAATAGTGAAGCTCCAAAAAAGAAGTCCCTGTCATCTCTTCCAGATTCATACACGGATATCCAACCTGTTCTTGTGGAGGCGAAAAAGGATCAGTTTGTCCCAAGAAACAGTGAATCCTCTAAACCGCCATCAGATCTGATCAATACTAGCATGGTGTCTGAGTATAAATGGCTTAATAAAGTCGAAGAGTTGTTAGATAAAGAGAAACTAGAAGAAAGAGATTATATTTCTTGGTCAGCTCACTTTGCCTCCTTACAGGCCCAAGTACTCAGACCCTCAGCTATCACTGGTCTGCTACCACTCTTTCACGAACATGCTCACACAGTTGCAATGATACAGCATTCTATGAAAGTGATAAAGGAGGCAGTACAGTACCTTAATCCAGGGCAGACACCTATCATCGCAATGGACCAGCCTCTTTTTGCCATTGTAAAGCAGATCCAGTGGAATAAATCAGACCTGTATGGCGAGGATAAGTTTGTCGTTATGATGGGAGGGCTGCACATTGAGATGGCATCACTGAAGATGGTGGGACATTGGTTGGACAACAGTGGGTGGGACGGTGCTCTAGTTCAAGCGGATATAACGACTCGAGGGAGAGCAGATGGAATCCTGAAGGCCGCGCATGTTACTAGGTCTCGTTATGCGCATCAAGTGAGTGCCTGTGTGCTATTCATTCTACAACGAAATGCATATAAGGCATACGCAGAGAGCAGTGATTCTGAGGATATCGCATTTATCACATGGAGCCAGAAACAGTGCGATCAGTATCCACAGTTTCTGTTTTGGTCAATTGCGTTAGAGCTAGAGTTACTGGTTTTAGAATTTATCAGATCCATAAGAGAAGGCAACTTTTCCGTGTATATCCAAGTTCTCGGGAAACTCGCACCTTGGATCTTTGCTTTAGATTTGTCCAACTATTCTAGATGGCTCCCTGTGCATATCAGAGACATGATGGCTTTGCAGAGGAAACATCCTGCAGTGTTCGCTGAGTTCAGTCAAGGCAAATTTGTAGTCCAGAAATCGCAACATTACTTTTCGATGATTGCGTTAGATCATAACCACGAGCAGGAGAACGAAGCCATCAAAGGTGATGGGGGAGCAGTAGGATTAACCGAGAATCCTGCGGCTCTTCGACGCTGGATGGTGGCAGGCCCTGAAATAGCCAGAGTCGTGAAAGAATTTGAATCGACGTTTGTAGTGCAGAAACCGAACGATGTTCACCATCATGAGCAAGTACCTGGAGTCCAAAAAGCCTTTGCAAAAGATGTACAGGCTCTTCTCGCAGTGATCGAAGAAATGGGCAATCCCTTCACAGAGGACAGTGCAGACCTAGTTGTTTTGGATACTAAGGACATCATGCCTGAATGCGTGGTAGATGCTGTGAAGAAAGCAAAGAAAATGGGTGAGTGTCAGTTTGCGAAATACGTGGAAGAGAGGCTAGATAAGTGCTCTAAAGCTATAACTGACACCATACACAGAAACAAACTTCCCCTGTTTGGGACGTCGGAGAAAACAAGTAATAAGACTCAGACTCAAATTGCAGCACTAAAGAGTGATTGCAACCTTTTTGCTAGGCTCTACATTGCATGCCAAGCTCGAGAGGGAAACTTGGAGGAGTTCTTTAGACACGAAAATCATACCAGTCCTCCAGCACTGTCCACTATGGGAAAACTACGTGCTGGTCAGAAGTCTGAGCTTGTCCAGTGTCTTGAGGTGAATACAACATTAAGCTGTCCTAATGTTGACGCGAAGATAATAGATGCTGCTGTTGTAGTCAACATGTTGCCTCCTGGAAGATCGAAATCCTTTAAGGACTATGCGACAGATGTGTTCGTTCCATATATTATCAAGCAGGCACAACATACCAAGCGAGTAGACCTTGTATGGGACCGTTACCTCGCAACAAGTTTGAAGAAGAGCACTCGGGAGACAAGAGGTTCAGGTGTTCGCAGGCGTGTGTGCAGCAATTCAGCTATACCCGCTAACTGGAAGTCATTTCTGAGAACTGATGAAAACAAAACAGAGTTGTTTCACTTTCTAGCGGAAAGCATTTCTACGGTCCAGCTGCCTGGTGTCCAAGTCATCAGTACCTATGATGGCAATGTGATCAGTTCTGTGCCTGTTGACAAGGAAGGACTCTCCCCTTGCAACCACGAAGAGGCAGATACGAGAATACTAGTTCATGTGAAGCATGCAATGTCTAACGGGTGCAGTAAGATAATGATAAGAACGGTCGATACAGATGTTGTTGTACTAGCAGTAGCGCACGTGAGAAGGCTTGGCGTACAGGAGCTGTGGGTAGCATTTGGTGTTGGAAAGCATCTTAAGTATTTGCCTGCTCACTCCATGGCCAGTGCTCTGACAGAAGAGCAATGTGAAGTCTTGCCATTTTTCCATGCCATCACAGGATGTGATACTGTTTCCTATCTGGCTGGGAGAGGAAAGAAAACGGCTTGGAATGCCTGGAAGTCGAACCCAGAAATAACCAAAACCTTCCGACTCCTTTCAACACCACAAAGCATGGTCTCCGAAGAATATAGCCAAGACCTAGAACGATTCGTGGTGATCCTGTATAGTCGTACATGCCCTTTGAAGAGTGTCAATGAAGCTCGCCAATCAATTTTTGCTCAAGGCACAAGAACTATAGAGAACATTCCACCAACACAAGCCGCCCTTGAACAGCACATAAAGAGAGCAGCTTACCAAGCAGGGCATGTATGGGGCCAAGCTCTTAAACCCATCCAGGAACTGCCAAGTCCGAGTGCGTGGGGATGGCAGCGAAGTGAAGAGGGCTGGACTCCTAACTGGACTACATTACCTGAGGCATCCAAGGCATGCAGTGAGCTCATCAGTTGTGGATGCAAAAGAGCTTGTAGAGGACTATGCAAGTGCACAAAGGCCAACTTGCCTTGCACTGCACTCTGCTTCTGTTCAGGAAATTGCTTCCAGGATTAATGTAGGTAAACTTCTTTGAGCAGGGATTAAGTATTTTAATAATTGGGGCATTTTCTGGAGGTTTTTCTTCATAACATGCCAGTTTTTAGAATTTTGACATTTTTCATAATTTGGGCTCCCTGTGGTTCCATACAAGCCTTGTATTGAAATTTATGTTGGCAAATTTTCTAGAAACATGACAAGGAGACAACATGGATCTTGATTCTATATTATTTCCCTTGCCTTAGGTTGAGGTTTTCCTTCATAACATACCAGTTTTTAGAATTTTGACATATTTCATAATTTGGGCTCCCTGTGGTTCCATACAAGCCTTGTATTGAAATTTTTGTTGGCAAATTTTCTAGAAACATGACAAGATCCAACATGGGTCTTGATCCTATATTATTTCCCTTGCTTTAAAGGTCAAGTAGGGTACATTTGGTGCTTTTATCACAATTCGAACAATTATGCACCTTATCCTCCGGACTATTATTCTCCTTCTGTACCTCCTCATGTATTCTTTTTGTTTTTCTTGTCTAGAAAGTTTTTCACTCTCTGTCTCCTTAGCTTTTTTAGCAGTTTTGTAATTCTTCATATATGCATTTACTACATTAAAGTTAAAGTGCCTATCACCCTTTTGCAATTTTGATAGCTTACGAACCTCCGAAAAGTTTTGAGTACTTCTGTGAAGAAAGTTTTGGTTTAAAGGGAATACTTTATGATCTACGCTTGTTTGAAATCGTGTAAATGTGACCTTTCCTGACCCATGACCGCGTAAGTAAAAGCCTGGGTCGAAACCTGGGTAGACGTCATCTTGACGTCATATAATTAATTCGGCTTTGCAATCATTTGAAGAAATACTTAACATGTTGACTAAAATTACTTTTTTCTTTACTAAGAACTCAAAAACTGTGTATATTTTCTATGCATCGATGTTGTTGTGATAAAAAGGTGCCATGGAGAATAATGCATTAATGAGATGACGTCTACCCAGGTTTCGACCCAGGCTTTTACTTACGTGGTCATGGGTCAGGAAAGGTCACATTTACACGATTTCAAACAAGCGTAGAGCATAAAGTACTCACTTTAAACCAAAACGTTCTTCACAGAAGTACTCAAAACGTTTCGGAGGTTCATAAGCTATCAAAATTGCAAAAGGGTGATAGGCACTTTAAGCTTTCTTTCTCCATCTATCAATCCGTTAGTACTTATTTCTAGTCTCTGTCGTTTTCTGGGTATGTGAACTTCTTTCTTGAAATCATCAGAGGCTTGGCATTCTTTATCCTCTAATTTTGAAAAAGAATGCTCTGGCATTAACGTACATGAATCATTGCCTTGATGTATATTATCATCAACAGATGGCATGAGCGAACTTTCATAGACAGCAAAATACCATCCATTGGCTTGAGCATCCAAAACATCTTGAAATGTAGCATATTGTTGGACTGCAGTACACATATTATCATAATACAACCAATAAGAGCCACTGTTTATGGCAATGGTGAAATGGTGGCTTGCACAGCGCACAACAGCTTTCAATAAGTAAAAATTACCTAAGACTTCCATACTTGCTGGTAGAACAGTTTGACCAAAAGAAGTTGATGATAATTCAATTTGTAAAAATTTTGGCATGGTAACAAAATGTTGCAAAGCTGAAATATCACCAGAATGCCTTTGACATGAATCACAAAAAGTGGTCTGCTATTAGGCAGAGCAGCTTCTGAAACGCAGTTTTTAAACTCAGTGGGCAAAATATTTGGGCAAGTAATATACAAGACAATGGTGCTTGTAGTTTTCACTATTTGATTGTTACATAGGGTGCAACAAGTCTGATTACATTGTTGAATAAGAAATAATGATTTCAAATCATTAGTTAAATCTCCAAATGTTTGCATGGTAAATATGTCACTAAAAACAGCATCTGCAGTCATTGCAGAAAATGATGGACAACGACCTCTGATCAGTGACCATACAGGCTCTCGCACGACCTCAACAGCACCAAGATTTTCCCTTTGATTGCACGACTCATAGATAACTTGAAAAAAATCATTGCATGTAATGTTTTGAAGATGATTGTGAAAAACAAAATAACATAGCTCAAGAAAGCAATCAACTGCACAAGAAAATTCCCTACATTGGTCAAACAATAATTACGAAAGTGATCTCTCACATTTGACCCTTCATACATGTACATGTATGTACAAATACTATCATTGCTATCACATATTGCATTGTGTTTTTCTTCCAAGACTTTAGAAGCTTCTGAATTTATGTTGCCATTCACAATGTGTGCTTCCTTGTTTGAAATCATGAAGGGATTGAAACTACCATTAGAAGGATAAGCTATTCGCCTTGACAAATATCTCCCCCTAAATCTAAAAAAGATGATGCTGCAATTTCGGCACACACTCCCTAATTTTAATAGATCATTGTGGGCAGTAAGATTGGGAAAGAGTAACAACATAAACAATAGACACATCATTTTCCAAACTTTTGTGCGTTTTATTGCTCTACGTGTACCTTGTACTTTAGTTTGCACCAATGGGCAAAAAGTCTGTGGTTCCAAAAACACGTGATACGCTTGACAACAGTGGAATGAATTGAGCAAGCTGACAGTTGATTTACAAAGTACTTTGTTTATTGTAGCTTGCTACAATGTAGCTCTCCAAGGCACGCTCGCTGCTTAAACGTTAGGTTTGCTTTGAATTTGATTAACTTAAGCTTAAGTTAAGTTAAATCTCAGTTGCTTTGATTGCTTTTTGCTCGCTGGCGGTGACAAAGTTGGCTCACTGGCCGATGTCGAGTTTACTCTCGTGTGGCTCGCTGGCCGATAGTTTGCTACAGTTGTCGTTTGTTTTAGCTTTGCTTTGATTGAATTCAGTTTAAAGAGGTTTCTCAGTTTCTTTGATTGCTTTATGCCCGCTGGCATTGTCTAGATTTGGCACGCTGGCCGAGTTTTGCATGTTGGCCGAGTACTCTTTTGGCTCGCTGGCCGATTGTTGAGCTTGCTAGCTCGATAAATATACCACAATGGCACTTAACTAAAGTACACTCACGTAGAATTGGAAATAAAAACAAATAAAACTTACAAAAGCAGGTGAAAATTACGTTTTTCTTACCTCAAACTTGATCACAACTCCGCTCAATGAATGCCAAAGCTGCTGAGCATCGACGATCAGAACCATGCGGGCTTGACGTCACAATCTCTGCGTGCTACGATTGGTCTGTTGCAAGACAATCGATCTCTTTGCCATTACGTCATTGGAATCTCAGGAATCTTACCTTACAAACATGTCTCTCGATCACTCGAGATTTTTTTCGGCTGCACAGTACTTTCGCACGGCTATATAATGCTGCCGCCTCGCCAGCCTCGCGTCTTCGCTCGGCTGGCTCGTTGGCAATAACTATTATTTATGAATATCATTCAAAATGCTGCCAAATGAGGTAAAAACAATAAAATGTAGATTTTGTTGCCTTCTTTGTTGACATTACTGATAAATTTTGGTTTGATGTTATGAAATTCATTGAATTTATAGTCTATAATGTAGATTTTGTTGCCTTCTTTGTTGACATTACTGATAAATTTAGTTTATAAACTCCAATATATCTACATTGACAGACAGACATAAGTGTCAGACTCTGGAAAATACTAAGAACATTATGTAAGTATTTTTGAAAAAAAATGTAAAAATATGTTGAAATTGGTAAGATTGCTATTACTTACCAGCCTTTTTTTCATTGAAATGAAGTTCAAATAGGCCAGTTTGCATTTGCCTCTACTAGTCTTCCATGAGATAAGTCATGACATGTGTCACAACATAGCCGCACATTACACTGAAGACAACCGTAAACTGTCTCCACTCCTGCATATTTCTTATTTGGCCCAGTGGTACACTCATGGCATCTCCCTCTCTTCAGATTTCCTTTGATAGTTATATTTACAGACTCATGGCCAGATGTACGAACTAAGGGTAAATGAGCAATTACAGGGCGCCCCCTGGGCTTAGGCTGGTGTATGTCCCACAAAGAGACTTGACAATAGCAGAAGTAAACTGTTTCTGAGTCATCATGGGCGGTATATCTTCAACTGGTCCACTGTTCCACTGTATATAGCTCTGCTGATACATTATGAAGGCATTTATTCTACATATACATGTATCAAGTAGGTGGAGGAAAATTCGCATCCACCACCGCTTTGACATGCGGACAATCCCATAAGTGTTTTTGAGGTGGTCATTATTATCAATGGCACCCATGTTGGCATTGTTAAGTCTTTCACTGGCGGTGGAGATGAAATAGCAACAACTGATCCATCCCTTTTCTTTCTGGAAACATTGTCCACTCCCTTTGAATCATGAACATTTGAAAGGAAACAAACATCCTTTGTGTCCTTCCACACTGTTATTGTTACACTGTCAGCTGTTGCTGAGTGGTAATCACCCCGTTTCATTCCTTTCAGCAAAGCTTTGTCAGATAGGCATTTGGGAAACCCTTTTCTGTTTGATCTAAGTGTTCCCACAGTATTGGTTCCAAATCCCTCCAGTTTCTTTTGTTAGCAGGTTTTAGCAGCATACATGTATGCTGCTTGAAACTTGTGCATCCCTTAAATTTTATTAGACCTTCATCCACTACATTCTCCTTGTTTGGTTGGTATTCAGTGGCGAATGTCTCTGTCAGTGTCTTGATGAGTGAATGGAGGTGATAAAGTTTGTCATGTTCAACATGGCCATGCGGCTGAGCTTTGCTCGAATCATTGAAGTGCAGATATTGATTTATCTTGAGGTATCTGTTCCTGCTCATCACATCTTACAGCTTCTTTACACCAAGGAAAGGATTTTTAGACCAGTGCATCCTTTCTGAAGCAGAACATTTATTCCTTGGAGCAGGCAAATTCCGAGGTAGGCACGAATATCCATTGCCCGCTTTCTCTTAGGTTATTTAGTTATTTCTTCTAGGTTGTGACTCCACTCGTTCACTAATGTTCCCCGTCAGTTTCCCTTGAACTTTCACTTTTAATCATTGTATTGTTCTTCACCCAAGGACAAATCACTCTCTCCACTTGATTCAACATCACGCTATGCTTTTTGGATGCTATTTAATGCTTTCTATGCTTTGCTGGAAGACCACTAGACATTTCTGGCCTTTTACTCATTTGGCCTAATTGTGCTCCAAATCCAAGATGGCAACTAAAGTCCAAGAGGAAAAGGAGGGGAGTCAAATGTTTAGGCACTAAAATCTTCTGAAAATTGACATGCTGGCTTCAAGGAATACAAGTCATGCAAGGAAGATATTTTATCATCTGCTCACATTCTGATGAATACTGAAACAGAGCTGTACTTGGAATAATGGGCAGTGAGAGGCAAAGTACATGTACCTCTGCATTTACTATTCAGACATTTGTATGGCTGCAGTACAAACAACTAAGTTTAATGTTTCATAAAAGGAAATATCTTGTTCAATATTCAATTTATTCCTGTCACACTTGCCATGGCTACAACATGTCACAGCCTAGTGTATCAATTGACCAGATATGTTTGTTTGTCAGGTTAATGTAATTTATGTTAATGAGGAAATAATTTCAACAAAGATCTGCCAATAGGGTTCCAAAAACTAACCAAACTGTATATAAATGTAACTGTGTATAGGGTGATGAAAAATAACTCAACTGTATGTAAATGTAAATGTTTATACATGTAGATGCCAAAAAATAACTGTATGTACATGTACATGTAAATGTATTGTGTGGTTTCATGTGAAAAAAACAAAATTGTAAACAGTATCATTTCAAATAAATAATTATTGTGGTGTGTGTAACGTAAAGAAATTAAACTTGGCAGAAAAATAATTACTGATATCAAAAATAAGTAAAAAATAGCTTTGTAAGAGTGGATGAGATTAAAAAACTCCTATTTAGTCTATTAAAAAATTAACATGACTGTAGTGTGTAAACAGACATTGCATGTGTCAATGTGAAGATATTTTACTTGGTGTTGAGAAGGTTTGTGTTGGATCAGAACATTTGTAGTCACTTATGCTGGATTGGAAATGAGATCTCTGTTATTAGTACATGTATGTCATTTTTATGGAGTGGTTTCAATAATGAGAATAACTTGGCTAGTTGTTCTATAAATGTAGTTCTGTTTTGTTGGTGAATATACTCTAGGAAAGTGTACAGAGTCTAAAGCAGTTAAGTTGAGAAAGTGTTGTCAAAATATTATTGACCTTGATAATTAGTTTGCAAAAGAGATGAATCTCTTGAGTTGGTTGATGAAGACTGAGTTTACATTTGGAGCTTTTGACAGTAGGGTTTCAAATGGTTCTGCTCTATCAGGAATATAGCCACGAATAGACATAAATCAAGCTATAGCTCTGACCTCTGGTTTATTTACTTCTACTCCGTAGCGTGTCACGCAATAATAACACATTGAGAATAACGTACGAGACTACTGTTAAAACACATGCGACTCCGATCACACCAGCAAAGTAACTAACTGAAATCAGATATCTACCGAAATATAATACCCATGACAGTGCGTCAGTTATGCAATTAATCCCTTTGAGCACGTGCCCAAAGGAAGCACATGTACATGTAGGCCAATCACGTGCCTGGTTACATATTGTAACAAGTAGTATCTACACTAATTTGTTAAATTCTACCATTACACAACATGCATGTTTTTGTAAGTGAGTAATGCTCACTGCTGCGACAGAGCCAGATAAGGATTTGCCATAGTGTTCTTTGTTTGGTGGTTGTGCAGTTGTTCCAAGATCTTTGATTTGAGTGACTGGTGTGTTCTTTGTTGCAGGTAGATAATACTGTACAGGGTCCGAAATTAACTTTTTCACGTAGGCGCCATCTGGCGACTATCCAATTTTATTTAGTCGCCAAAACACCAATTGTGGTCGCCACATTTCAAGTGACGTGACGAAGAACATTTACTGGACATTGTGAAGATTTTAGGTAAGTCACCAGCTGGCGACTAACCCTGAAATTTTGGTCATTAACCCTTTCATGCCCACATACGGAATTTTCCGTATTGTACTGGTTACTTGATTTGTGAGTTTCAGTCTGACAAAGTTTAAAGAGCTAGGCCCTGAGATTCCCACAAACCATAATGTATAGACAAGTGATCTTGGTGAACTGCATTGGGCATGTTAACGAAGAATAATTTCATCTAAATCCTCCTTTCCTTGCAAAGTTAACTACAGGTTACATGATTTCATTTCAGAAAAAAAGACTAAAATAGCACTTCCAAAAATAATTATTTCTCCTCAGATTCTACATTTTCTCTCAAAAATGCATATTTCACATAACATTTAGAGTTTCATATGTTTGCACTAACCTCACTTTCTGTCTCCCAACACCTAAACTTGCCCAGAACCAAGCCATTCTGTCCACAAGCACTTCACAGCAAGCTAAATTCATCCATAATGACCGCAAAGCATGCCGGGAAATCCTACCAAACAATGACATGGCCCTTCCCCCATCTTCATTCTTCAAAATATATACTAAGTCTAAAGCCATTTCGACCTAATACCTTCATATTGGAATCAATGGCAAGTAAATATTGTCCAATATTCCAAAAAAGCTATGATAGGTGGCTCCAGACCCCCATTTATAAAGCCCATGCTAAAGTGACAGAAGATGTCCTGGCCCATTCACGAGTGGGAAATGAGGCTCTTTCTCTGTCACAATAAACTGGCACAGACTCGCTTCTTTGAGAAAGTGCTGATTGAAGCTCTCATCAGACTTAATGATGTCCTCCAGCACTCTATAAATGGTGAAAAAGGCTTAAAAAAGCCTGAAATTCTCTGTATTCCTCCAAACAAACCTCCTGCCAGCTCCGTTAAGTAATCCACAACTGCTTCCAAAATGGCCGTCTAAAAACTTTGAGCCCCCAGTATCTACATCTACATTTATTGAGTCGGTAAAAGTCCTGTGACAACACACCAACTGTAAACTAAATAACTATTGATATATGCATATATACACACATACATTCACTGCCACACATAACCGCACACACACACACACTTAAGCACACACTCATATTTATATGTATAGGTACCAGTATGTACATATGTACATGCATGTAAGGCTTAAATGATGCATTGTTGCTAGAAATTAATCACAATTAAAGATCGATATAAGTCTAAAGACTAATCAGTGTAGCCATAAAAATCATATATAAAATTATTTTTGGTCATTAAAGCTAATTAAGCCCAGTCCACAGAAATAATAAAAATCATAAATAAGAATTAAGTTTGGTCTTAAAAAGATTAGTTGAGTCTTGGGTTACTAAATCAATTGGAAGGCAATTCCATTCCTTAATTGTCCTTGGAAAAAATGAAATTTTAAAGATATCTGATCCAGCAATGGGAATATAATACTTAAAAATGCGACTGCCACGTGTTCGTGTTTCCGTATGAGGTATTAAGTACTGTTTAAAACACGAACAGCAGTGTTTTATCAAGTTTAAAAATTCGAGGGCGAAGCCCGATAATTTTTAGACTTGATAAAACACGTGCTGTGAGTGTTTTAAACGGCTTCAAAAACGCTTTAAGAATGCAATGAAAGAAAGACGCACATCTCAAGGGAATGGTTACTTAATAAAGCACTGAACCTTTGTATTCACAACGCCATGCAAAATATTTGAGTAATCACCGTCTGCAATTACGAACATCTCAAGGGAATGACATGAAGAAATTACCATACTATGTTGTTTGAAGCGGCGTTTCGCAATGCAAGTAGAATCTGCACTTGAAGGATTTGGTGTCGTGGTTTACCTCGATAAAGTTCAAGACTTGGAAAGCGATGTAACTGACATGACGGCAGACTCTAAATGTTTCACTCCGGCACAAAATATGTAAGTTTAATGCGCGTTTTTATTATTTTACGGCTTTGAGTTTGGTTTAATAATTGGAACTAAACAGTGGCTCGGTAAACAAGTTGGATACCTTCATTTTAAAAATATTATCTGTGTATCTCGGTAGTCAGCTGATATTAGTAAATCTAGTGCAAAATTTATTATCTAGGTACCTTATGTTCCGTGTACTTTTTGCTATCTTTGGGTCTTTATCAGTGAATTCTTAATTAGGATGAAACTTTATATAAAATTTCATGTTCATTAGTATTCTTTATATAAAACGTTCATCCTAATTTGCAATTCAATGAGAAAGCTGAAACATCAATAGAAATTCCATTGTCTCAATCATTAACCCCGTTTCCCCTGGGACAAAATTAAAATCCCTCCGCGGGCCTTCTAGAATGATGAGATTTTATCGGGTATAAAGGGGCATGCACGTGACTGATTTGCTTCATCTGATTGGACAACATGCTCATTAATTATTCATGAGTTTTTGAAGTATTGGTTAGTGTTGATGTCTATGAGGTTATGGTTCAATTTGTACATCATAACGAGTCTGGCTTTCTTTCTTCTTGACTCTGTGTCCCAGCCTAGTTCATCCAACATGCTGGTTACGCATGTAGGTCAGTTGAAAATTCCATGGAAACAATGACTGTAGTTTACTTAAGGGGGGAGGGTTCTTTTTGGTCTAGAAATAACTAAAAATTGGTTCCAAAAACTTGGGCCTGAAAGGGTTAATAATCAAAATTTTGACACACTGGCGCCAAATAAGGCACAATTTCGGACCCTGTTGTACATGTACATTTACAGTATTGGTAATGTAGCTCCTGCCAACTTCAAAGTTAATGGTTGTTCCCATTCAGTTTAATGCTTGTTGATTGGTCTGAAATGATATAATCAACTATTTGAGAGTTTCCCTCCAACATTTGTCACAAACGTCTCCCACCCCAAACTCCCTTTGTTTTGACAGTAATGGGCCTTTTGTAGGAATGCAATCACGTGGTTGTACTGGAGGGCAAAAAATATTAATTCAAATATTTAAAGGCACGAGATTGGTAGTGTTATTAGCAAAACCTGTTTGTAAATGCTATTTTCCACCTCCAGTCTATTGTCGATCTATCTAAAACGGCATTTTTAAAGATACCTTGCCCTCCAGCATCCATGGCAATGCCTTTCCCATGGAGATCACGAGTTCAATTCATTCGTTAATGAAGTGTTATATCCTGCAAAAGGCCTATTGACTGGTAATCGGAGATGTCGTTGACATAATTGTGAAGGATGTTTGTTTGTGAGATTGCACCATTATAAGTACAATGCATGAGCATGTTCTTATGGTGTATTCTTTGATGTTCTACAATGCAATACAGAAACTTGCATAATTATGATCAAGGTGTACAAGGATTTTTTTAAAGCTTAGATTCTTTCTATGGAGAGTAGCAAATGTCAGTTTTGGTTGGTGATGTTTGTAACTGGAAGTCAAAGTATGTGCTTCCTTTCATTGGTCAACAAACTGGGCTAACTTCATGAATGAAGCCAGATATGGTGTGTTGATTGGAATGTTGAGATGTTGATCTGTAAAAATGCAGCAAATTGTTATACAGTAAATTCAAAAGGATTTAGGATTATGAACATTATCTTTAGATACATATACATCCAGCATTAGAACTTCCCTTGGGGCTTTTCAGTTCTAATTTTCAACTTGGATATTAACTCTGGTCAGCAGAGGTTTGCTCTCACACTTTTGTGGTAAAGTTGGCAAAGGCTTTGGTGCGCTGTGAGATAGGACTCTAGACAAGATTGTTATTTCTTTAATAATGCAAAGCCAATTACAAGGTTGTTTAAATCAATCTATTCTAGAGTTTGGATTTTATTGCTAATGGCTCCTAAGGCCCTGCTAAGGTGTTCAGGATCTAAACGTATGATTGGTCATATTTTGTGATTAACAAAGTTTCAAAGTGTCAGTTTGGAGTTGATCAGCAAAGTGAAGGTATTGTTCAAGAAAGCCAAACTAGAGATGTTGAAACTTAACTTGCAATAGATATGAGCCCAAACAAACCAAATATTCAAAGGAGCAGAAAACGGTATACCGGTAAATTATATATAGAGTCAAAACTGTAAATTATTCTGCAAAAGACAAATTTTAAGATGTTCTGTTGGAGAAAACAATTGCTATGATAACATTATTAGAATGGTACATGTAGGTGCTTAATAAAAAAGAAGGCTTATGAAATTAATGTGCTATAAAGTAATAACATAGTACAGTGTGTGTCAAGTTGATAGTTGATGAACTAGTTGGAGATTGATCTATTGGATGAAGAAATTAAATATTATTATGTGTACATGTAGGTAAAAATAATACTGGCTGTTATGAAGGTATTGTATTATGATGTAGCAAATGAATATAGTATGTGCTGCTGCATGGAACATTGGACCAGCTGGAGACTGATGTTCTGATGCAAAAAATAAACTAAAATTATATAAATATTAGAATGCTAGGTGTATTTTTATAATAGAGGCTATATATTCATATCTTGCTAATATAAAAATATATATAAAATGAACAGTAAACTGGGTCCAAGTTGAAACTACAGTCTCATAATACTCATTTGAATAAATAAACACTGATACTGGTTTGTAATTATTGAACCAGATCATGCAGCATTCATTGCATCAGATTAAATGCATTCACTATACTCCAGCCATATTTGTCAAGAGATTAACTACCGAGGTTCGAGGTTTTTACCTGACATTTCATTGTTATTCGATAACCTTTATTTCACTAACATTCCAGTGAATTTCAAAATAAAGACCAGATTAGGTATTCAAGAGCCTTTATATAGCTCATTAAATATTCAAGGTTTTTATATCATAAAAATACCTCCATATGAAAGCCTTGCATAACTAATGAGCAATATATTGAAATTCACTGGGATCTTAGTGAAATAAAGGTTGCTGAATAACTGGAAAATGTGTCAAAAATGAAAGAACAGCTATTAATCACAACAGAACAATATGGATTGCAAATCTGAAATGAGAAATCATTATGAATAAACTCATATAACTTTGCAGCAAACCAATACTGAATACCCAGGTACATTTGCCAGAGATCCAACAATTTTTCAAACAATTTTGAGAGAAACAAATTTGCTGTCATTGGGACAGGTCTTGAGAATTTGCTTACTTGAACCAAAAGGCTTGTTTCTGGCTTAATCTTCAGCTATCTCATGGGGAATGCCATTCACTAACCTGAAGATATGCCTGCTCTGCATTCCCCCTCATCCCTTATGATGGAATCAGCTTCCTTAAATGTTGCCACACAGTGTGGCATAGACGTCGACCTTGTCATGACCATTTGTGAATGCATATGTGCAGTTTGTAAGGTATAACGGGAGTGGACAGTAGACAATTGCATGAAATGCCACTCGAGCATACAACAGCAACTTTCCATCCAAGATTTCGCAAATTCCACACTAAGCCATTGATGAGAAATTACTTTGCGGTTCCAGTCTTCCCAGAAAGATGTAAATTATTGCCTGATTCGGCTGCTCTTAAAACTCTTGCTGCTCATGTGTAAAGCTGTATAAAATATAATAAACTAGTAATACATTACATGCAAAAGCCTCACGACCATTGTCATATGAAATAGTTTTAATGAAAAAGCATTGTGTTGTACAGAATATAAAATAAGAGAATACAAGGAAGTACGTATTTCATTGAAATTCCCAAGCTCCGAGTATACTTTGTGTTTGACCTGTATAAACTTGAGTTTGTTCAGTTTATGATTGCGTCAGTGTCGATTGTTAAATGATGATGGAGTGAAACAAAACTGAATGACACATTCGCATTCTTGAAGTGTCGAGCTCCTTCCATCCATTCCAACAACCAAACCGCAAAAACGACGCGTTTGTCATAACAACCCACCGAAAATCTGCATACTCACACGCTCGTCCCTAACAGCCAACAAAACAAAAGGAAAGAATCTAAAAACCTAAAGCCATAAGACCATGTTATTAATAATAATAAAAATTAAATAATTAAGATTAAAAACAGATGAAGTTAAAACTAAATCTATACTGTCGCCCTTATAGTATTATTGAATGGCGGGAAACTAGGTTGCGTACTACAATAAGATAAACCAGGCGGCAGATATGGAGGCGGAACTATGACCCTCTGATGCTGAGCTGGACTAACATTCGACTGTAAAACCTGTTTCAGCATGTCCGACAGCTCCTTTAAAATTACCATACTTTCGGTTTCCTGTGGACCATCGGCTCGTGGCATTTGTTCAGAATTACCCGTTCTTGCGTCGTACGTAAAGCCGAAAGCCTCCGGTTTGATCGAACAACCGGTCGTATACCAAGGGCCTGTCTGATGCCATTCTTTATATTACCGGCGAAAAGAGGAACCCCATCCCTTGCATTAAGGTGCTTAGCATCACTGTAAAACTGTCTGTTCCGGAGGTTACTGTTATCGATATGGGTGACATTAGGAATGTCCTTTATCTGTGCATGCACCGACATGTTGACATCTAGGCCTGAGCACAAAAATCCCGAAAAATGGTCTAAAAATCTATCCGGATAATCCTATTTTTCCCCCTAAAAATCTCGAAAAAACTTCTAAAAATCCCGAAAAAGTTCTAAGAATATATCTCCATATATAAATTTTTTTAATCGGGTATTTAAAAAAATAAAAATAAAAATAATAATAATATATATTGGTGCTTTAAAAGACCTGAAAATTGCTTAAAGGCGTGTTAAGCCGTGTTTCTTTGTGTAGCTCCACTTAGTACTAGATAAATTGATGGCTAGCAGGCTAGACTTTGCTTCTAAGAGTTCAGGCAGCATGGAAACAGTAACATCAACATTCTCAGAGTTAACTGTAACAGTTATTCCATATATCAAGAAGCATATCCTTCCTGATTTAACAACGTGCCATAGTGACTGATATAGCGTCAAAAACATTTATGAACTTTCAAGAGAGGTTCTGACTTCTGAGCTCAACGATTGTTAACTCGGAGCATAAGCGCTGCCTCATGTAATCCTCCAACGCATCATGCTGCTGGTCTCCAAACATTGTCACCAGTAAAGAGAAGACCCTCTCAGCAGCAGCGGATGATGGCTGTATAAGCACGACTTTCTTAACAGCAGAGGACCATGAAGGTAGTTCGGCAGCATTTTTTCTCCACCATGGCCAGGTGTCTGTCAGAGCATCAAATTCATCTGGGATGTTGGCAACCTTCACCAGATATGCTGGAAGTTCATCCTTCAAGGACTGGATCACGTTGTTATCATCGAGGAATGGTACAGCTCTAATTCGATCAACATCTACAGCAACTGGCCTCGATATCTTGACAACTTTCGGGTTGAACAACTGCGCTGCTTGAAACACTCGAATAGAACGTGACACGATAGCATCATTGGCAGAAGTTCCCAAATAGTATTGGAAAGCAGGCTGCAGACACTCTGTGACACCATAGTGATACCACCTTTGCTGTTCGGCAACATTCAGAGGAAATAACTCTTGAACCACACGCACTAGAATAGGAAAGTTCTGAACCCTAACGAATTCTCTCAACTCTTCAAGCTGCTGAAAGGCAATGAATACCAAGGCCCCATCTCCTTCAAGGGTGTAGGTAGCCTTGACGAACTTCTCTAACTCCATCATAGCGGCTTGCTCAACTCTAATTTGTAAGGAACTCTGTTCGACTGCCTGGGAGAGTTTCATCCTGGATGCTTCTGCAAACGATTCATTGCTTTCCAAGAAAGCAGTTACATTCTGCCACTCTTCAAACACGACTTTCATGCACTCCCATAGACTCCACCACCTGGTTGAATTATAGCGCGGCATTCCTGTTCCAGATATTTCTTTCCACACTCGTCTCGCCTTCATACTTGTGGTAAAAACCAAATTCCATGTAGACATGAATGGACTCAGGACTGGGGTTTTACATTTAACCCCTACTCGATCAAGAAAATGCGAGATACATCCCACATCTAACATGTCTGGATAGAGCACAGACACTGTCCTGAGAGCACTCGTATTGACAGGTGCTCTATCTCTCATTGCAGCTAAGAGGTTGCCCTGTAAAACACCAAGCCTTCGATGGAGGACTTCTATCACGATTCGTGCCAGCTCATCGCCACAAACAGAGTTCTTGACAAGTTGAAACCGTACAAGTCTCACTTTCAAATACCAGTCATCCACAAAGCGAACTAGAACTACCAGGGCTTCGCCATCTCTAGTTGTGCCATCAAAGATTATAGAAACATCCTTCCCCATGAGCTCCTTGAAAAGTATCTTGTTCTCCTCTTCAAGAATAAAGGGTATAAGTTGACGCAAGTGAGAGGGGTGTGTGAGAGTGATGTCAGCCTCTTCGAACAGCTCCCGAAAGTATTCAATTCGATTCAGTGGGGTACCACTCTTCAAAAATGCTCGCACCACCTTTATCCTAAATACTCTTGTTGAGGTTGACAGTGTTTCGCCTTTAGGGTGATGCTTCTCATCAAACTTAGTCAACGCCTCTGCAATAACCTGCTCTTTTTTAGCTGCTTTCGCCCGTTTTTCTTTGTTGGTATGGTGTTTCTTGCTAGATAAATGCGCGACTAAGTTCGACTTTTTTACAGACACTTCCTCCTTGCATGATTGGCAAAACAGAGTATTCCCTCTAATGATCTTCAATGACTCATCTTTAAACTCTTCTAGGCGTTCTTTGGCACTAACCTTCGGTTCATACTGTGGGTTTGCTACTTTTCCCTTGGCTCGTCTATTGCCTCCGGTGTTCACAACTAGTTTCCTTTTCCTTGACAAGTCACTAGCATTGGGTGCTTTCAACCTGTCTAAAATCGTAACTACTTCCCTCTCTCTTGCAGTCTCAGGCTCCACAAGTTCTGCTACAGCGACTGCAGCTTGCTCCGCCATGTTTTTTCTTCAGCTCAACCGAGTATGGAAACATGGGAAGCATTAACAATGGGGGAAACCGCTGGATCAATGCATTGTAGTTACTGAAGTACAGAAGTAGTCAAGAAAATCAAACTACAATATATAATCAGAATACGTCTCAATATATTAAAAATTATTTAAAAATCCCCAAATTTTCAAAATATTTTCTAAAAATCTCCAAATTTTCTAAAAATCCCCAAGATTTTCTAAAAATCTTCTGATCTTCTAAAAATCCTAAAAAAAATCCGGATTTTTGTGCTCAGGCCTATTGACATCATACACTGATCTGTCCAGATTGTCACACCGTGGCGTAATACTAGAAACAATAATTTGTTTCCCCGGAAATGAATTCTTTGCAATCTTGACCATCTCGACTGCCTTATTAACAACCATTTCTACTGAGTCATGCTCCACATCATTAACCCCAGTATTAATAATGATACCTTTTCGTACCGAAAACCTTGGTGAACCAAGAATCTCAGTCGCCTTACTAATGGTGCTACACGATATTAACTTGACTTCATTACGTGGGCAGAGTTTATTCTTGTCCAAGAACTTCCGATTGGAATCGCAGAGGACCACAAAATCAAACTGCTCATCCCTCTGCCGCTGAGGAATCCTTTGCGAATCCGAACTATCATCTCCAGTCGATCCAGCATCATTACTTTGATCATGCGGAGGCACTAAGTTCTCAATGACAGTAGGATTACTGACCGGGATAGCTTGCTGTAGCGCAACCTCGCGTTCTCTCTCCAACGCCGAAACGCGTTCATGTAACTTGTCATTTCCTGTCTCCAAAACACTCACTCTTTTAGACAGATTAGCCTTTTCTTCAATTAGAGACCCAACTCGCCCTTGCACTTTTTTCACTTCAGCTTCAGCCTTTATCAACCTCTGTTCAACTTCATGGACGAAAGTGTCATGCGCTTTTTTCAAGGCAATTAACTCGTGCTTCACGTGATCACTCACTGACTTAGATAATGTCTCCTTTGTTACCGTCAAATCCTCGTTCAAAACTTTTAATTGGAAATCACCTTCAGCCACTAAAGAGTCTGTCTTTGCGACGACGTCCTCTACCTTTGAAATTCTTTGAATAAGTGACTGCACGAGATCCAAAACTTCTTGTGACAGAATGCCCTCTTTCTCCGAAACATTTGGTTGAACTTTCTTCATCTTCTTGATACTCGCCTTTCTGGGGGATCTAACTTTGTGGATAAGTTTAGACACTGTTATGGACTCCGGCCGAGCCAAAACTTCATCTTCCTCCGCTTCAACTTCATCGTCCGAGTCCAACAAAACCTCTAGTGACTCACCATCGAGAGATAATCTATTTGTCACAGTGTTCATTTCGCAGGATTCATAAAACACTTTCGAATAAATTTCGCCAATCTGTGAGTTATCCAACTCATCACTTCTCCCAAGTTCATTCACTAAACTCAACAGTTTAGAAAATTCTGTCTCCTTCCAAAGGGATTTTTGCTTTCCCTGAACCATGACCTTCTGCTTGGTCAGATATATCGTAATTGTAAACAGAAGTGGTCCTGTTGTGCTCGCGCCATCTTTCCCGGCATCTTTACATCGACTGAATTGAATAATTACCTCAACCAGATCACCGCCATCGTCCGTCGTCTTTGTCCAGTTTACCGTGTATTCTTGTAGGTTTCCGAAATCAAACCAGTATCGGATCTTGAAAGCTCTCAGCCAACATTTGAAGCGTGATTCCTTCGAAACCTTAACCAAGTAGACTTCCCCCTTCTCAGATGTCTCGAGAATCTCTTGTTCTTCAACGCATTCGTCTATCTCAGGGGACTCATGAACTATGGAAGTCTCCTCTTTGACCTCATTTGGATTACTGGCCATTAATTAACTAATCAGACATGTAACAAGGAAACAAAATAAAATGACTGTAAAGGACTAAAACCTATATGTCTCAGAGACCGCGTAAAACATGTATAGCAGCGGCCATGATGATATATGATCTTAATTTTTAACTTACCTTTGATTCTGTTCTCGGTTTTTGTAGAATTATTAGGTCAGTTTGCCGTAATTATAAAAAAATTCTTCAGAGCGCTTTGACGAAATGCGATTGATTTCAAACTTCCAGCGAAGTCTTGTTCTGCCGTCCAGATTTCCATTCTTAAAGTTTCACATGCCCTAGGAATTCTCATACTCTGTAATCGTTGCCACAGTTGATTTGATAGGCAAACAAGTTTCTTCATCCGTTTACGGCTCTCTAAATCCTTTGCGTTTTTGCTTCTCTCCCACATCACTTTCGATGCTGGCCATTCTCTCTCGACTGAATTATGATTTGATTCGAACTGGCTGTGTGAACTCTAATTTGAATATGAATATACAAATCTGGTGGAATTCTCGCTCTTTTCCCTGCTGCTTATATTATTGCTCCACCTCGGACTGGAACTAATTGCTTGTACTCTGGAATTCCTGTGCAGTCCTCGTTGTTGGGTTTTAAATATTACAATTTTATCGTGTTTAAGATAAGATTTAAAATGTACATATCATATCAACATCGAAAACAGCGTCAACTAAAGGAAAATACCTTTTGAATGAGTAAAACTTTTAAAGAGCCTGGACTGGGAAAACTACTAGGGAGAGGTGTTTTCATACAGTGTTCCAGATATTAAATACGGTTAAAAAAAGGCTTGAAAAGTGCTAGTTTTAAAGAAAGGAACTTTAATGATAGCACTGGGGTTTCGACTAAGTCGAGTTTATATTGTAACTGCGCATTATTGTATTCAAATTCTGTAGCATTAAATAAGAGAAAAATGGTAGAAAATAAGATGCATTAATTAATTAATTAAAGTTTTCCAAATAAAGGTTCTATAATTGTAATTCTGAATATTCGCTAAATATTGATTTCAATCGATTTATTCACAAATAGTCACTCTATAAACTGGGGAATTCATGGATGGATTTGTTGATGGGATGAAGAATGAGTCCCAAATAAAAATACTATTCTCAGTTTCTGAACATCTGATACAAGTACATGTAGCTTGCCGGTTTAAGTGTGATAACCTAATTCACACAAGCTGAACGATGACCCATAATCTTCTAATCTTCCGAGAGGTTTGAAGACTCTTGCTTTGTCTTGAAGCCACATTATACAGATATTGTGAAGAGGTTGCACTTACATTTAGCTGTTGTTCTTTAGTGAAATGAAAATGGCTACTATCGTAATTCAATCCCACAGGGCAATCAATCTCATCCTTGAAAATCCATTCCATAATGAAATTTAGCCTGTTGTAAGCCTTGGAAACTGATCAGACATATGGATGTACATGTTCACTAGTTATTTTATCTCGTGATGTACATGGCCACACACAGCTGATCTTTTTCGGGCAGGCTTGTTTGCTACATGTATGCTACCGTTGGTAGTTTTTGGAACTCTGGTGTTCCACAGATCTGGGTGGTTGTTACTTTCAGTAACGTTTTTGTTACACTTGGTGGCACATTTCCATGCACTGTAGTACTGTAGTAATTGTACTGTAGTAATTGCAATGGCGAGAAGAGAAATGGACAGCAATGCTGTGCCTTACTTGTAAGAACGTCTTGGATGATAGCCATCTCTGGTCATTTTGTCGAGTTTTATAGCCATGTGGTAATGATTCCTGATTTTTAGTGATTCTCTCTGCTTCAGCCCCATTGGAAAATGTTTGGTGGACTCTTGTTCGGAAAGTTAACGTATAACAGCCTCTGGAAATGACCTTTGTGTAGGGAAGTGTTCAAAGTTCGCTTGGCTGTAGGTAATTGAATAAACCTCCCTTACTCTTCTTGTACTTACTTCCTCGTTCAAAGTACTATCAGGACTGTAACTGTCTTGGCACTTTTCACTGCAATCGCTTCCTTCAGAATCTGAATCATAAAACTCAAATATACTCCATAACGGTTACCAGAAAAAAAGAGGTTTTCCCGCTTTGATGGTCCCATAATGCATTCCAGGTTACAAGTTTAATTTAAAAAAATTAATGTCATTTCTCACCCTAAGCATAAAAATCATAAAACAGTGACACAGTGTGTCCAATTTTCTTAGTTTTAATGTTCAACACTATTAGAACAAGATATCAATTTCAGATAAAGAAAAATTAGATTATTTGATTTGCCGCAAGGTAGGACAATCTTGGACAAAATAGGTGACACATTTTCGTAAAATGGTTTTTAAAAATAGCAACTCTCCATACAATAGTTGTGGTTACACACACCTAGGACTTTACGATTTCTTGTAGGCAATTGGTTTGTGAGTAGCTCGGTAATTTAATATTCAAATCAATTATGCTTTTGAATTATTACAATGACATTTGAAGGAACAGTGTTGACACAGACACTTTTTAGCCTTTCCATACTTACAATGTAAGATCCGTTGCACTGCTCTCTTAATGGGTGCTTACAGTTTATGTGCCTCTTTAGATTGAACAACTTTCAGTCTACCACCCTCACATTTAGGACACTGAAAAAAACTTGTTTCATTTTATCATGGCTTTCACCTTGGGCATCGTTTGAACTTTAGTTTTGGAGGTAGGAAGATTTGTCAGTATCATCCTCTGCCACTTATGAACAAATAGGCAGTGATCGTCAGTTTTACTACACCTGGTGCTCTCGTCATCTTTGTTGGTATTCTTTACTCTGGAAGGCAGTACATAAGAAACATCCAACGCGTTTTCAGAAAACCGAGCCATCAGTATGTGCCAACTCCACATACCCTGATACATGTATGCAAAGGATACAACGTTGCACAGTCTGTTCAACATTTCTGCCGACATCCATCTGTAGTCAACTGAGGAATCGTGACCGGAACTGATTATATAATCTGACATTACGAATTTCCCCACTTTCTCGAAAGGTTGCTAGGATTGCCCATCTCAACGAGTCACCATAGGTAACCACTACCTTGTAAGCATTATCTACATGACATGTTGTCCAATGTGTTCCTGGCCAGGCATCGTTGCCCAAAAACGCTCTCATTACTTCCAACATTTAGAATAAACATCAGCATTGATGGCTTTCCCTGTGGCTTTATTCACCTCGTTGTCACAAACCTTTTGGATATCTCCAATGCTATCAAGGTTTGTGCAAAAGATTTCCTTCTGCACTGCTAATCCAATAAATTTGATCATATGAAAGCCATCTGCTCATCGGGGATCATTGAATATCCCGGGATTTCATAAGGACTTGTGAAGATCAGTGACTGAAACTACTTTATAGACTCTTCCAAGGAATGGTGTTCAGTGGATCCGGGTTATTGTATGGTAACAAAACCTAGTCAAGATCCTATTACACAGCCTGCTTTATATCTTTACATTTTTGGAGCTTTAACAGCGCTTGTAGTGTTGATACACAATAAGGCGTTATTCAAAGGCCAAACGAGCATTCAACAAAACGTTAATTTTCCTTTCCCTGAAGTACCTTTCTTCGACCGTTTTTCCCCTCCATGATTTCAAGAGCCCTTCTGGCAGAATAAACTTCTTCAAAATATCATTAGCTTGCTGGAATTTTACAATAATTGTTTCTTCCTTTGGACTTTGTGTCTGTGGATAGCACAGTTCAAATGCTTTAAGTCTTTTGAGCTGGTGTGTAAATCCTGGTGGTAGTTCATGGCTATTGTGTTTTGCAAGTCTAACGCAAAAGAAAAATATATGCAGAAAATCAATACTGTGCTAGGGAAGTTAACTGTCGTGATTTAAATTTCCCTGGCATAAAAAGGTTGCATTACCAATCAATCAATAGTTTATTGGCACCTTGTACAAACAACTTTCTCGTCAAGTTTTCTTCGAAAATGTAATCCTACATGGCATCCTGGCACTAGCATTATTTCGACGAAACTCAGACGTCTTTGGAAGTACTTTGGAGGAGTGTTATTGTACGTTTTATTGGCGATTTGGATACATTGAACACTGCTTTATTGACATGGAGGCGCACCTTTTTGCCTCACCAAAGACTTGTCGTACTGTTGTACCTCAAACTGTGCATGGTTTCAGCCAGATTACAGACAACAACAGGGAGAACGAGGAGAATTTGAAGGGCGAAATGGACTTCTCAGGGAAGTACTTTGCCGACGATCTGAGGTTTGTGACATCATTACACAGCGTAATCGGTAAGTTATTGGTCTCGAGGCGCACTAATATGAAATTAAACTTAGAAGGTCTTCAAATTTGAAAAGTTTTATGTTTTTCATACATTTTCTTATACGAATCGACAGCCATTTTAGACACTGATGCGCATGTGCGCCGCCATCTTGTCTCATATTTCTGGCAATGTCTTAGTATCGAAGTTGTATCCTTTGTATGAAACGTTTGAACTCTGTTTTACAATAGGAAGATATCCGGCAACCACGAATCCTAGGGACCCCCACCTTGTTCTCTGACCAACAAACATGCCCTGGCTGCATAACGGAATACCAACCAATGTGAGTGTTTCTTAAGAAACAGGTACTTGCAATTCACAGCCCATCCACTGATTAAAGACAAGCAGTTGGACTAAAATTTACAACGTAACACACCATCATGCACATCCAAAAAACTGAGTGCCAAAAACAAAATCAAAATCTGGAGGTAATGTATCATCTGGAGGTAATGGCATAGTGACAAAAGGATAAGGCAAGTTCAGTACATTAATGCATGTCTTTGATGTTGAAAGGAATAATGGATTACATTCCACAAATTGAATCTGGTGCCTTGCTCTTCGTCGGCCCCGCAAGCAAACTGTAAAATGTGGCTAAGTGTGATTGGTATAGACTCACGTTTTGCTTTCTTCCAGCTGCATCCTCTCTGATATACCTGACAAAAGCATTGTAAACTTCTCGTTGGTGCTTGGAGGCATTTGAGCCTTCCTCACTGAACATTGGCTTCAGAACATGCGACAATTGCCTGACAGTCATTGTACTCGATTCACTTCGTCGGAACAAGTGGACAAATTAGGAAAGTCTCCTCAAGGCCTGGAATATGCCGACTTGTTCCAGGCCCTTTCGTAGGTTTCAGATGCATGCTGAGGGGGAAGCGCTATTCAGAAGCTCATCAAGGATGTCTTCAGGGATGAACTGAGGGATTTTACCGTCCTGTAAAACACTCAATCCCATAATTAGGCCACATGAAACATACTTTTCTGGTTTTATATCTGCCCTGAGCCCACCGTCGAAAAACTTCTCCTTGATGTCGATCAGTGCCAATCGGAAAACTCTTTCTTCGGCCCACCATAATCATGGGCCACCTTCCCGATGAATTGCACCTCCCGTGGATGTCTCAGATTACTCAAATCCTTCACGGTTGCAAGTTCGTCAAAAGCTGTTTCCAGAAGATTTGTCCTGTCCACCATAATAAAGTTTTTGCCCCTTTAACATCGGTTGTAATGTCTGTAATATCTAGCCCCCTTCTTGTCTTGCACATGTCTTAGTATTTCTATGGGATTAGAGTATTTCTCACACTCTGCCAGGACTTCGTCAATGAACTCAGTTACTTGGAGGTTTTCACTGTACGTATGGTTCTGTTCACTGTCTTGGTCTGGATCTGGGATTACAACAACCTCTGGAACTTGCTCTTGTCATGAATGACCATCATTAACATTCACGGCACCTGGTTCTTCAGCTTCGGGCCGCTGAACATCGACATCGCGACTGTCGGTAACAACCGAAGTTTTGGTTGAAAATACAGGTAATAACAAAACAGAATCACCGAGGTCTTACGCGTAAAGTCGCACATACACTGGACCATTAGTCGAGCAAATGGATTTCAATAGCACATTTGCATCTACTCTGGCATCCGTCACCAGTGTTGGTGCCACCAACGTGCCATTGCAATTCTTCATGAACTCAAAGTCGATGTTTCTACAGTCGTTGGGAAACTGGGCTTTGATGTTATCGTAAAGCTGTTTGTCACTCCAAGACCTGTTGATGGAAAACCCAGTAATAATTCTATTGTTCCTTTCCAGTTTAAATCTTTGTTCTCGTCCAAGCGGCGTATTCTGCACTTGTGCGCCAATGATAACAATATCCTTCATCACATTCTCTGCTCGGTCTACCGACTGGAGTTCTCCTACGAGAACCGTAACTGCGAGCGCTGAGCAGAAAAGATCCTCGAGAATTGGATTGAAGTGTTGGAAATCGGGTTCGAAGTTCATCCACCGCATTTCTTCTTGAACTGTTTTCTCTATCAGAAGAATCGTTGGCCAACGATGGCAAAGTGTTCAGACTCTGGATGTTCTGTTGGACGACTGCTTGTGAAGCACTTATGTTTGGATCCATCACAGGACTTGCTGAAGCATTGGAAGAGGGCGTAGAGGTTACTAAACGCGATATTCGTTGAATTGCTTGCACGGCATTCTGAGCAATTTGTGAAATTTGCAGCCGAATGTGGTCGTTCTTAACTCCAATACAATTTCAACAAACCCGGGAAATCATATCCCGCATGGGATCATGGGAGGAAGTTACTCATCTCGCAATGCATCACGGAACCAGTGAATTAATTCAGGTAGCCTGAAAAAAATAACATACGGTGTGAATTAATTCAGGTAGCCTGAAAAAATCACATACGTTATCATGGGCTCCTGACAGTGTGAATTAATTCAGGTAGCCTGAAAAAAATTGAACACACAGTGTGAATTAAATAGTGTAAACTAAATTAATCTGGCACACCATAAACATTAATTAACTCGTCTATCATTGAAAAAATGAGACAATTTTGACCAGAACGGACCCTCTTACTATACGGGCTTACTTTACGAACATAACTGCCTTTGACTCATCAGTCATCTCTCTACTGAACTTCCTTGCTTACAACTAATATATACCTTTCGATTTTAAAATCATGCGTGCCTTACAATTCCTCTACCTTCATTCGCATATCCTGTTCTAAGGTTACTCCTTAACACAAAAATAGTTTAGACTCTAAAACTTAAAAATACGATCCACTTGAAAACCGACATAACCAAAACTTACATTACTCAATATCAAGTTCGTAAACTTCTTATGGTACATGTATACGCTGCTTCACTTTAGTCTTGACTATCGTCTACATGTTCGCAGGCTGCTCCAGCCACTCGGCTCTTACATTCGGTTCATCGCTTGCGTGTATGACTTGTCCGACAATTTTTTTTTTTCGCGATTCCCTTCGGTTCATCACTTGTGTGCATGACTTGTCCAACCATTTTTTTTTTCACGATTCCCTCAGCACTTCTAACGGTACGAGGTTCTCTTCTCTCACTTTCTTTCCATTTTCGACTAGTCCAGTGGTCTTTGTAAAGTCGCTGGTTGACCACGTCGACGACCTGAAGTCTGCGTCGCCACTCGGCTACAGCCCCACTGTCCTGAAGAATACCATGGTGCTCTCAAGTGCTATAGCTGCATTACACGGTTCTTTACTTCTTGTAGGACTTACATGTAATTCTTAGTTTTGCTCTCCGCTCTTCATTACGCTCTATTCTTCTTGTACGTGGACGATTGATCCCACCGCTTACCACCAGATTTGTAACATGCCGAGTTAAGGTTACCGGATACCTTCGCGGTCTCTCTCGTTAATAATTTTGTATGCGCATTGTTTTAAAGAAAACTATAGAAACCTATATACCTCTGTAAAGCTTATGAAGTGCAGAATACGCTGAATGGACTTGTTTAAAAATATATTTAATTGTAAAGCAATGCTAAGCCAACAAACGCAAAATTGACAAGGTTTATAAAAGTGAATTAGCAGCCTTCGGGTTAACGCACAAAAACAATTCAACTGCACAATGTTTGTATGCTTTTCTTGTGTAGCGCCAAGTTGCCCAAGCTGCCATGTTATCTTCTGACAGGTGAGCCAGCATGCTCCCAGGTTCCCACGTGGTTTTCATCAGATTCATCGTTGTAATTCTTGTCAGAATGTTTTTAGACTGCTATATCAGACGTTTATTTTCACTCTCGTAAACTCGACGAAAAAATAACGCCTGCTTCCTCCAAGGATTTAATGAGTTCCAATATTCAAGTGCCATTGTTTTATCGACCAATCAGAATTTACTTTATAAATCCTGGAAAGTGACGTAACATAGTAACTCGAGATTCACAATGGAGTTCGACGAGGCGCTGAAGAAAGTGCGAGGTTTTTAGACTAAAAATATGTCCGACTTTCAATGAAAAACGAACCAGAAAATGACAGAGGAATGGTGTGGTTTTTATTAATATGCCTACTGTCTGCGGGAAATCCCTAACCTACCAGGCTTCAGGCCATTTCCCATAGCACCACTGACTACCAAAGATGGCCCCAAAACAAATAGCACCCGATGCTTCAGTAAACAAATTCAGCTTATGTGAATTATACCAGAAATCATCCCGGAAAAATGATCTGCCATTAAATTCTGATAAAAATGATAACCAGAGCTGCAAATATTTCTTAACCTCTCGAGTAACCCTAATGCTGCTATAAGTCTCCGTAAAAATGCACGACCAGGGACCCACAGAACAAGTGAAATTCAATAGACCAGTCAAGGATTGAATCTCACGTAACGTAACTTTCTTACGGTGCACGAAGGCTGAGATAAGTTGAATACACTTATCTTTATCAATCTTATCTTTAGAAAAACAAGCTTCTAAAAGCAGTGAATCGAGTTCAATCCCTGCAAATGACAGAGTGATTGCAAGCCCACCTGTTGTACAAAAGGCTCGTAATTGTACCTGGTAACTACACAAACTTAAAAATATTTCTGCTTACGGCGTAATTCCTCTGTGGGGGCAACAATAAGAAAATCATCGAGCAAATGAAGAATATTGGGTATGTTCGATTTATGATGAGCAATCCACTCAATGGCAGTACTGAAAGTTTCAAAAGTTTTGCAAGAACTAGAACAACCCATAGGCATACGGCGATCATAATAATACATGCCTCGCCAAGAAATCTCAGACAGATTATAATCTTCAGGACGAATTGCTATTATCCTAAAAGCACGCTTGGTGTCTGTTTTTGCCATAAAAGAGCCAGGATCAGATAGTTTAATAAACTGAATAGCATCCTCAATAGTGGCATAATGACACTGGTATTCTCAGGAGATCTACCGTCATTTACAGATAGATCTCGTGGAAAAGACAGATGGTGTATCAGCCGACATTCACCAGGAGGTGATGAAATCCGAAGTAAAGGGAATGGAGGTGTAAATGGGCTTGCAAGCCTATGAGCATCTAGTTCTTTTTTAAGCTTCAAATAAACAATTTCAGCGTTCTGAATAGCTGAAAGTAAGTTCTTTGCCAAACAAGAAATTCGCTCACTTTCAAAATGTGGTATTTATAGCAAAAAAAACCTAGGGACCTGGACAAATTTACCTGGTCGTGTAATGTACTGGTTGTGAATGGCCTGTTGTGGCTTCTTACACACGATACTTTGAGACTTTAGTCACAATTCCCTGTGAATGTCCTCCCATGCCACTAGGCTAGCTTGTGTTTGGCGCAACAACAAAAAACAGCAGAAATTCTCATAAACTCCTCAGAAGGGAATTTACGAGTGTAAGCACCAACAAAAACATGAAAGGCGGTCATCCACATGTCAATGCTAGCAATCCTCTTTGGTTTTGACATTGATTCAAGGCACAATTATGTGGTATTTCCATCCTCAGAATTCCTTAAACTCAATTGAAATTTCTCATCGTAAGTAGGTTTGCTTAGAAGTGAACCAAAATCAATATATTCATTATTCCATATCTTAGCTCTAAGTTTAGCAGAGACATTTAAATCTATAGATAGACTGACAGAGGAAAAAAGGTTCTGTGGATGAGAGGAGGAAGTGGGCAACAAGCTCTCACCTGCCAGAGCAGAGCTTGTTTGGGTAAGAAGAGGAGCCAGACGTTTAGTCATCTCAGTTGTCACCGTTGAAATCAACTGTTCAATTAGTCCGGGTGGTAAGGCTACTGGAACTGATCCTCCAGGACAGGTGGTTGCCACAGGGCAAACAGGCTGTTCCATTAGCTCTGCTGTAGTACCAATAATTACACTGGGTACTGCTGTACCAGATAGGCTGGAATCTGCTGAACCACGAATTACATTAGATGCTACTGCACCGGTTATATTGGATGCCACTGTACCAGCTGACACTTCTGCGTTACTTCGCCTTGTACGCCGTCTTGGTGGAGCGTCTACAAGAAGTGCCTTAGATGAAGGCCTTTTTTTTGCCGTTGAGAACGTTTGGTGGGCATCTGCAAAGAAATATATTGCAGCTGCAAAACCATAAAATTATAGCGAGAACGAAGCCTCATTAATAATGTGAGGGCGAAGCCTCAAGACAATGCGAGGGCGAAGCCTCAAAATAACGTGAGGGCAAAGCATCAAAATAACGTTATTTTAACCTGGCGTGTGTACCGTTTCTGCCGAATATATCTTAATTAAAGTGGAGATCACGAAGCCATGAATTAGTAGGAATACTATTATTTTTTAAGCCAGTTAGTACTGAGAAAATAAATATTTGCGAACTGATATATGCAAATCGCGAGTTCGATAAAGTGAAATAATGAATGTCAAAATTTCATTATTTAAAATCGGCGTAAATCCGAGTGGTTATCTTTCTGCAAACTGCTATTCCACGCATTATATTTGCTCATCGGAACTGTATTTAAATTTGGTTTTGAAAATAAAGTTCAAAAAAATTGAAAACCTAAAACCACATTTTATATTTTTCATCGTAAACAATAACCCTAATTAACGTTATGATCTCATAGGGACTCCAGATCATCTGGTATATTGTCTTGTGCAGTATCCTCCATGCCGGGTCCTCTGTTTCCATCTCCAGGAGTTCTTGTTCAAACATTTCCCTTAACCAGTCCTCTCTTACTTTACCAGTCTTGACCTTTGTTGCCATCACTTTAGACTTTTCCTGCCAAACAGCTGTAGAGAAGTATCGCTCATTACATTATTTGATTTGTTCACCACACCTCACATTTTTTCTCGTTTGCTTTTCGTTCTCGCTTTTCTTCATAGCCGAACAGGACTGCAGGCACCATAGACCTTCAAGGGCAATGACTGCATTTTTCCGATGATGCTCTTTTTTTCAATATTGCCGTCTAGAAATGACAATGATACCACTTTGTTTGGTGACAAAGTTGATACATCACTTTCTCAAGGTTTTATGAGAAAACCACAACAAATGCTATAGCTGTCCAGATATTTCGTTGTCATATGGACTTGTGATTGCAAGGAAAGGCCCACAAGCTGTTTCTGCATTACAATTTCCTCAACAGGAATAATAAAACCATGATTCAATATTTCCAATATAAATCCAATTTCCTTGAGCTTGATACTGACTTCAGTACAACATCGGTTACCATAAAAAAAAAATTGGTTCGTGACGTATACTGTTACCTGTTTTTCACTTTATGCCAGTGAGACTTTATTGCAGTTTCGGTGTTCAGCCACTTTCAGGATTACCAGATGATGGGATAACATGGTCATCGCAGGTGGTGTCTCTTTGCCAGATTGATGTACCCCTTTATTCAGGGTTCACCTTTTCTGCCTACTTTACGGCCTGGTGTAATTCTCTCTGCTCCCCCGCAAATCAGTGACAATTCGTCCAACAGAATTTCTTGACAATACTAATGGCTCCAAGTTGCAGCAGTTGTAACTTGCAATGCCATCGGCATATGCTCCAATATATGACTTGTTTTAATCAATAACAAAAGCTGTATTCAAAATTCTCACGATTAGCCTCCTCTGATTTTAGTTTACTCCCCCATTGCTTTTTCTTCATTATCAGTTCCCCATTTCACTCGTTTTACTTTACTAAGATCCCGCGAGCTGTACCCCATAATCTTTAAAAAAAAGGCATTCTTGGGGAGTCGTCTTTCCTTCACAACACCTCATGGGCTTTGCTTGCAGTTATTCTGCCTTTCCGGTGTTTGAAACAGAGGACAAACACCTTGGCACCTGATTACCTTCTCCAGCTGTACAACTTGGTCCTCTATTACAGAGATTATTTGAAGTAGATCTTTGCACTTCACTTCAAGTGCTGCATTGGACGTATACTCTTCTTCATAGAGTGAAGTGATGGGTTCTGGGCCATGTAGCTCATCCTCATCTTCTGATGCAGTATCTGTGACTTCTGGGTCAGGTTTTGTAATCATACTGAAAATTACAGCCTTGAGGCAGGTTGGGCTTGTAGGAAACTGACTGCACTTCTGTTTACGTTTTATCAACTCCTTCAACTCAGCAACAGATCTGGGGTTTATCTGATAAAAACAAAAAAGGAATACGTGTTTCTCTACGACTTAATTAGTTCATATACACACAGAAAGGGTGTTTCTATTTTATTATTATAGACATTAGTCTTCTCTATTACCCTTGAAGTAATCATGGGAATGAAGAATTAACTTCGAAAGCACTTTTGATATCTTTTATCTATATGCGCAGTTACACTAACATGCCTCGCCAGTACTTGAGGAGGTTGTTAGGCTTTACTTCACTGCCGCATACACTTTGAAAAGAACAACTGCAACATGGCTGCAAACATCTCTCAATCTAGTGTTCTATCTAGAACAACACCAGTGAGCTACTAACGTTACAAAACGTATGTTGAGTACACACATGAAAAACAATTGTCAGGTCATATTGCAGTTGTTCAGCATCACTGGTTGTTTCTGTTGTACTATACATTAGGATATCGTCAGCAAACAACCGTAGACGTACATTTGCCTCCCATGTCATTGATATATAGTAAAAAAAAACATTAATGGCCCGAGGACAGTATGACAGTAGGAGTCATAGAGGAGTAATGTTTTCCTTTAACCAATCACTTGGCACAACACCAGTACTCACAGATTGACTAAACCAGAACTGAAGAAAGGGAGCAATTTCAGCTGCTGCATCCCTTAGAATCCGATATGGATAATAGGCCAACTTCTTTCGTCATCCAGAACGAGTAACTTTAAGGTATCAGGAGCCCTTCAAGAGCGCTTCCCGAAAACTTTCAATTGCGCGTTTTAAATTCAAGAAAACCCCTACAAAGTATATATTTTCTGAAAGCTTAATAAACATAGATTCTAGAAAACAGCTTGATTTTCCTCATTAGTAAATACTCTTTTATTTATTGTGATTTTAATCCAATTTGACCATACCTTATACCTGGAGCTCCTATCCCTCGGGAATTTGACGGAAATCCGCGCTGAAACGACCTTCATAAAGTCGAGATATTGATCTAAAAAAGGGTGTCTCAGTTTTCTGATATCTTATTCCGTCGCGAAAATAATCAACCGCAAAGATCCGGAACACCTTTTTTAGGGGTTCAAGAACGAATCTCAAGATCAAAACAACGCATATAAAAAACTGAGACACCCTTTTTTGTCAACATATTGATCTAGCCATATGCCAATTTTCAATCCGATCTATTAAAATCTAGAGCTTCGAATACATGGAGCTTCGAATACATGCTACAAAACTTACATTTATAACGCCGTAAAAATGGTTTGAAAGTTTCCTGGCATCCCACTGAGGTTTGTTGACACAATTAACTTATCTGTCATTAAGAATGTCAATTTTCCAGTATTTGGTGTTGAGTAGTAGGTATAGGGGAACACGATACCATGTTGTTCATGAAAGGCCGCATGCGATTTTGCGCGCTTCTGTGAAGGACTACGCAGACCACGATAAGTTAGCTCTTCGGTGCGATATCTTCGGTTTGAATATCGCAGTAGACAAGTTCAATTTTAGCGTTACCATTGTCATGGTATTTCACAGAAATCATGAGTGCACAGAGAAGGAAAAAAAGAAGAAAGCGTAGAGAAACAGCCAAACCAGTACAATAACTGTTACCAGTGTGTTACGGAAGATCGTGTTAGGTTTCTGTTGTTCTTCGTCTTCGGCTATCGAAGGCAAAGTTACAGTCGAAACTTCGGGGCGAAGTTTATGGTCACTTGCACTCTTTCAACTTGAAATTGACTTTGCAGAATCTCCAACTTCTGCCCACTGATTATCTTGGTTATAATATGAGCCAAGATCGCTTTCCGTCAGCGTCGACTTCCGTTTCTTCACGGAAGAAAACGAACATAAGCCCTCCCTAGGCAGCTAGCTTCAAATTACGAATTGAGCTACATATATATTTTAGATATGATTTCTGTGTGAAACGTAAATGAATATTTGCAACCCAACGGCTTCAAGACGAGCTAGACGAGTGAGCGTGTTTCGTGTTTATTTATAAAAGTTCACGTGTTTTTTCGCGGTTTCCACGAGAACGCTTCACAAGTGCTAATAAACCGTTGACAGCCTGCTTTCCCGTCCATATTTCTTTTCGCCGTAATTTCTCGTTGAAAATAAAATGTTTTGGAATTTTATTTTCACTAAACTGTAGAATTCACTTTGAACAATCTAAAAAATAATATATTTTTTCCCCCAAAAATGATCGCATAAAGGCTTCCTGATACCTTAACTGGAGTGTCCACCTGTTGAGGGATTGACACAGGAATGTGACTTGCTATTGAAGAAGTTTATGTTCTTGGGTTTGTTCCCGGCTCATCTGTCCCAAATGATGTACCTCAAGCTGATTATCCTTTCCTGCAGCCATTAATGAACGAATTATGTGAAGGGTTTATTAATGGGTTTGAGGTGTCCATTTTCCCAAACATTGAAATAGATGGTGCCATTCAGTCAAGTGAGAAAGAAACTGTGCTAATTTTAATGATGTGTTGGACGGCAGATCACCCAGGCCAATGTGAGATTTGAAAGTTTCTCAACCAAGGCAAAGTGGGTGTAAGAAGATGCAAGCTTGTTGGTCAACCAGGTTGTGAGGCTCATCATTACTATTATGGATACAATCCAGTGTTGGATTAACTTGGGGTCACATTGTCCCCAAATAAACAGTGTTTAACTGTGGAAGCTCTCTCATAAAATGACCACGTATTATCCCAGAAATTAAATTTTGAATCTACATTAAAGTCGATTAAGAAAATCTTAAATAGTTGGAAATGGAGAGGTCTCACAGTAATAGGGAAAGTACAAATGATAAAGTTGTTTGCTATCCCAAACATCTTATATCGTGTTGCCCTTATTTCTTGTGGTAACGATGTTTTTAAAGAAATAAATAAACTTTTTTTATTCATATGGAAAGGTAAGGATAAAGTAAAAAGATGTGCATTGATAAATAAAATTGAAATGGAGGTTTAAATATGCCAGATATTGAGTCTATGGTTGAAACACAGAGGATACTCTGCATTAAGAGATACTTAGACGAATAGCCTTCGTGGTGGAAACACGTACTCGATTTCTACTTAAATAAAGTCGGTGGAATATTCTTATTTCACTGCACGTTTCAATATTCTAAGCTACTCCTCTCCTTGCCAAGATTCTATATGGAATGAATACAAACATGGTCTTCTTTGACTAAAGCCGTACTTTTCACTTTGGAGGAAATAGCAAAACAAGTTATCTGGAATAATAAATTCGTATGCATTGATAAAACGTCGGTTCATAAGCAAAGTTTGGTTGACTTTGGGCTGCATACAATTAGAGATTTGTATGACTGTGAAGGGATCATTAAAGTAACCAGACTACCTTTCGTATCTAACCTTTCACCTATCGACAAGTGTTTACTTATGAGTCTTTTAAATGAAATACCACAAGAATGGCGAAAACTCATGAAAGGTATCCATTCCTATATGTTGGAAGAGGTTTTCAATCCAAACGTTTCTTATTTGCGAATGGTCATAAGTAAATGTAAATCAAGAAGTATTTATAATAAAATAGCTTAAATGAAAGCGACTTGAGCCAACAGCCATGGACAAGTACGAACTAACTTATAACACTGGGAATTTTTCGTTGGATTGGAAAACTATTTATTCACTGTCATTCAAATTTACACTGGATACTAAATTACGTGAGTTTCAAATACAAGATTTTAAATCAAACACTTTATACGAACGAGCTTCTGTTTAAAATTGGGAAAACTGCCTCCCTGCTGTTTTTCTGTAATAACGAATATGAAAGCATAGCACATCTTGTTTATTGCGAATTTTTTTGGAACAGATTGAATAGTTGGCTAGAGAAACATCACATAACAACAACATCTTTTGATGTCAAGGATATTCTTTTTGGAATTATTGATTTAAAAGAAAATTATACCTTAGTTAATCACTTAATCCTAATCGCAAAATATTACATTTACAGTAGCAAACTGAAAAAAATATACCATTATTGATTAAGGCTTTTCTACTTAAAGCTAATATGAACTATGAAGCTGAACGTTTCATTGCGAGAAACAGGAATACTCTTGAAATTCATTTCAATAAATGGGGACCTCTTACTGCCTCAAAAAAGGAACCGTGGCTGGCACTTTAAACAAATGTATCTGAAAAATATAAAATAGTAATTTATTTCATGGATTCCTACTCATATTTTGTTTTCTTATGTTAAATTTATTTTGTCTGTTAAATTGTAATTGTTCTATGAGTAATAAAATACAAAAAAAAAAGTAACTTAGGGTCAAATTGTCCCCAAGCCTCTGGAAAAGGAGACAATTTACATTGCAAAGTGCATTCACATATTGCACCCCCTCGTGTTAAACTTTCCGAAATTAAATTAAACAGAAGTTCATCACAAGCATCCAGAGTAAGTGAGTTTATTAATTAAGGGATGGTGAATGGTAATTATTTCAGTCTGTTACGAGTCACGATTAACCTTATTAGGACTCTTAGAATTGGAAAAGTCAACAGACATCAACAGCATCATTAAAACGAAACCCAGTCATTGATGGACCCTCAATTGAGATGGCCATGAGAGTATCCTCGTCTCTTCCATGAGAGTCATTTCTTGAGCTGATCTTCATCAAATTGTGGGCACTAAACCCCCTTCCACTGTCTGCACTGGGAGGGCAATGGCAGCAAGTTTTCAGTAGATTCGGAAAATCATTGCCATGTAATTGAAATATAATACAGAGTGGCCATTTTTTTTTTGCAATACCACTTGCTAACACAAGAGTGAGTGTGAATTATATTTATAACGAAACGTACCTTAGAACGCGAAGTACAAAGAGGTAAAACTGATTTGGCAGTGCGTGCGAGAATATGGATCATGTGATAAACACACGAGTGAGTCTGTAATCTGTGTGATAATGAAAACTCACCTTAGAACGCGAAGTACAAGGAGGTACAACTAAATTATTTTGCAGAGCACAAGAGTCAAGATTGGATTGAAATGGTTGAAGAGGCGTTGCTTCCTGTCATAGAAATACTGGGTAACGTCATTGATGGACCCTCAATTGAGATGGCCATGAGAGTATCCTCGTCTCTTCCATGAGAGTCATTTCTTGAGCTGATCTTCATCAAATTTTGAGCACTAAGCCCCCTTTCACTGTCTGCACTGGGAGGGCAATGGCAGCAAGTTTTCAGTAGATTCGGAAAATCATTGCCATGTAATTGAAATATAATACAGAGTGGCAATTTGTTTTTGCAATACCACTTGCTAACACAAGAGTGAGTGTGTAATTATATTTATAACGAAACGTACCTTAGAACGCGAAGTACAAAGAGGTAAAACTGATTTGGCAGTGCGTGCGAGAATATGGATCATGTGATAAACACACGAGTGAGTCTGTAATCTGTATGATAACGAAAACTCACCTTAGAACGCGAAGTAGAAAGAGGTACAACTAAATTATTTTGCAGAGCACAAGAGTCAAGATGGATTGAAATGGTTGAAGAGGCGTTGCTTCCTGTCATAGAAATACTGGGTAACGACCCCAGCATACAATGGAGAAACAACATTTTGATTACACGACATAAGGTATCAAAAACCATCACAGAAATTGTTCTTTCGACTATTCGTTGGCGAAGCTCAAGGTTCTGCTCTTATTATGAAGTTCACAGTGATCTATTTTATAATACCTTGGAAAATATCACATCGTTGTGCTAGTCTAAGTCAAGGTACTACACAAACTGAGGACTATGGTGAAAAGAGGATCAAGTACGAAATTCTCCACACTTCATTCGTGCTTAAAGTGCCCCTACGATCAAATTGTGAGAGTGATATTTTACGTATTTGTAAAGTAAAGTTGCTATACTTTTTGCCTGTCCAAACCGTTTCTTAATATGACGACGGGAAGTCTTAGTTTTTGGGGTCGGAATCTTGAGTTTTTATGTCCGCACTGAGCCCAATCCGTTCCTTGACAGAGCCTTTTCGCAGAAGTGACGTCATTTTCTCAACTCAACAATTTCTGAGGCTACTTTTCACACAAACCTTCGCGTGGATTTATAAGTAAAGTACAATGTTTTACTATTTTTGCCACAAAGGAAAGAAAAGAACGGAGTTCAGTTTTGAAATATGCCTTTTAAAGAGCGACGTGTCGAGAAAATGACGTCACGACAGCAAACTGCTGGACGAAAATCGCGAACTATTTGGAACACACTTCAGTAATGGCGGAAATGAGTTTAACGGTGAACTCTCCGCAATATTCATTGTTTCATTTGGTCCTTTTGCAATATTTTCACTGATTTTGATATTTCCGCCACTATGTGTCCTTTTGGAAGACGAAAAAGTGGTAAAAGAAATGGTCGAATTTCGTCGTAGTGGCACTTTAAGAGTATCCCATTCAGATCTAACTGCCGCAGCATTCACAAGGGGATCCACCACCCCATCCAGTGTCTTACATGTTCCAAAGTTCTTGATAAGTTTGTCAATCTTGTCATTTCCAAACTCAGGTAGCTCCTTTGTTGGAATAACTGACAAAGGCCTCATTGATAGCACTGACAATGCTTCCACAACATTAACAGAATCATGAGGGCCACAAGTTTGTAAGCTTTGCTTTTGGGTGTTACCCTCTTTAAATAAAGAATATTATTATTATTATTATTGCATTCAAATTATCAATGGTACGCTGGATGAAACATGGGCTCATTTTATGTTATGCGTTCTTTTGCTGTTGACTGACAGAAACTGACCTTTGAGCAAAAGCTTCCCTCCCTTTTTTGATGTCTCTGCTTTAGCAAATTCCTCTTCAAATAGTCCCATTGTTGTCATTTTGAGGATAGAAGCTTCTCCAGAATTGTTTGTGGCACTGAATAGCCGGTAAGATCGTATCAGAGTCCAATATAATTTTATAACAGTTCGGTAGAAGGCCAAAACAGCCGAACCAAATGAGAGAATGTATTAGTTTCAATGAACCGAAACATAAGCGGCTACGTTTGCTGAGAACATGTCATATTGTCATATTGCTGTTTCCTTTGGATTGGATATCATTTGACATTGCAGTATGGGGCATCACACCCTATCATATTCTCTATACGATTTGGCCTACCACATCGACATAGGACTTCATCTCCAGAATCATCTGACTCTAAAAACAATTTTATACAATACAATACTTTATTGTGAAACAGTTAGAATTTTTTGGAACAGATTGAATAGTTGGCTAGAGAAACATCACATAACAACAACATCTTTTGATGTCAAGAATATTCTTTTTGGAATTATTGATTTAAAAGAAAATTATACCTTAATTAATCACTTAATCCTACTCGCAAAATATTACATTTACAGTAGCAAACTGAAAAAAAATACCATTATTGATTAAGGCTTTTCTACTTAAAGCTAATATGAACTATGAAGCTGAACGTTTCATTGCGAGAAACAGGAATACTCTTGAAATTCACTTCAATAAATGGGGACCTCTTACTGCCTCAAAAAAGGAACCGTGGCTGGCACTTTAAACAAATGTATCTGAAAAATATAAAATAGTAATTTATTTCATGGATTCCTACTCATATTTTGTTTTCTTATGTTAAATTTATTTTGTCTGTTAAATTGTAAAAATAATAATTGTAAACTTGAAAATAAATGTATAGTTTCAAATCATGTAATTGTTCTATGAGTAATAAAATACACACAAAAAAGTAACTTCGGGTCAAATTGTCCCCAAGCCTCTGGAAAAGGAGACAATTTGCATTGCAAAGTGCATTCACATATTGCACCCCCTCGTGTTAAACTTTCCGAAATTAAATTAAACACAAGTTCATCACAAAAGCATCCAGAGTAAGTGAGTTTACTAATTAAGGGATGGTGATTGGTAATTATTTCAGTCTGTCACGAGTCACGATTAACCTTATTAGGACCCTTAGAATTGGAAAAGTCAACAGACATCAACAGCATCATTAAAACGAAACCCAGTCATTGATGGACCCTCAATTGAGATGGCCATGAACTGAGTATCCTCGTATCTTCCATGAGAGTCATTTCTTGAGCTGATCTTCATCAAATTTTGGTCACTAAACCCCCTTCCACTGTCTGCACTGGGAGGGCAATGGCAGCAAGTTTTCAGTAGATTCGGAAAATCATTGCCATGTAATTGAAATATAATTTTCCACAGAGTGGCCATTTTTTTTTTGCAATACCACTTGCTAACACAAGAGTGAGTGTGTAATTATATTTATAACGAAACGTACCTTAGGACGCGAAGTACAAAGAGGTAAAACTGATTTGGCAGTGCGTGCGAGAATATGGATCATGTGATAAACACACGAGTGAGTCTGTGATCAGTGTGTACATACATACTTTATTTGTTTAAGCAGGTTAGTTTAATGGCAGCTGGATAGCTGATGTGGACCTGCTATGCTAAATACAGAGTGATAATAACAATGATCTAAAAACATGTAAAATACAAAATACATGCAAACTATATTAATATAATATAAACTATAAGATAATGCTAAGTTCGATTCTTAAGTAAAATGGATATCATTATGTGATAATTTACATGTATTAGCTAGTTATAGTAATAATAGTCTGAGTCCTTATTTGTTACAAGGTAATAATAGTAGTAATAGTAATAATAGGAATATAAAAAATATGTAACCTAGTAAAAATATAATAAAAATGTGGATATCATTATGTGATATTTTACATGTATTGGCTAATTATAGTAATAATGGTCCGAGTCCTTATTGGGTACAAGGCATGTTTCTTCGTGAAATGTCAAGTCATCTAACACTTTTTTATTTTTCTTAAGTACTAATTTAAATTGCCTTATTTTCTCTATCTGCTTCATCTCATTTGGTAGCACGTTCCAGGCTACTGGGCCTCTAAATCTCAGTGAGGTCCTTCCAATTTGTAGATTGTAGTTTGGAATAGTAAACGATTCAGTCCTTCGCAGGTTGTATTGACGTGAAGTGTTTTCCTTAAATAAATTAGATATTATTTCAGGGGTCTGGTTCCTATGGATATTATGCATCAGTATCATCAGCTTTCTTTTATAGATGTGTGTTATTGGTTGCCAGTTAGCAGCTGTTAGTACGTCATTACCAGTTAGGTCACCAGGAAGGTCACGTATTACCTTGGCTGCTCTTAGATGGATGTGTTCGATTTCATTAATCAGATTTGGTGAGCATGTACCCCATACTAAATTACAATATGTAATTGTAGGAACTATACTTGTAAAGTAAATTACTTGTAGTGTACTCCTCGACAGATATTTTAACCTCTTTAGTTGATTGACCTTTCTGCCAAAGGTTTTACAGATGGAATTAATTTGGGTGTGCCATGTTAGATGCGAGTCAATCGTGATACCCAAACATCTGCTTTCATTAACATAGTTCAGTGTCTTTTCTCCGAGAAGGATTGGTTTCAGTGGTCCACAAAAGGCCCTATGACTAATTAGCATAGCCTCAGATTTTCCCGTATGAATTGTTAACTTATTGTTTCTACACCAAGTATTTATATCTACTAATATTCTATTTAAGGCGTCCACAACAGAGTCTACTGTTTTACCGATATAGAATGGGGTCGTGTCGTCTGCATACATAACTATTTCTCCTTCATTAATTGCATCTGATATATCATTTACATAATATGAAAAGAATCTAGGACCGAGCAATGATCCTTGTGGTACTCCATAATTAACTGGTTTACATTGGGATTCACACCCATTTACTACTGCGTATTGTTCAAGGTTCAAGGTTCAAGGTTTTTATTTCCACAAAACAAAACAATAATTACATTTAGGACATGCGACAAAAGATAGTTGCTAATGTGGAGGAGCACAAGCATAAAACCACGAGGGTTACCAAAGTTGCTTATGCCCCTGGAAAACTTATTTAAATTAATCTATATATAAGACAAATACAGGATATATAAAAAATGATTGTAGATAGTGCACTAGATCTAGTATAAGAGTTTGTGTAAACTAGACTGAAACAGAAATAAATGTATTTTGTAAAATAAGATTAAAGTAATAGAGTAATAGAGTTTTGGTTAAGTATTACATCTACGAGAAAGAGCAAAAATTGTAATTAGCACAAACGACAGCTGCAAACGACAGAAATTTATCATTAATACTCAGGAGGAAGAGCTAATAGATATTTTTTGTAATTATTTTTGAAAGATTTCAAGTTAGGCGATTGTTTTATATCTAAAGGTATACTGTTCCAAGTCTTCGAGGCTGCAAATTTTACACTAAATTTTCCATAATTTAGGTTCGCTCTAGGAATAAAAAGATTCTTATTTGATCTCGATCGGGTATTGTATGTGTGGACCTCAGAAATTCTACTAAAAAGTGTATTGAAAGTACTAGGTAACAAATTATTTTGATGTCTAAAAGCAAGTTCCCCAAGTTGTAATTTGGTTATTTCATAAATATTTAATATACCAAGGTCACAGAATAGCGGCCTACTATGTGCCATGAAATCCGAGAAGGTTATTACACGCATCGCACGCTTCTGTAGAATATATAAAGAATGTAGATTTGTTTTATAAACACTGCCCCATGTACTGGTACAGTAAGATAAATATGGATAGATAAGATTATAATACAGATTAATTAAGATTTTACGATTGAGAAATTTACGACATCTATAAATAACACCAACTGATTTGGCAATTTTAACTGCTGTATTATTTATGTGACACTCCCAACTTAGATGTTCATCAACGAGAATCCCTAAAAACTTTGTCTTACCAATTCGCTTCAGGTTCTTCGTAGAAAACGTGATATTTAAGTTTGAGGCATGTTCTTTCATATGTTTTAGTCTTTGCTGAGATATGAACAACACAAAATTTGTTTTCGAAAGGTTAACAGTTAGTCTATTAGCGATGAGCCATTCCTCAAGCTCTTCGAGTTCTGAATTTATAGAGGATATAATATTTTTAATATTTTTGTGATGAATAAGGATATTCATATCATCAGCATAAAGGACAAGGTGAGCCAGTCTATTAAAAGTTTTTGCATCATCCATGTAGATTAGAAATAGTATTGGCCCCAAAATCGAGCCCTGTGGTACACCACAATCTATTTCCATGGTGTTTGAGTTAACACCATCAATGCATACAAATTGTTTTCGATTAGTTAGGTAACTTTCAAACCACAACTTTTCTTTACCAACGACGCCATAATATGGAAGTTTCTGGAGGAGTATATCATGGTTCACCGTGTCAAATGCTTTAGATAAGTCTAAAAATACCCCAATTGATAATTGACCCTTATCTATAGCATCTCTTATTCTGTCAATAAAGTCAATTATTGCGAGAGATGTACTTCTATTTTTACGAAAGCCAAATTGATATTGATAAAGTAGATTATTATCTTCAAGATACTGGCTTAATTTTTCACATGCAATTTTCTCAAATAGTTTTGCAAACGTTGGCAAAAGAGAAATTGGGCGATAGTTTGAGACAGTAGTTCGATTGCCAGTTTTGAAAACAGGAATTACTTTAGCAATCTTCATTAAATCAGGAAAAATCCCAGAATCTAGAGATGTATTCATAATAAAACACAGTGGCCTATAAATAATTTCAGCAGATCGTATTATGTGCTTAATATCTATGTTATCATAACCAGTTGCTTTAGAAGGGTCTAAAGCATACAAGCAATCCAGTACTTTATAGGGTGATATAAAGTCCAGTGATAAGTTAGACGAAGAGGGTGTACTCATCCAATGGCTAAAGTGTTTTGTACCTCGAGGAAGTTTGTTTGCTAAGGAAGGCCCAACATTGGTAAAAAAGGTGTTGAATATATTAGCTATTTTTAATTTGTTTCTATATGTAATATCATTATGAACAAGAGAGGATACTCCGGGAACTTTTCTTTTCTTTTTCAGGATTTCATTGACTACACTCCATGTTGCTCTCAGATTACCTTTGGCCTTTTCAAGCATAGACTTGTAATAGCTTTGTTTGGTGAATCTTATTAAATGATTTAATTTGTTACGATAGGCCTTCCATTTAGTAGTATTGCGCGGTGTAGGATTTTTTACTTTGGATCTAAACAATTTATTTTTCCTTTTTATTGATTTCAATATGCCAGGAGTCATCCACCCATTCTTTCTAGTTTTGGGGATTATTTTGACGGTTCTTATCGGAAAATGCTTATCATAAAGGTTCTTATGTATATTCATAAAAAGAGAATATTGCTCATTTACGTTATCACACTCATAGATTTGGTTCCATTCTACAGAAGCCAAATCAGCTAGGTAGTTATCTTCTCTGGATGCGGAAATTAGTCTTTTTGTTATTTTTGTATTTGTATTGATATCAGGATGTGAGCCGTATTGGATCATAAATATTGGTAAATGGTCTGAAATATCGGTGTAAAGAATACCTGGGTGTATATCGACAGAAATATCCACAGCGTTAGTGTAGATATTATCTATCAGAGTCGCAGAGTCGGGCGTAATTCTAGTAGGTTTTACAATTAACGGGAAGAGAAGATATGTCAACATATCGTTATAAAATAAACTTGTTTCTCGGTTGGTATCACATTTAAGTAAATCAATATTAAAATCACCAGCCAAGAAACAATGAATACTTTCGGAGGAAATTTTATCCAAATTTGCCTTGAGTATTGTAGAGTAATTTTCAATGTTTGTTTTAGGTGGCTTATACGTGACTGCTACCAAATTACGGACATTTTTCTTTTCTAGTTCAACGAACAACATTTGTGTTTCATTACTATTATGTGAAATATCTTCTCTTAATTTAAATGAGAATGTGTCTTTAATATAAAGTGCAATACCACCGCCTCCATCCTCATTTGGTCGATTGAGCGGGACAATAGGGTGGTATTCGTCCAAACAAAACATATTTAAATCATCTTGTTGTTTTAACCATGTTTCAGTTAGCGCAATCACGTCAAAGTTGAAATCTAGGGATTGTAAGTATTCTTCTAATTTGTCAAAGTTTTTACGGAGGCTTCTGATATTAAAATGAATGAGGGAAAACTTGATCTGTTTACCTTGAGTTATGTCATGAAAACTGTCTTCCACAAGGTAACCACATCTTTCAACAGATTGGTTAATTTCATTGAAGACATTACTATCAGGGTCACAGAAATTATCTACAAAAGTGGCTTTACAAAGCTTATCGTCGATAAAAGGATGAAATTTAAGGGAATCCAGGTACTCCGGACACCACTTCGTATTGCCATTATGACACAATTCAAATAGAGCAGTTTGAAATTCATTTTCTTCAAGCCAATTGAAAGGTATTTCAATTTTAAGGCATTCACTGCATAAATAATTATTTAACTGATTTACCTGTAGCGAAGTACATTTCGTATGGGTAGGTCGCATACAGTAGGAGCATTGCGTAACTGCCCGCTTAGAATTTACCCGTTTCCAACAGATCGGACATTTCATACGCGTACTCATGGCGGACTGAGGTGGATATTAATAATATAAAAATACTGTAACATAGAATTGGAGCACTTACGAAATTCATCGTGTTTGCCCACCTCAAAGTTTCTCTGAACACTCGCTAGCTCAACCTTTCTTGTGTAATCATCGATAGTATTAAATGTTTTGAAGGTCTTGTAAGGATTTTACAGATATAATGCTTGACGACTCTGTGTTTCGTAGATAGATGTTTCCATTTCTTGTCCAGATAAACTTGAAACTTTTCTGAGTCTTCGTTCTTAGAGCAGCTGCAAATAGTTCCTTGTTCCTTCTTGACAAGCTCTCGTTGATGAAGATTTTTGCACTTTCACTCTCCAAACCCAACCCAAGTTCGTGTGTCATGGTATTTCTAAGTAAAGATCTGTTTTTAAACACGAGGTCTCTGGTTTTCCTGCTTTTGAATTTGACAATGATATTAGCGTTCACTTTAGGTGAGATCCTATGTGCGGCCTCGATATCTTTAGCTTCAATGTTTGTATTTAGGCGTTGGCAAAGCTTAATGACGCTTTGTTCAACATTTTCATCGTCAACCCTAGGTATGCCGGCTATCTCGATCATCTCTCTACGGCCATATTGCTCTAGGTCGTTCACTGCATCTGCTGTATTCTTCGTTATTTTCTCTGTTTCTACAATTCGTTTGCGAAGGTCTTCGTTTTCTTTCTTGAGTTTAACATTTTCTGTCATCAAGTTGTCAATTACCACCCGAAACTTCTCGAACTGGTCGCTTATGAATGACTGGCTCTTAACCACATCTCTTAGCTTATTATCAATTTCTCCAAGACTCGAGGTCGAAGATTTGGTAAAGTTTTCGAGTAGCTTTTCTATCTTATTCAGTCTAGCATCCATTATTAACTATCATTGCTTTCTGTCCTCAAGGTAATTAGTCATCCAGTTTAGGAGATTTCCAGTCAATCCCATTGCTTGTAATTTCCATTTTAATATGGGATGGGAGACTGTGTCAAAGGCCTTTCTGAAGTCTATGAAGATGACACCGACCACATTTCTGTTGTCGACTGCCATTTTCCAGGTTTCCGTAAGATATACAAGAAGCCCTTCAGTGTGATAACGAAAACTCACCTTAGAACGCGAAGTAGAAAGAGGTACAACTAAATTATTTTGCAGAGCACAAGAGTCAAGATTGGATTGAAATGGTCGAAGAGGCGTTGCTTCCTTTCATATAAATACTGGATAACGACCCCAGCATACAATGGAGAAACAACATTTTGATTACACGACATAAGGTATCAAAAACCATCACAGAAATTGTTCTTTCGTCTATTCGTTGGCGAAGCTCAAGGTTCTGCTCTTATTATGAAGTTCACAGTGATCTATTTTATAATACCTTGGAAAATATCACATCGTTGTGCTAGTCTAAGTCAAGGTACTACACAAACTGAGGACTATGGTACTTCATTCGTGCTTAAAGTGCCCCTACGATAAAATTGTGAGAGTGATATTTTACGTATTTGTAAAGTAAAGTTGCTATACTTTTTGCCTGTCCAAACCGTTTCTTAATATGACGACGGGAAGTCTTAGTTTTTGGGGTCGGAATCTTGAGTTTTTATGTCCGCACTGAGCCCAATCCGTTCCTTGACAGAGCCTTTTCGCGGAAGTGACGTCATTTTCTCAACTCAACAATTTCTGAGGCTACTTTTCACACAAACCTTCGCGTGGATTTATAAGTAAAGTACAATGTTTTACTATTTTTGCCATAAAGGAAAGAAAAGAACGGAGTTCAGTTTTGAAATATGCCTTTTAAAGAGCGACGTGTGGAGAAAATGACGTCACGACAGCAAACTGCTGGACGAAAATCGCGAACTATTTGGAACACACTTTAGTAATGGCGGAAATGAGTTTGACGGTGAACTCTCCGCAAAATTCATTGTTTAATTTGGTCCTTTTGCAATATTTTCACTGATTTTGATATTTCCGCCACTATGTGTCCTTTTGGAAGACGAAAAAGTGGTAAAAGAAATGGTCGAATTTCGTCGTAGTGGCACTTTAAAGAGTATCCCATTCAGATCTAACTGCCGCAGCATTCACAAGGGGATCCACCACCCCATCCAGTGTCTTACATGTTCCAAAGTTCTTGATAAGTTTGTCAATCTTGTCATTTCCAAACTCAGGTAGCTCCTTTGTTGGAATAAATGACAAAGACCTCATTACTAGCACTGACAATGCTTCCACAACATTAACAGAATCATTGCATTCAAATTATCAATGGTACGCTGGATGAAACATGGGCTCATTTTATGTTATGCGTTCTTTTGCTGTTGACTGACAGAAACTGACCTTTGAGCAAAAGCTTCCCTCCCTTTTTTGATGTCTCTGCTTTAGCAAATTCCTCTTCAAATAGTCCCATTGTTGTCATTTTGAGGATAGAAGCTTCTCCAGAATTGTTTGTGGCACTGAATAGCCGGTAAGATCGTATCAGAGTCCAATATAATTTTATAACAGTTCGGTAGAAGGCCAAAACAGCCTAACCAAATGAGAGAATGTACTAGTTTCAATGAACCGAAACATAAGCGGCTACGTTTGCTGAGAACATGTCATATTGTCATATTGCTGTTTCCTTTGGATTGGATATCATTTGACATTGCAGTATGGGGCATCACACCATCTCCAGAATCATTTATACAATACAATACTTTATTTAACCACGTGTCACCTAGGAGCTTATACAACTCGTTTAAACGTGAACGTGAACAAAAAATAGGCAAATAAAAATACATACATACTTATAGTTTTAAAACGTTTAGATACACTTGATGTTTAAAACTATTAATAATTCTTGAAATATTACAATATTAAAAATATATATTAAACTACGCATATATACTCATTATAATAAATGTATATTAGAAATTTCGAGGTCGTTATTTATGACGATAACATGAGATCGCAAAAGCATACACAACACGTCTTCATTCCAGTGCTGTCAAGTAAAACGTGGCCATAGTACAATTCCAGCAGTCCACAACACATTGACTCACCATCAAATGATGTAGAAGATCCATCAGAAGTGCTGTCATCTGCAGGCTGCATCTCCACGCTGCATCTCCACAGCTGTAACCGAGTAAAAAAACACTAACCTTTAAAATGTGCTTGATCACACTGGATCAATTGATAAATTGCATTTGGAAATCTCATCGTGATGGCAGATACATTTGTTTGCTGCTCTCTTAGCTGCAGCTTTCTTCCTGTATTCTTCCTGTATTCTTCCTGTATTCTTCCTGATCTGATGTCATCCAAGTGCTTGAGCCACATAGTTGTCTCCTTTACTGTTAGCTGGGTTTCTTTTGCTAAGTTCTCTGTTTGTTCTGATTTAATTACTGATTATATGCATTCTGAATGACAACTGAAGGGGGTTCTTTCTGGATTGTATTGCTTCCATGTTCTTGAACATAGAGCCAAGCTTCAATGGACTTCATGTAATGTCCTGCACACTGGCCTTTGCATTCGTTGCACTCTGAACCCCATGGTTTTGGTGGATCTGGAACTGGTAGTGGAACATATGTAAGAGGGGTCCCCAATTAAACCAGTAATACGTTTCTCTGTTTGCTTCTATGTAGACATCCTGTCTTATAGCACAAATGCAATACTAGAAAATACTTATGTGACCTCTACATTAGGGGGGGGGGGGGGGGGAGCAAATTTATACTTATATGGGCACTCTGTGATTCAAAAGAACAGTCCAGACTTTCTCAAAATATTTTTAAAGCTCTGGATTACTTCTCTTTAAGCTCTCTTTCTCTTTAAAAACCTTTCCCTTTAACCTTTCCACTGAGGAAAGCAAGTAACAGTTTCCTTCCGTCTAGAATTTCCTTTGCCTCTTCATCGCATGCACCCTTGTCGAGACTGATTCGAGCTTCGCTACATGGTGCACCTTGCACTCTAGAAATATAATCATCTGTTGCCAGATCAAGGTTTCTGCACAGTATAATTTGGTCACCCTAGTGTAGATGGGATAAACAGGTTGGAATGGGCAACTGCGAGACAGCCATTCGTCAGCTCAACACCATTCAGGTAAGAGCCACCAGAGTGTCGTAATGTGAAATAATGTCAAATAATGATTGTCGTTTAGATGCTTCTCAGTCCATAGAAATGCTACACGATCTACACGAACACACCAGACTCTCTTCAGCAAGTCTGAAAACAGATGACAATTCCTCTTTTTTTCTCGAGCATTTGAATATCTGCCATATGCTGAGCAGGAGACTTTTCATTAACCAGATGAGGCTTCACCAGTCCGACACAAGCCTTTGGCGTAGTAGCTGTTTCCATAAAAAGATAGGACGTAGTCTGCAGACGAGCTGTGTAACTGTTAACAAAACCAGCAGCGTCATCACGATTCAGTACCACTTTGTCTTGACCATTCTTTAATTGTAACACATCCAGTCCTCGGTACAAAGCATTACTCCAGTGAGCATCTGGATTCATTCTTACAGAAAACCCTTTCCTTGATCTTCGACACGTTATCTTGGCAACTCCTAAATATCTCTTGGCAGAAAGTCTACGTTTGTTCCGGACAACACAGAGTTGAGCGACAGTCCCATAACCTAATTTTTTCTTGTATTTCCGCTGCACGTATTGCCGGATTCGTTTGTATGTCACTTTCGGACCTGTCTTAACATTGCCATCAAATGTCAGTACTTCTGTCCTTCTCCAAGCATCAGCACCTACTTTGCGAGAGCGAACAAATTCTTCTATGTCTCTTCCAATATTTGGGGACTTATTAAGAATTTTTGACACAGCTTTCGGTACTTTTCGTTTAAAGCAGCCTTTGCTCAGCCTTTCTTTGGGCAAGTATTCTTTTAGATTTCCTCTTCAATTTCTTTCTTTGTCGCTTCACTTGCTCATTCCGAAAATCCGAAAAATCAGTTAAAGCGTAAGTTAAGGTTTCTTCAGAATAAATCTGGAGTAATGTCCTCAGTTCTGCAACAAGAGCGAACCAGTTGAGGCTGTTTTCCCTTAGAATTAGTATAAGATGATCCATATCTGGAACAGGAGACACAAGCCTCACATTATGTTTCTCCAGAGCTAGAGTGCGAATATTGCTAGGATGCAGAGCTGTATTCATCCGAGGTACACGTAAATCCAAGTTCTCGAAGAAGGGCTTTATCCTGAACTGTTGCCAGGATGCCAACAGCTTCACGCATTTCTTCTAACTCGCTGATGACACTGTTTATTTTAGACTCCTGTGTATTAAAATCACTAAACCCATATAATTTGGTAGACAAGTTCTTTGGTAGGCTATGGTCTTTACAGCTTCATCGTCCTCATTGTTGTCGTCAGGTAATAGATCCACAACTGATTCGACTAGGTGGTGGTAAACATATCCGTAATTAAACATGACTGGGATGTTTCTTGACGGAAAATTTCCCCAGCCCGATTCAGGGAACTTCGTAGAGCTTTCCGTGTCGGTACTAGTAGATGATTTGGCCTTAATATCGTACCATTTACCTCCATCAACCTTCGGGTCAACCTTGATTTTTAGAGAAATGCATCCGTTTACACGGTCGACTAATTCTTGTTTTTTCCACTTTTTTTCTCACCGTGGCACTCTAACCAACGTTTCAGCTCTAGAACATTGCAATCACCCGGTGGTTTGGTTAATTTGGCGCCTGGGACTTCATCTTCTGTGAGTAAAACTCGACAATTATCCACAATACGTACAGGAATCGCAGAAACTGGTGTTTCCGAGGCAGCCATTTTGAAATATTTGTCCGCATTTCGATCCCACAATGCAATGCTGCCAAATATGTAAATATTTTATGACGTCACCTGGGCGGTACGCTATTGAAATTCAGTATCTGTACCTTCTTGATTTACATTGTTAGAATTTAAATATAAGGCATGGTCAAATTGAAAAGTAGTGCAGAGTTGACTGCGGCAATAACACAATTTATAAATAATAGACACTGTTCTCTTCTTGTTCAAGTTGATACGGTCATTGGAGTGTCGTTCACTGGTCATACTCATTAGTATGTGGTCAAAAATCTTGACAGCCCCTTCAGATTTACAAAATTCTTTGAACTGGATTGGGGAATAAATTGGGGAATTCTTCCCTACAACAAAGTCTACATAGATCTTTGCTTTCTCCAGCTCTAGCTTCAGATGCAAAATTGAAATTATATAAATATTAATCCAAGCATCTGTTTCTGGTCTTGAGGTCATATTGTGTATGTCAATGAGAATCACAAAACTAGCTTACAATGTAGGACTAATGATAATAGTTTGTATATGCTCTATGCATAGACCTCTCATAATGCTGCATTTGGGGTTTGTATGATACCAGAAAAGAAATATTGAAAATATGTATTGAGTAACCTCATACCCTGCGAGCATAGGTTCTTTTATCTTTCCCTCTCCACTAGCAGTTCCTTTCCCCCCTCGTTTGTTAGTGTAGAGGGAAGAGAAAAGAACCTACTCGCAAGGTATATTTTATTATGCTCAAGTATGTGGGGTAAGTTGTAAACAGGAAGCAGCCTGTTGCATTTTATTTTATGTACATGTAGAAATTATAAATAAAGATTGCCTGATCTCAACACTGTTTTGTCTGTTTTTGTGCCTACAGAATATATTTCGTTTTATAATAAGATACCTTTACTATACCATTATTTTTTAGTAACTCACTTTCAGACAAGGTTTTGATATGTGCATCAATTTCTTCAAATACACCCGGTGGTAGAATAACCTCCCCATTTGTTCTTCTTGTAATGGGGCCAAAATGTGTTTGTTCTGCTTTCTCTCGAGGTTTTACTCTTTCTGGCTGTGTATGGCCAAACCCACCAATCCTTTTTGCTGGTCTTCCAACTTTTTTCTGTCGAGCACCTACAAGCTGTTAAAGAGACGTGAGGAAAAATTTATGTAACAAAAAGCCGGTATCCTAAGAATTTTGATACATATTTTGCAATGATACAAATTTAGCCCCTAAATCTTCACAAAGCTCTTTGTAGGAGGGAGATACTTACGTGGAAGAACGTTTTTCCTGATTTCTTGTGCCCATATACTGCTCGTCGGCAATATGAACAAAGGATTCCTGGTCCATCGTAAGTGATACCGAAGCAGCTAGATAGAAATTTCAATTGAACCTCGATGTTTCGAGTAGTTTCCACATCTTTTTCACACCTCCGATGATAAACTCTGCAAGTACACTCAGGAAAAATTCGTGTTGATGAAACTGAGTTAAAACGCAAGTGAGAAAAAAAGGAAACAAAATCGCACGAAGAACGCCGCCATATTTGTTTATGTTATCAAAGTTTCCTGGCACGACACACGAAACCTGCGCAGTTCTGCTCAATTTCACTAGCGCATGCGTAGACAGAATTCCCTGCTGCTGTACCAGATACCAAGTGTATGTAAAGAAAGAAATAGTGGGTTATTAATTAAGTACAAAAAGTGCAAACGTTCGATCATGAGAGACTTCACAATCAGATGGCATGGGCTAATCATTTTATGATCTCGAAACGTCTTGAATAAACCTCAGACCCTCGCGTGTCAATCACATCTCTCAGGCTATGGTTTAATACATGTTGGCTTTGAGAAAACTAGCGAAACTGCATGATAAAAACGTATATTGAAAGAAGCTTAATTTACCCAAAAACTTTGCCTTGATGGTTATATACTTTAAATACACCATAAAAGTCTAAGCTAAGACATGAAGGTCAGTTATTGAATTTACCAGTTTTGCAAACCCCTATTATTTTAACACTAAGATTCGTGTAAATGACGGACCAGGTCTTCTAATACAGACCCCACAGTTTGAGGAGGCATAGCAGCAAGATCATTCGTGCCGAGTTCTAAAATGACGATGTCTGGGGCGTAGCTCCCAACCACATGCATGTCGAAATACCATACTTTCGCAACAGTTCGACCCCCGACACCAAAAAAACTTAATGTGAGCGAATTCACTAAGGTTAAATTTAGTATTACATTGAAATTGCCCATGTTGCTGCAAAAACGAAGCGAGGCGGCGAATGAAAGAATGCCCTAAAATTAAAACTGGAGGCTTGGACATGCCACAACAGTCGAAAACAATTTTTAAAACTTGTTATCGAATCTAAAGAGTAACTTGCCTGAAATAAGAATCGCAAACAAATGGCACCTCAGTGGTACATGCATGGTTCACAACTAAGCTGTGGACTTCACTCGCTAGGCGTTTGCAGTGAAAAGGGGCAGTATTGAAATATCACTCCCTTCATATATTGTTTAATGCAATACCATGAACCTTAATTTGCACCCTATCATAAATTAACTTAACACTAGCTACTTCGTGTTACCAGAAGTCACTAATCACTTTCGTGTCCCAGCATAAATGTCATTATTGTGTTCCTCGTAATGGCTTGTTATTTCTATTGGTACATAGATTTCGGCATAAAGACCCAGTCATGAAACCGTTTTAATAGATGTATGCAACAATCCGCTGAGTATAGCAGTGCATGAAACAGGATAAAAGAAAATGGTCGTTCTTCACTTCAATGTAACGAAAAATATATTACAATATAAGAACAGTGGACTAAACTCGAGTTTTAAATCCATTTTTGTTTGTTTATTGGTTATTAAACATTTACAATACACAAGTTACAATGAATTACAACTCCACAAACAAACAAAAAACGAAGGTAGGCAAAAATGCATTACTAATTTTGAAAAGTTTGTAACGAATATTTTGTTTTTAAATTGCAGTAGAAATATTTTAGAGAAAGAGGATAAATTTTTCACACTTAAATGTATCATAATTTTGTCTTTTTTTATGGCAATAAAGTGCTCAATTTCATAATAAGATTTCGTTCTTCGTATGAAATCCTCTAAATTTGGCGGTTTGTAACTTGGTCTAGCTTTATATAACGTTAATATATAAATTAAATATATCACAAATTTAATATCTCGTCCCTTATCAATACTATGTATGGTGCTGAGGAAAGACCAAAAGGTAACACTGTGAATTGGAAAAATCTTGGATATTTACTGTGTAAGTTCCAAGAAAAAGAGAGAAATCTACGATGTTTGGGAAAAATGTCAAGATGATGGTACCCGGACTTTAAATCAAATGTGAAAAAGAAAAAACCCTTCTGAGTAATCTCTCTTAAAGTAATTAAATTTTCACACTTGAATTTCTGCTTGAAAACGTATAGGTTAATGTGCCTAAGATCCAAGATAAGCCTCTTTTTTCCTGATGCTTGAATGAAACTGACAACGGATTGATAATAGACGGCTTAGAGAAAACTTCTTCTACACGATTGTCCAACAACAGTTCAGTAAGCGCTTCATCTACAAACTCGGTATGCAGTAACGCTGATCTGTTGTTTTTACGCTCAAAAGGCGGTGGAGCATGAATGAACGGAATCCTGTAACCGTCCTTCATTGTACTAACAATAAAGTCATTAGCTTGAATAGAAACCCACTCACTTGCGGCACTCCTTAAGTTTCCTTTAACTGATTTACAATGTAAATTGGCTTCATACTCAAAATTTTGTTCCAAATCTTGAGAAAGAGATTCCAGATTCTGCGAATCGTTAAAGTCAAAATACAGATCACACGAGAGAACTATACTGGTTTGTCTTACCTCTATTTTCCTCCGGTCATTTCTTACCAGTCTGATAACCGAATCTGGTAAAGGGGCAATTCACTCTCCAATGACCAAACCTGCCGCAGGCAAAACAACTGCCCGATCTTGAAACTGTGCTGTTTGTTGGTCTGAAAGAACGTGGCAATTCTGGGGCAAACGCTTGCTTATTGGACGTTGTAGGATATCTGTACAACCGGGGACTGACGGGAAGGTTGGTCTTCCTTGACTTCTTAGCGCGTTCGGCTTTGGAGGCTTTCTCTGCCCTTTCCTCTGCTCTCCGGATTCGTTTGGCGTCCTCTTCGTCGGTGGCAAGCTCGTGTTGCTGGTATTCGCTGACCGTATTCCAACCGAAATCCGATTTATCTGCTAAAAGCACGTGTTTTTGCCTTTCTTGTAGGAGAGACGTACCTTCAGCTAGGCATTCTTTAGCTTTGTGAAAAGCTTTGGCTTCTAAATGATAACTGGCGTCTTGTAGCGTCTCTTGCAATTTGGAATTAAACTTATACTGAATCTCGTTTCCTTTGCGCTTAAAGACCTTATGATCATTAGATTTGAGTCTTTTGATTTCCCTAATCTGTAGTTCATTAGCCTCTGAATTGGATCTCTTTAACTGTTCTACTGAACTAGCAAGTACTAAAGAGAACCTAGATATAAGCTCTTCGTTGTTTTTAGATACAGTAGACTGAATAAGATCTGCTATTTCTTTAGAAACGGACGACATGGATGAAAACAAAAAATTATTTGAACCAACGTGGAGCTGACTGGTCGTGACCCGTTTCCAGGCTTATTAAAATATTCGCTTTTTCGTGTAGATCATGAATATAGTACAATTTTGGAATTGGACACTGAGAAACTAATTATTATTGTGATAAAAACTCGGCCCTGTTGCTCAATCTTCAATTGAGGACTCTTGCTGAACGTTGAAATTCCCTGCTTGGTGTAAATGTGTTAAATTTTATTAACGATGCTCGACACTTCTAGGGGACGGTCATTATGTATGGAGTGGTAGTGGTGGTTGGGGGGGGGGGGGGGGGGGTGTGGGGTTGCAAATTGTAGAATAAATATGACCCCCTTAATACTCCAAAATTATCACTTGATGCCTGTGAGGGTGAAATCACATTAAATTAATGTTTCTCAGCACTCAAACAAATGAGTGCGGCGAAAATACCAGGTAGCGATGGGTTGACTAAAACGTTTCGATGTAAAGTAATAGTCTTCTGAGCCATTTTCATTAGGTTATGCTATAATACTTTGACAAATTTACACGCCGGATTGATATTAAGGCTGAAAATTTGGCGGGGAAAAAAGTTAATATATGCACATTTTCAGCTATTTCTCACAGGCCTCACGCTAAATCATTGAGTAGTGCCAATCAATACTTTGCAGGTTTTTGATGACAATTGTGTAGGCTACTGAAAAATGATTTTAGTATTGAAATAAACTACCGCACTTTTGAGAAACAGCCCCTTAAAAATGACTTCATTCTGGTGATTTTCGTGATAAGCTAAAATACCGAATTTTATCCGAATATTAAAAAGAAAGAATTTCACCGACTAGAGTTTTTCAAACGTGAACATGCTATTTAAATGGTAGATAATGCACACAAAATGTAGCAAAGCCGTCAGTTGTGCGTAGTGACTTTGATAGCCTTTCAAAGTTAGCCCAGATTTTACTGTTTTTACGGCCTGTCCAGGCCAAAAATGGAGGGGGTGGTCAATCTCAGAAACAAAAAGGCGAGTGGAACTTTAAATACCACCGTTCGTAATCTTATCAGGTACCTACTAAATGCTGAAAAAAATTATGGGAATCGGCCGACCCCCATCTTTCGGTTCTGCCCGGTTTTCTCAGACAATGACTCTTAAAACATTTTGGTTTTGGTGATAAATTTTATTGCACTATTTATTTATTTTTCCATTTGTCTTTATTGTTATTATGTAATTATTGTATTTTGTTTAAAATTTTAGTACGTAATGTGAAGTTGTATATTCATTAAAATGGCAATAAAAAGTTGAAAAAACAAACAAAAAGACACCCTTCTCCCTTAAAAGGTAAAGCCAACCCCTCCTACCGGATCCCAAATCGCTTGGTGCAGATTGTTAGGTAGCCTGATTTTCAGACTGCCGAGGCCGTCCGCTCACTTCCTTCCACCTCCCAGTCTGACGGACTTCGGCATAAACCGTGTCCTGGCCACCGTCCCACTTCGACCAATCACAGCGAAGGTTTTATTTTTAGAGAACTGAGGTATGCGTGGAATGTCTAGTGCAGCCTGCATGAAGGTGAAGCCAAATGGCGGACGATACAAACGGACTTGATATGGCTTTGGAGAAAGCGTGCGAAACTTTCGACATTTCTGAATTATTTCCCGAACAGAGAAAGGCATTATTATACTTCGTTTCCCGGAAGGACCTTTGCTACCACAGCTGCATCTATAAGGCGATGACCAGGTCGAGAATCGAGAAAGGAGTGTGAGTTTACATGTAATAATGATATATATATATATATACAGTCGTTGCCGTTAACGTTGTGCTAGACATATCCACATATGGATTTATAGCCTTTGTTCGGTTCGCACCTTTTACATAAAGAATGGTAATCAGCCGTGAACGCGCCCTTTGTATTTGGTAACAAAGAGCCACGGTGGTCTAATGGTTAACGCTCTTGCTTACCAGTTCAAGCCTCAGAATCGGCATCGCGTCTTTTTTTTCACTCCGAAGATTTTTTTCATTTCTTTTCCCCTTTTTTCCTGACTGCATTCCCTTAAAAGCTTTTATTTCAAACGTGACTACAAGAATGGAGTTCTTTTTAACCTTTGAAATGCCTAGGACACCTATCATCCACATATTTTTATTAAGGGATGTTCGAACATTTCTTTTGCAAAAGCTTCGACTGCCGCAGGGAATGTAGTATTTTGAAAATCGACATCGTCCATGGCGAAGCTTCAAAAATTGTGATCGTTTGTCAACAGTCGTAAACCTTACGCCGAGTACACGGCTTTAATTCCATGTGAGTTCTCTTCCTTCACAAAGAAAAAAGCTTCCGTCAACTTATGCAAGCATTACTATGGGTTTCAAAGAGAATTCTGGACAATTTCTGGACTGCCGGGTATTTTCAAAACTGTCTCCGTGTCTCGCGGCCGATGTTTTCGAATTCTCGAAAACAGATGAGGTCGCTCACTCAGTCTGCCTAAGTTCAGAAATTCAGTACGAATGAAATTCATAACACTTGCTAAAATCGCTTCCTACTTCTAAACAAAGATATAATACTTTGAATCAGTGGGTATCTAGTACTGATTTTCAAAACTGTTTCTGGTATATACATGTAAGCCCGGCACAGTGTAAAAAAAACAAATTACGCTTATTCAAACCCACAATCATCAACAGAATCACTATACCGTTCTAAACGAAAATAGCGTAATTTGGGCGTACTCAGTCAGTGCTGGTATAATTATCTACTTCGAAAGTCTGGGAAAATTTGAGACCGTTTCATGTTGACAGTATTATTTTAGCTACATCGTTCGTTCTTATCCAATATCAAAAAATAAACTGCAAAAAGAAACATATGTAAATAAAACAAAAAGACAAGGGGGGGGGGGGAAACAAGGGGAAAAAAATACGATGCCGATACTGAGACTTGAACTCGGGGCTTTGAACTGGTAAGCAAGAGCGTTAACCATTAGACCACCGTGGCTCTTTGTGACCAAATACAAAGGGTGCGTTCACGGCTGATTACCGTTCTTTATGTAAAAGGTGCGAACTGAACAAAGGCTATAAATCAATATGTGGATATATCTAGGACAACATTAACGGCAACGACTGTATATATATATATATCTAGCATGTTTTCACAAAAGGAGCCTTGGAACCTGACACCCCCTTTTGTGAAAACATGCTAGATCTTGTGTGCCTTTAAGCTTTAAAAGCCAGTAACTCGTGTTTTTGCCGTTTTCTGAAAGGGCAAATGACAGTTGAAGACTTTTCTGGCCTTTCTATCCCATAATTGACTTAGATCCATCCCATAATTTCTTTATTTCAGACCTAGAGGTTATGCTTAGGTTAGAAAAAGGCCATTTTCTGGTATTGTTACTCAAAATACAGGAAACTTCCATCAATTAAACACAATCTACATTACGAGAACGTTGTATTGCCGTATAGTGCATCGAAATCCATTAAAAGCTCGCGAAATAGCGCCACTTTGAAGATTTTAGGGTACACAAGTACCTTTGAGAGATTAAGGTTAGGTTACAAAAAACACATTTTCGGGTTTTCTACTCCAGATACGGCAAAACTGGCACGCTAGTCTTAAAGTACTGGAAGAGGCCGTTGTTTTGACGTGTAGTACATCGAAATCCATTAAAAGCTCGAGTTATTCGCGAAAATGTTTGAACTAGTCCTCCACACCCCCCTCCCCCCCACATAAAATAACTAGAGATCAATTATGGGATAGAAAGGCCTGAAAAGTCTTCAACTACCATTTGCCCTTTCAAGAAAATGGCAAAAACACGAGTAACTGGCTTTTAAAGCTTAAAGGCACACAAGATCTAGCATGTTTTCACAAAAGGAGCCTTGGAACCTGACACCCCCTTTTGTGAAAACATGCTAGATATATATATATATATTATATACAGTCAATGCCAAAAAGGTTGTCCAGCAGAACATAATATAATACTTTAATATCCATTGTTTTGGCCTATTGTCTTGGTCTAGACAATAGCCCAAAACAATGGATATTATAGTATTATATTATGTTCTGCTGGACAACCTTTTTGGCATTGACTGTATATAATAATGTAGAATAGAACTATGTAAAAAATAACTCGATGAATAAATGTATTGTAATGTAAAATATAATAATAATTGCCACAAATATTCTGCTAATTATTTTTGTTATATAAATTGAAAAAGACATATGTTAAAAAACGATCTTTTAAATCTTTCAGTGCTGACTTTGGGAAGAATAAACTGGTGCCCGCGCTCTCGAAGGATTCTCCCTCTCTTAGGTGGCAGGAGCTCATACAGGGCATGATTAGGATCGTGAATGATTCTTTTCCACATCTTAGTGTCGCTGTCTCTAATTACGTCAGATATAATTATGCTTTTAGTAGTATAGCCAAACCGAAACGTCCGTTTACAAAACCTATCAATACGTTCAACGTATTTGCTCTGATAAGCAGAGCCCCATACTTCAATACCATATAAAAATAAGGACATTATTTCTTACTGGCACCGTAAGAGTAATGGCATCTGCAAATTTTATTAGCATATTGCTAGATGGATGAACTATTCTAATATCATTGACCATAAGGGAGAATAACACTGGTCCTAACACCGGTCCTAACACCGGTCCCTGTGGGACTCCTCGATTGATGTTTACAAAGACAGTAGACACTCCATCAGTTACGACTCTTTGTTGTCTACCACTGAGAAAACTAATTATCCAGTTAATAATATACGGGTTAATGTCAATCTGTTTGAGTTTATCACATACTATATTATGAGTAACTGAATCAAAGGCCTTACTAAAATCAAAGGAGAAAACGCGAACAAAGTCAATAGACTGATTGTCGAGCAGCTTAACCTGCCGGTGATCTTATTTACAGTATCCCACCAGGTTTAAGCTCCAGTGCAGTGTTTTACGTTTTCTTTATTAACAGCTTCTAATTGGCTGATACGAATGAGTTCATTAATACGTTTCTGCAGATGTAGATTCGAAGACATATTGTTGTTATGATTGTTCCTATTTCTGATTTTTAGAAGGTGCTTAACCAGGGGAGACATGAAGGGCGGGTCTCGAGAGGACACTTTGACCTTAATGCGTGGGAAACACTCATCACAGATGGGCCAGATAGTATCATTGAGTAACTACACTTTCACAGTGGTTGTTGCAGTTTTCAAGGAGACTCCTGTCACAGGATCTAAATTTCTCTTCCATTAAAATTATACGATGGTCTCTTACATCTCTGAAGTAGACAGTCTTTCTAACAGGTTTAGCAGCGATACGGGGAGAAGCTAGAACAGCTAGGTGGTCAGATCTGACTAGACGTTCCAGTACAGTAATTACACTCCATAAATGAGGAGAGTTCGTCAAAAACACATCCAGGGTGCGCTGGTTACATGTAGCGGCTTTAACCATTTGTGCCAAGGACTGTTGAGTGATTAAATCGTTTATATCTAACTGGTTAATATCTCCCACAATTATGATCTTAGCATCAGGGTCAGAAGACAAAATGGTCTCACAACTTTCAGTCAAGTGTTCCAACAGTTCAGAGGGACAGTACTCAGGATCCGGTGGGTGCGGATAAACTGCAGCAACAATATACTGAGAATTCGGAGTTATAATTTTACACCACATACATTCAAAGTCATTTGCAAGACGAGACAACGTAGTTATTTGCCAATCACTCCTGCAAGCGATCGCTATTCCTCCACCACATCTCGGCTCAGGGCGATCTTTTCTTATTAGTATGTAACCTTCAGGGCAGACCAAGTGCGTGATTATATTCTTGTGAAGCCATGTCTCCGATATGAAGCAAATGTCAATATTGTTAGAATGAAGTTCAGCATAGCCAGAGCAGGAGCAGCATCAGCTTTAACTAAGGAGCGAGCATTTATGACGATGCATCTTGGTGTGATTCTTGGAGGGGTTGGATCCTTTCCTCCAGTTATAAGTACAGGAACAAGTGTCTGAGAGCGCTGACTATATGCAAATGAAGTAGCATTTGTGTTGTGATGGCGAAGGTCGGGACGGTTAATTACAGAAATATGTTTCGCTGACTTAGCACTTCAGAGTTTACCAGCTCTTGTACCACGGGTACGAAGTAGTCCTAGGTCTTTTAAGTTCCAAATTAGGCGTGGAGGAAGGTTGGCAGTGGCACATTTCTTGAGCGATAGCAGTTCACTTCTTGAATAATTAGTAATGGCGGCCGAGCGTGAAAACACATAAGCTTCGAATAAGTTGTTAGTTCCTATACAGGATGTTCGAGGACCGGGATTCGGCGAGATATATCCACGCACACTGTTAGATCGATTATGAACAACTTCGCAGGAAAAATTAAACAGGTCATTCCGTGCTTAGATGATTTAGCGACTGGCAAGGAGACTTATAGCCTGTACACAGACCTCCGTAATCCCTTCAAAGGAAGGAAAAGGAGGTCTGTACTACGGATGAGTTAATCGTGTTCTAGGTCACATGGATAGTTACAGGAATGCTGTAACCAGTCGCTGATTGGCTGGTGCCTCATAGCGGGTGCTGATTGGCTTAGCGGTTATGTTGACCCTCAGTGGGAAAATCCGAGCTCGATTCACTCTGGTTTGGAATTGTATTAAGACGAATTGCTATGTCATTTTGTGTCCAGTGCTCGGTTAATATCGAGACAAAAATGATAAGAATATCGGCATGGAACTGCTGCATTTCAAGTCTGGGAATAAATTATTTCTCTCGAATTTCAAGTGAAAAGTCGGCCTCAACATAAATGCAGAAAGTGCCTAGCTAGGAAGTTTGAAAGAATTTGCAGGGAACAAACGAAATTCTTCTTCAGATGTCGTCTAGTTCTTCAAAACGAAAAGAAAGTCCATGTTCAAGAGCTCTTTTTGCAAAGCGAATGGCTGTGGGAGACGATCAACCAGAAGCAATATCAATAGCCTCGGCGGTCAGGCGAGTTGCTAGTACGAGCGCGACTTCTCAAACTCACGAATTCATCCAATCTTCCACTTTCTCAAGGAAAGAAAGATCTCCAAATCCCTTCCTTTGAAGGGATTACGAAGGTCTGTGTATATAGGAAGAAGGGAATTTATTTTATTTCCCACGCTTCCCAGCGCGTCCTCCCTCTTTGTCTCTTGCATTGCCGTTACTGTAACAATAGGAAATGAACAATCTGAAATCTACAATGTGTACCGTCTAGTTTTTCTCGGCCAATGGAAATCGAGATGTAATTTATGCAAAATTATGTCGGAACACGATTAACGACAGTGTAGCACAGACGTCCCTTCCCGAGTTTTGAGGGGAGACGGACGGCTGTACACAGGCTAGGAGACTTAGAATGTGGATTCAAGATCTGTTCGGTAGAAATTTACGTGAAATCCAAAAGGAATCGATTCATATTTTCCTGAAGAAGAGCGATCCACTGTCCATTCGTAGATAACTTCAAGAGTTTCACTCCTTCCAAGCTTTACAACGTCATTAAATAGCAGAACATGGCTCGAAACGGCTAAAAATACTAAAAAACTAGAGAGCTTAAATTTTTGACCGGCAGCCATGATGGCGCACAACTTCTGTGTTACTTCGCCGTCTGCAGTCCAGTTTTGGCTTCACTGGTAAAGCACTCTCCTGGTTTAGCTCATACCTCTCGGATCGGTTCCAGTATGTCGTAATAAACAACGAACGTTAAAATAGGTTCGACTTGGAATTTGGCTTCCCTTACGGTTCTTGTTTGGGCCCACTCTTGTTCTCTATTTATAGTTGTCAACTGTTCGACATTGTTAGCCCCCGGGGGGGGGGGGGGGGGGGGTACTCCTGTTTGTGACGTATTATATATGTGCCGCCCGGGTGGGTCAGGGTTTTGAGCTCAGTTTGGGCAGGTAGGGTCAGGGTTTTGACCTGATTTGGGGAGATCAGGGTCAGGATTGGAGTATAATTTGGGTGCAGTCAGGGTCGGAGTTCAGTATTATTTAGGCAGTTAGGGTTCAGTTTTTTTTAGCTACTATGTCGAAAAAAATACATTCTGTTGCCGCATTTTGATCGCCTGTCCACATGCAAGCACTGAGGTTCCCTTACATTTTGACGCCGCTAATTCGTACTTCAGTACTTATCTATGTACTCCATCTGCTGATTTGTTTACCCAATACCACGTCCCGACTTGAAATGTTCCGTATTTTGCATGCAATCCCGGTACGCGGTATACCGGCCGGGATATATATCCGACCGTGTTTTTAAAACAATTTAAAGAAGGGGCAATAAGGTTTTTTTTCACTAAAAAGGGGGCAATCAGGGTTTTGGAGCTCGGATTGGGTCAAACAGGGTCAGGGTTTGAGTTTCTTGGCCTCACATACATACCCATTTTTCATGTAAGTACCCCCCCGGGTGTTAGCCATCATTTACCAGAGGTTCATTCGTACGCTGATGATACCCAGCTCTACTTAGCGTTTAAACCGGCTGATGATACATCTCAAGCCGCTGCTCTCGCTGTCATGGAAGCTTGCATAGAAGATCTTAGAAGATGGATGATAAAGGACAAGCTCATGATAAACAGTGGAAAGACTGAGTTCCTACTCAAGGCAGCAATTTGCAAAAGTGAAAATTAAAACTCACTCAGTTGGAAATTCTGAAGTCTCGCCCTCGTAATCTTGGCTCATGGTTTGATAGCAATTTATCTATGTCTGTTCATGTCTCTAAGATTTGCAAAGCAGCTTATTATGACTTATAGAATATATCCCGGATTCGAAAATATATCAGTAGTGATTCTATAGAAACTCTTATCCATTATTTTGTAAGAAATCGCTTAGATTATTGTAACGCATTACTTTATGGACTACCGAACTCACAATTGGGTAAACTGCAACGAGTGCAAAATGCCGCTGCTAGATTAATCTATCGTGCGCTTAGGTTCTGTCATACTTCGCCGTTTATACTAGAACTACATTGGGTACCTATTAAGTTTCACATAATTTTTTAAATCATATTAATCACTTTTAAATCCATCCACGGACTCGCTCCTAAGTATATTAATGAACTCATTTCTGTTAAAGTAAAATCTAATTATAGTCTGAGATCGAACAATGGACTCTATTTGACACCTCTCTCTGTAAAGACTCTGGCTACTCTCGGTGACAGGGCCTTTGTTGCTGCTGCTCCCGAACCTTTGGAATAAGCTGCCATTATATCTTAGGTGTACTGACTCTATTGTAAGCCTTTCGATGATGCAGCATGTATTTCAATTGTATTAAGGTTAGTTAGTTATTGCGTTCGACGAAGGAGAACGTATCCTAATCTTGTGTTGGACTCCCTGTGGTCATGTGTGGGTTACCTGTGGTTTTCCAGGCGAAGGAAATCGAGATTTTTCGTTGGGTGGGTGGTGGGGCACACTTTCGGAATAAATTATCTCGGCCGGGAAACTGGTAACTACACGATGCTCGCTTCAACTTTTGGTGCATGGTTTCGGTGTATGGTTACTTTCTCTTATTTTCCCCATTCTTGAAAATGCAGTCATGTTTAAAAAGTTCGCAAGTACTATTTATCAATGCCCGAGGAAAGTGTGTACTACTTCTGGAGCATTGGCAAAGCTATATCAAGTCAACCACGGTCTGTTTTGTCGGTACAGTTGAAGACGAATATGTTCTTTAGACGAGTCGAATGACAACTCGGCCATAATTTGTGTTGATCGAACTATCGACAAACCGAGTGAATCTGCGATCGAATATTCCGTTGGCCGTTGGCTTTCTCGCTGTATTGGATTGTGCTTTTTGATGAACAGATACGAAGGCTACAAACACCAAGATACTATATATAAATATAATCATACCTGAATAGAAATATTTGACAGGTTGTGTGTCTACACGTGTGTGGGTGCATCTTGCCGTTTTTTTTAGTTTATGCATGTGAACATGCCACGCTGCATTTAGCCGCAAATTAAGAGTTGATCTATAATCACACTTGGAGTTGGATAAGTCAAGGAACTTTTAAAAATATAAACAGAAGGTGAGGGAAATTTAAAGTGTTTACAGTACGTGCATGTACACTAATCAATGGCAAATACAAAGATCATGTGTGCATGATATGTTGACATTGATCAGAAATTATTCTGCAATAACAATGGACACTCAATATTCTGTAGGCAGCCTTGACCTCACTTGAAGAATAATTTTAATGCTCTGGGCCCGGTTCGAAGCAAGGTTAAGCGCTAAACCAGGATTAAATCGCTAACCCTGGATTAAACTGTACAGATTGCAATTACAGATTTAGCGTTAATCTAGGGTTAAAGTTAACCTTGCTTCGAACAACCCGGCCCTGGACAGGAGTGTAGTTTATACACATGGGTATATAGTTCTACACAGGAGTGTAATCACCAACATTAGTCAGTATAGACCGATTTAGCTTGTACATTTGTTGCCCATTTCAGATCATGTGACAGCTCTCCAGAGGATTCAGTGCTTTGTTTTCCAATTAGAGAAATGTGTGCATTTCCTCTTGGGATACAGAAAAACAAGAAAAAAGGGAGAAGTCAGGGGACCTGAATTGGGACAACAAATGTACAAGCTAAATTGGTCTATTGTGGAGCCAGCCTTGGTCACCTGAATGTTATACACCACATGGTTAAACTATCAATGTGCATTATATCTGTTGAATTTGATAAAACTTTCCTCAAGATCGATCCACATTGATTTCCAGTCATTTGATTACCTATTTAGCTGAACAGGTTCATCCCCGTGAATAACAAGACATTCAAAACTGTTCACATTTATTTAAAGACAGACATTTTTGATCAGGATATTAATAGTTAAAACATACAGTCCACCACTGTAGCAGTAACGGGTGTGTATTTTCATTTGTGTCACCACAGGGAGCCCAGTCCTTTCTCGTACAAAAATATATGTCGAACGCACTTTGATAATCTATGATTACTTCTAGTCTGATAACTTATTTATTGACGTGTACATCTTTGTTTGTAAGGCGCATTTGAAAACGCATATTGAATTTGCGCGGTATAAGTTAAGTTAATAAAAGAAAGAAATTTAACCTTTCAAAATGTAATCGCGATGTAATAGTTCAACAACACTTTCAAGTCGTGGATTACATAGAACGCAAATTTTATTTCACACTTACCCGCTTTCGTCGCTTGTCAGTTTTGTACGATTGTGGATTACGCATGCTTGCACGCGATACTCGAGCAATCAATCTGACATGAATCTTATATTCGGTTTACATCAATGGACTCAATAAAATGGATTGGGTTTGATTTTTAAAAGTTGGGACAAAAATCTTTGGTGTTTTCCTTTTCCAAGATGCAGGTCTACGTAAAGAGAAGTTTATGAAAGTTTTAAAGCGATCATTTCGATCTGGAGAACACGTCGCCTCACAGTTTTTGGAAAGGTCCAAGCGGTAACATCCCTAGCACTTTCTAGTTTGTGTGTTTGTTCTAAATGCTATGTCCCTAAGAACTTTATTAAAGGTGTAGAAAAAGAAATTGTTACATGTGGAGTGGAAAGAAGCCAAAATTAAAACGTAGGAGTCTTATTGAAAATTATGAAAATGGCGGTTTAAAATTGCCTGATTTGGAAACACTAATTACAGCCCATTATATGTCTTTGGCAACCATCTCAACCATTAAAATTCTGGAATCTCCTGCCAGATCAATGGCTTAAGCAGATCAGTGGTATTAAATGTATTGGCGAGAACTTTGACAACTTTAATGAATGGAAGCTCAGTACTACATAATTGGTATAATTTGTTAGGCTTGCATGTACTCTGATAAAGCAAACTGCATTTTTAAAATAGATTACAAGTCTCACGTACTAGCTACCTAATATGCTTAGATCATGCAATTTGCAATAAACTGGACATTAAGTTCAAGTATGCTGAAATTAGGTATGTTAATTTAAGCATTGTACTCTGATAAAGTAAACATCAATTTTTGAACAAATTACATATCTCACCTTTTGCATCGATCAGTTTGCAATAAAGGACATTAACTTAAAGTAATTGCTTTGTATTCACTGACTAATATAAACAAACTGCATTTTAAAACAAATTACAGGCTCACTGTTTATGACATAAGAAGCTTCAAGTATGCTGGCATGTACAGTAAAGAGCTCGTCCGCACTTACAACACAAGAACAACGACAAGCAACATGCAGATTCAGTTTGGTTGTGCATTGGCATGCAGTGAAATTATGTCTTATTAATTTACATCTGTGAGATAAATGCACTACCGGGTCTGCATACGTTGCTAACACTAATGCTTAATGTCTCAAAGTGTCAATCAGCCCTTAAAATATGTATCCTACAGATGTATTAACTGGAAACCAAAACTAATGACCAGGTTCTGTTACTGGATGTATCATTGTCACTACTCTACACACTTTGAGTGGATGCAGAGCTGTGAAATGAGCTGTTAGCTGCCTCTTTAATTGTAGGGTTTGCATGCAGAGCTGTTAAGCGAGCTGTTAGCTGCCTCTGTACATGCAGCTTTTTCATTAATGGCTTTATTCTGTTATTTTCTGAAGTTTGCCACTTGACAGAAATATCTTTTTTAGAGCATGTGATTTGCTCTCTGTTCAAATGCTTGAAGTTAGCATCAGTTTGCACTGTTACGTCCTTCCTTTTTAGCAGGTCAACAGCAATCTTATTGACAATTTCGTATTTACCAAAACCTACTCTTTTTATATTCAGAATTTTAGCTAGAGGACCTATGTGCTCTTTTACTGTAAGGTTGCGGTAAGCTGGAACATCAAACACCTTACTACAAATCTTCAACAGATGTAGAGGGGTCTTCTTTCTATAATGCCATCAGTGCATCTGTTGGCGCTGCATGATAAAATAAATAAATAAATTAAAGAATTATAAAAACTGCTGATCAAAGATTGGTTACTTTTAGACATAAAGACAATATCCGCATGCACAGTAGCAAACTATCATCATATAGTCAATTAATTATATTTGTTTGCATTTTCCATTTCTACTGAGTTATAATATAGTTAACTTACCAGGAAACCTCCCTGATAGTAGTAGTAGTGATGTTGGGGGAGTCATAATTATTCTAGAGTTTAGATCTCCGAGACCACTATCATATCCATGAAGCTGGGGATAGTATGACACCACAACTGTTCCTTCTGATCTGTAACTGGAAAAACCCTTGTCATGTAGTCATCCACAATGAATATATGGTTCTGCCTTCTATTTTGTTTTTCATTTTCCGTTATCTTCTTTTTTTTCTAAACTTTTCACACTTTTGCACTGATTCTCTTAATTCTACCAGTTATATTTGTGTTTTTATCTTTGTTTTTATATAATTTATCTTTTTTTCGGTCGTTACCTCAGTTTATATAATTGGGAGCTCCGTTGAGGTTTGCCAAAATATATGTATTATAGTTTGTTTCTTTTTTACACGTTGTAGTATAAGTAGTTATAATATAGCAGTTTACTAGCTTATCATAGAATGTAAAATGTTGTAATTACATTGTAGATACATAGTTCTCTGCATGGAAGAGCATTTTAGATATAGCAAGAGGCCATGTGTGGCCTTAACTCGGCCAGGTAAATAGACTGATTTTGCCAAAGCAGCGGTTTGTGTGCATGGGAATTCAACGAGCTTATTGTAGGGATGTAAGAGAACGCAATTTTTTCATGATTCGGGGGAGAGGGAGCAGGTGGTCTAGCCTACGAAAGAAGCCGCATCTTTTTGCTTGATCCAACGGATTCCCTGTTCTTTGGGGTGTTTTTATAGGCTACAGGTGGTCTCGGAGATCTGAACTCTAGAATAATTATGACTCCCCGAAGATAAAACTAAAAACTCTTAACCTCAACTGAAAACCCTATCGTAGTAAGACGGACTTTGGGCCGTTTAAGTGTATGGCTTCAATACTTCTTAACTTACTTTAGATAATAATATTAATATTATCTGAGCTACTGCTGAGGGCTCCCAGGGATGTAGGTCCATGTAGCACTAATCTACGGGGTCGTGGGCATGACCTCCTCCCCCCCACCCCCCCAGTCTCTTAAATGACATTTCGTGCATTTTGAGGCGAAAATGGAAGAAAAACACTGGTAACGAGAACGACTCCCAAGCCCATTCTTTAACAAGAGCCCATCTGGGCTTTCACTCGGGCCACATGAGATTGAAGATGAAATACGCTTTCATTTGAAATCCTCTTAGTAATAACCAAAGGGAAGAATTATTAGCTGAATTTAGCAGTCTTTAGGAGTGGCCGGTAGCGCGGTGACTTTCATTCTCTGCTCCCCTAGTATATATGTAATTTAATATTTTGTATTTCTCGTATGTTCATATCAAACAATTTATCGAGAAAAGTGTAGTTCCTGAGAGCTCCCTGTGATATTCCATATATGGTAAATATATTCCATATTTGGAAAGCAGGCTGGATCATCGAATACTAAAACACGTTCAGGAAGTGTAGCGAGCCGGCAGAAGAGAGGCGGATACAACGTAGGCTACAGGAAGTGCGATTAAAAAAATCGAATCGTTTTTTGAAGATTCGATAGCGAAATTTGAAAAGGATGAGCGTATGCCTCACTAGCATCTAGTCAGGCCCAAATATTACTCTGAACGACAACAATTGTTTGATATGACCTTTTAATTTAAACACTACTTATCCGTTTAACACACTGCATTTGAGCAGGCATATTATATTCATTGTTTTTAACCCGAGAATTAACCGTACTACCGTACTTCATGGTCCCTTTCTTTAGTAGTGGGTTGTCGGTCAGGTGATTGTAAACTCTCGTCATTTAGCACAGAAAATGTATTCTGATGAATAGGGATCGGGTTGTCATGTAAGAAAGATGGCTCTTGAACAAACTGATTCGTTGCTAAAGCTTCAGTAGGTTGGGTAGTCTCGGAACACTGGAGACTTTGGTCTTTCATTGTCTTCTTTTTTGTATTCTTGATTTTTTTTTTAAGTTTGAAAGTCGGATCTCAGCTTTAAGTTATATCCGCTTTCAACTCGCCATTTTCAACTTCTAGGTCAATAATACGTGATGACAGCATCTTGATTTCGGTCTTGTATATATTATCTTGCTGCACTAATTTGTCTTCCAAATGACTGAGTTTCGTTTCTTGATTCGTGTTTTGATGTGACGAGAGTAAGAATTCATTACGCATATCAGTTAGGTCAGCGTCCATGTTACAAATCAAGGTCATTAAATCAGCGAGAGAGTTCTTATTGCGGGCTAACAATCGTCGTGAAGAATCTAAAGAATTCCGTCTCTTCCGGTTTGAATTTCACTCATGTGTATGTTGCTTTTGGAGTTTCAAGGATATGTTGATCCAAAACTACAGGGTCTTGGGGTTTTTCATTGACTTGTGAACTTGCAGGCTCTGTAACTTGTTTTGTTTTCTTAGTATAACATAAAGTGTTGAACATGTTCTCAAGCATGTCGCGCGTGACCTCTGTTTCTTCATTCATTAAGTTCTCTACTTTTATCTGTAATCTGGGAAACTCAATATTTGCCCATGCCTTGGCACATAACTATTCCTGTTGTTAAGTAGACGTGGATGGTTATAAGTAAAATCCTTCGACAGCTTGTACCGTTTCCGCTAGGTCAATATCCTCGCTGGAACGAAATAACTTGATCTCAATACTCTCTGACTGTGTCTCTGCCTCATTTAAGTGGTCGATCCAACTTACGGAAAATTTAAATCTCTGACAGTTTTTAAGAGACTCATAATATTGGTCTTGAAGTGCCTTCACCCAAAATAAGATGTTCTCCTCGGATGTTTTAAATGCAGCACAGCGAGCCGATGGCTTATAGATTCCAATATCTATTTCTTCGAATTTTAGCTTTCCGGCTCCTGGCCCCTTCACTGGCTTCAGGTCGTCGTACGTGTCGTATATAAAATCACTGGCCATCTGGGTAAAAAACGCGGTCCTTCGGCTCCGACAATAGCGCCAGTTGAAATATCCTGAGCCTGTTGGAAGGCTTTCGCACGAGTGAAATTAAATAAAACATTAAACTGCTTACATTTGAGAGATGGGATTCCAAATTAGAGAGAAAGTTCCTCGCGGGTCCTCCGCCATCTTGATTTACTGTATTAAATTATGTAACTAAATTAACCTGGCGATTGTTGCGTGACCAGCACAGTGCAATCTGATTGGTGGTGAACTTGACCTTTAACGCATGCGCAGAAATTTTGCGACACCCAACAAGAAAATAAAAAATAACGGCCTGCATTTTAAGACTCGGTGCTGCCACAGGCAGCCCGAGTAATAAGCTACGTTCGTACTTGTGTCAAAGTTTTCAAAAAGCATTTAATGACCCCTGAAATGGCTGGAAAATGTGAACTCTCTTAAAAATATGTTTTGCCTCCATCATAACCCCAGCAATAAATAACGAACAATCCCCTGCGAGTTTGGTGTTTGCTTTCCTCATTTGCCAAAAGTTATAACCTCATAGTAACTCTAAATGAAGAATAATTAACTGCAACGCAAATGAACCTTTATTGTAAACTATTACATTTCTAAATAAGAATTCAACTTAGTGTACTATAAAAGTTGATGTTTTGAGAATGATAGGGCTTAAATAATTTAACAGTAACATTACAAACATGGAACGCAAAGGTTTATAGTTTTGCTATTTGCCAGTGGGTTTATATGAAAGACGAAAACGATTTTGAAATATTTTACTAAAATCGAAGTTATTTTTTTCAAAAGCATAACAGCCAAAACAGTTTTGAACAACAAACAGTGCAAGCATAGTAACTCAAGCCTGGGATGCGAGGCGACTTCGAAGTTTAATGTATCAGTTCTATTTAATAAAATTACAGATAAACGTCTTTCGTTGTCGAACCTCATAGAAGTGTTCTTTAAGTTTTAAGCAGTAAATCCCATCGATGTCTCTTTTATAGACGAGTCTCCTTGATTACACACGCTGCTTTGCTGAAGCTCACGGAACATTTCTTCAAGTTATATATTGAGCAGTTGCTCATAAATTTCATCTTCTGTAGAATGTATGGTCACGTCTCCTGATAAGAAGTCTAGAATGGTTTCAAGTATGGGTTGGAATGCTGTAAGCCAAATGAGCTCTTCATCGCTGGTTCGAATTGCTATTGGAATAGACATAGTTTGTGGGCAACTGTTCAAGCTCTGGTGCCAGATTCACGAGGGTGTCTTAGGACACAAGAGCCTCCTAAGATAGACTTTAGGACAAAAGTGTTATTCACGAATACCTAAGTCTTAAGAGGTGTCCTAGATTTAAGAGTCAAAATCGATCAGTTGGACTTCACTGCTTTTAATGTCGTATCCTATTGGACTTCACTAATAAAGAATCCATTGTTTTAGGGTTAGGGTTTGTATTGTTTTAGGGGTAGGCTATTGTTTGGGTAACCAATAACGTGTCAGGTTGCAAACGGTGAAATCTGCCCCAAATCGATGTCTTAACTTTTAGGATATGTCCTAAGCACAAAAATGGCGGCCATGTTTTCGGCGCTCCAACGTCGGCAAGCGTCGCTTTCCTAGACAAGAGATTAGGTGTCTAAATAAAGATTGATTGATTGATTGATTGATTGATTGCTATTAATGTTTACATGAAGGAGGGGGGGTTGACCCTAGTGCTAGCACTATGCTCACAGATAGCCCGGGTTTACAAGCCAACTGATTCAGATAGCCCGGGTCAACTCAACATGATGCGGCCGCCAAAATCATTCAAGCATAGAGTACACGAGTAGAGTTTTGATGGGTCATTGGTGGATTAACGTTGATTCTTTTTTCTGTGGTGCCCTTTATTGCAGCTGTCTAGTGTCCTGGGGATTCTATAGTGCCGGTATGTTACCTACTAATTGCTAGACAGCTCCAGCAACTTGCAATGTAAAACTTGGCTCTAGAATAGAGTTGTTCAGGGTAGGCGAATTGTCCCTAGCGAACTCTAGATCTTTACATGAAATAACGCGTGCAAAGGTTGAACTAGTGCTAGGGTGATCGTACCTCTCAGGTACCGGAGACAAAACTGATATTTTACATGTAAACAGAACGCATAGTACAATGGCTGTATAATTATTCTACTAGGGTTACCCTCTTAATATGTAAACAACCCCTATTAGTTTTAGTGAAGATCTTTTTCCACCCGGCATGGAAACGAGGCTTTTCCAAGATGGCGTCGGTTTGTGAGGTCAAGCGGCTTTTGAGTACGTTTTTTCTAACCTAAATGACGAGTTAGTGATAAAACAATGCATTGAATACACACATAATTACTCGCTTTTTATTTTAGCGGTCACAAATACTGTGTTTCTAAGGTCACGTCCCCGCGTCCGCGTCCCCGTCCATGTTTTACGACCATCCCGGCCGGATTACCTGACTGTGCGATTGGATCGCCACATCCCTTTCGTAAATGTGAGAACTTTCCATCGAAAGCCCTGTCAGCCCTAGAATAACTGAACATCTTGGTATTTCATTCGAAGAAACCTTTGGTTTCAGCAAAATAATGGTTAAAGTGCTACTATGACGAAAATTAAACAATCTGTTTTTTTTACAGATTATGAAAGATAAACTACTAAATAACAATCATGGAAAATCTTAAGTAGAAATTCGAACGGAAAGTCCGATTATTTTAGCGATTCATTCCAGTTCTGATCGGCCGCCATTGCTCGGAACTCAAATGGCCGCGCATACTGGGTCGAGAACGTCGAGGCCGGATGTGATGTCATCCAATCAACCCAGATCAAAACCACACCGCGGCAAAACGTGCGTATTTGCTATTTCTTGTCGGCGCGCGGCCGCCCCCAGTTTCCCGCGAAAACTGAAATGAAACAACAGGCACATACCCGTGATTTTAAATTTTCTGCTTAAAAGCATTCATTTGTGAACTGTTTTGTCAAAAAAATAAGAAAACTACTTAAAAGCTAAGCCTAAGACTTTAACAGGTTGAAGTTTTCTTAATTTGTAATTCACTGTGAGTTTACTAAGTTATAAAATTATTTACTAAAAAAGTTGAAACCCTCGGTAATTTGTATTTGATAGCAGAGCCTTCGTTCTTTTGGCCAGCGGAGCATACCGTTTTGCCGCGGTGTGGATCAAAACATCGTGGCTACTCTCGTATGCCAAAGTGTCAAACGCAGCCAGAGCTCACTCGTAGCAAGAAAAAAACCTTGAAGGTATGCCTGCTAGTCGCTGTGTTGTGCAGGGATGCGGCAACAAGTCGAATCCAGCAGCTAGAATTTCACTGCACAACAGCCCCATTGAAAAGCGAGAGCGGGCGAAATGGAAAAAATTCGTGTGTACACACCGTGCGAATTTTGATCCTAAAGGACGATTTATTATTTGTTCCGATCATTTCTCGGAGGTTTGCTTTACAAGAGCTATTGTTATGCCAGCTGAAGGAGCTCATATGCGTCGCCTTGAGGCTGGATCTCTCCCGACGATTTGGAGAAAAGCTACAAGTTCGAGTGCAGTGCCTAACGAAAGGGCGGAAAGGGCTCGACGCAAGGTAAGTGAGACGTGCACGTAAGTGAAACTAATGCACGCATTACCATGTGCATATTCCTAATCAAAAAGTTTGATTTAATCAATACTTTGCAGTTATAGTTTGTACGATTAGGACTAGCTTACAAGCTTTCACTTTCTTTAAAAAAACATAGCCTATTTGGAGTTGATCGCGCGTTGCGTTGCGTTGCTTTCACACATGCAGAGAAATAGTATTCATACCTCGGGTCACGATCTCTTGTTTCTTCACTCGTACTCGCGATCTATTATCCTTTTTGGTTATCTGATAGTTATTTTTCTTCGTAGATCTTTGATAAATATTTTTATGCTTTCCATTTGGAATTTTGATTTAAACAATTAAAACCAGTTGCCAAAAATCAAGATCACGTACGACTTTAAATAACAACTGCAAAAACGTTCTCGGTTTTGTGTTTTATAGAAATATATTATAATATATTAATTTTGTATTTTTCATAATTTTTCTAGAGGATAAATGAATTGCTAACTCCAAACAAGACCCATTGCCAAAGTGTACAACTATCAAGTCCTGGCCAAGCCGAGGATCCACTTGTGCCAGGGGAGTTACCACTAGAAGTCCCATATTTACCAGCTGTAGGTGATTCTCAAGTACAGACAGAGGGGTTACCTACAGTAGATGATGCTTTACTGTTGGATAGGGTAGAGGAGGTCCTAGTGTCACAGGAGTTAGGTGTGATGCCAGCAAGGGGAGACGAGCCAACAGCTAGTATTGCAACATGTATGGTAAGTACACACGTGAACACAGATTTCAAGTAACTGTATAGCATAATTATTTATTTAAAATTCTGTATTAAAATCGTTTCATGCCCACTCGATTCAGGTACATGCAGCAGAGTCCGCTGCCCTAAATATGTCAGACTCCTCAAGCCAAATCCAAGTACCACTATACATGGAATCTACTGAAGCTCTTCTCGAAGAATCCTCAAGTAATTTTGGGGTAAATAAAACTAACAATCATTATTACTGGCTCACTATAATCTGTTTCTGTAAAAAGCCTAGAGTGCTTATACACAGCTTATACAAAAGTATTATTTGAGCAGAAATACAAATATTAAATAATTTTATGTTTGTCCAAATTGTTATCACAATTTTTTCACTTAGGAAAGTATCTCACAAAGTGTGGATTGCAGAAGATGCCAAGGCCTGAAAAAGGAAAATACAGAACTGAGAACGAGGACAACAAAACTCCAGAATCGCCTAATAAAAAACCAGGAGCAGTGGGTCCGCACATTTGATGAATTTAAAAATACGAGCACTGTAACTTCAGGTAATTATATACAGTATAGGCTAGGAGAAACAATGATTATATCAAATCATTTGCATGCATATAATATACCTGCATATATTTACATATATCGCACTTGTTTCATTTAAAATAACCCTGCCAAATAATGATTGTTTTATTGTTATTAATTTGATGCCAATTGTTATTATTTCAGCTACTCAAACAGATAGCAGCCCAGAATGTGAACAGCCGGTTACGGATGATCCAATGGAAGGGCCCGGTGAGGAAGATAGTGAGGAAAAGAGCGATGAGGAGGACCCAACCTGGAACCCCCAAGAATTGGAGGACATATACCAGACAATGGGAGAGGATGATGATAGCAAAGGAAATGTAAACCCCAGGTAAACTTTATATTGTATTTATGAAATAAGTACAGAGTTGTTTAAAAAAATTAACAACTTCAGTCAGGTTTATTACATCCTGGGGGGGGGGGGGATACAATTTTCAAAATCATTTGAAAGTGGGGGTACATTTTTAAAAGTTGAATTGGTTAATTGTGATTTTCAACAGTGTATTTACCACACACAAAAAGAAAGAAAAGAAACTGAAAACATCAAAACAGTCTGATTGTCTGAATAACCTGTAACATGGTGCCCCCAAGGTAGTATTTCCCTATTTGCAGATAACCCAAGTATCAGGCTCTCCTTTCATTTTCCCTTCTTCCCATCCCCCCCCCCCCCCCCCCCCCCCCCCAAAAAAATAGACCTGATACTCACTGTGAAAAAAACATCTGTCTGTCTGTACTCAGGTTAATTTGCAGAAGTTGTGTGATTTCTGCGGGAAATTCATCAACCTCATTCCCAGGATCTTAACTTACATGTATGAACTTATGAAATGAATGAATTCAGATGATAAATTATGTGAACAAGTTGGGCAATGAGACTATTCCAAGGTGGAAGGGGGAGTACATTTTTAAAACTGTGATTGTAGGGGTGAGGGGGTATATTTTTTCTTTGAAAATTAAGTAGGGGTACAATTTTAATACACTGGTTTGTTTGGGACATAACAAATGATCAGTTCCTAAGTGCTGTCAGACAATTGATTAGTGATGGGGGGAGAGGGGGTGGCTATACTCCCTATATTTCTTTTAAAAAATAAGTCTATATACAATTTATTCAAATTAGGTTGGACATCAAGGGGAAAGATGTTCGTGAAGAGCCAAAGGGAATTGTGTTCCTTTCAAAGCTGTTACTCCTGTTTCAATATTGCCACCTTTGCCTGTATCCCAACCCCAAAGCCAGTGTATCCCAGTCAGGAACTCTCCTAACCATTGACTCATCATGCCCAAAATGCAAGGAGACCTACATATGGAAAAGTCAGCCCCACTTGTTTGGCAAGTTCCCTGCTGGAAACCTGCTTCTTAGTTTTGCCCTTCTCTGTGCTGGTGCTTCCGTCAAGAAAGTGTTGTTGATCTTCCGGCACATGGGGATGTTAGTCTACCACGAGCCAACATATTACTACCACCAGACGCATCTCCTAATCCCAACCATTGTATCCTTCTGGAAAACCTATCAGGCCAAGATCTTGAAGTCCCTGAAAGGAAAGGTGGTGGTTCTGGCAGGTGATGGCAGGCATGACAGTATGGGGCACAGTGCCAAATATGGAACCTATACCATCTTCTGCTGTACTGTTGGCTTGATAATACACATAGTCCTTGTTCAGGCAAGTCACACACATTGATATAATTTATAGGATATTAGTAGAAACTTGCCATGGACTATTGCAAATCCACTAATCTGAATATCACTGATAAACAAGAAAATAGGATGTCCTAATAAATTAATTCTTATTATATTCTCATTTAATTAATTTTTGTTTACAATAATTGTTTCACAGGTCAATGAGGCAGGTAACAGTTCGGCTATGGAATTCCTTGGACACAAAAGGGCATTTGCTTTCCTCTTGACAACAGGAATGATAATAAAGACATTCGTTTCTGATAGGCATTCCTCTATTGCTAAGTGGATGAGAGAAGAATGTCCAAAACTGTGTAGGCAGATGGGGAAGGCCTCCATAGATCATTTCTTTGATCTCTGGCATATTGGAAAAAGTGAGTAATTTGAATGACAGAAATTATAATACTTCTGTGATAAACAAAATTACCTATACCTATGGTAGGCTTTAAAAGAAATATTTGACATGACCTAATGATGCAAAATAGATAGAAGCCCACAAAACATGTAACTAAGGTAATTGATTATTTGGGTTGTATGTACTAAATGCTACAATGTATTTCTAAAACAACATATATTTTTTATCTAGAAATCACAAAGATCCTCCTGAAACTCAGCAAGGAAACAGACTGTGAAGTAATTGGCCGTTGGAGGAAAGCTTGTGTTCGCCACTTTTACTGGTCAGTGACATCAACACAGGAACGATTAGGGGAAGTGAAACTGGCCAAGTTCCAAGCCTTCCTGTCACATGTGCTCAACAGGCATGAGAATTTGCCCAACAGATTGTTCAATGCATGTACGCATGGTGCAATCACCAAGCCAAAAGTTTGGATGACTAAAGGTATGCTAACGCGCTCACAAGATGAATGGGGATGAAACACATTCATACTGATTTAAGGAAAGCAAACTTGGTCATTAAAGTACAATAATGTGCACAACTATTAACCTTAACTGGAAGGAAGGCATGCAGAAAGGGTAATACAAAATAGGTGTGGAATGTCACTGAAAACAGATCTCATTCAATGTTTTGTTTTCTTGTTCCATGTATTTAGGGTCAGATGCATATGAAAAACTCTGTGATGCACTAAACAAGATCCATTTAAAGAAAGCAATCAAGAAAGCATCATCTGTTGGCCAAACCAGTTGCCTCGAG